>JAMKCH010022039.1:0-324855 GCA_023653785.1 Ophioderma brevispina
CTTCTAACATGAACATTGATAGAACATGATGAGGTCTACTTTTTGGACAGGTTTGAAATATTAATGCGATCATCTTCACTATTTTGAAGAAGAAAGAAAAGTCTAGTGATTTTGCAATCAGGAAGTGGGAAATTTGTGAGATATGTGGTCTAAGGGTTAATCCTTCCACAGACTAACCGATTAGGTAATAATGAACTCTAAACGTGGAAGTGGCATGCTGATAGAACATGGTAAGGTCATGTACTGTTTACTTTTTGGACAGGTGCTGAATATTAATGAGCTCATTTGAATATTTGGTCCACCGCCAACTTTTGGCGAAGGGGGACTATAGAAATGCTAGGCGTCCGTGCGTGGGTGTGTGCGTCCCTCATGATATATTTTGGAAACTAAGCAAGTGTGGAAAAGTCCATATTCAGAAATTGATGTCATTCAGTAGGTGGTGGGTGGTGGGATACAAAAGGGGGTCATGTGGCATGGGTCAAAGGTCAAATGTTGGTCAAAAAATAGGGTTAAATATGGGCCAAAAATAGGGCTAATTGCTATCAATAAAACGTTGTCAACACGATATCTTTGGATTGGAGAAGTATGGGGTGTCCTTCGTCGCACAATAGATGTCACGAAAGTAGGTGCGATGAGTTCGGAGGAGGGTATGTGGCATTGGTCAAAGGTCAAATGGGGTCAAAAATAGGCAAAAATGGAGTTAAATTGCTATAAACCCTTATCTGTTGTGGTAGGATGATGAAACTTGGTGGGTGTGGTCAACATTCATGGCCGAAAATTTTGAAGGTCATTTCAAGGTCATCCGAGGTCATCCAAGGTCAAATCACTTAACATGTGGTAGGAGAATGAAAATTGGTGGGTGTGGTCAACATCAGTACCAAAAATTTTGAAGGTCATTTCAAGGTCATCCGAGGTCATCCAAGGTCAAATCACTTAACATGTGGTAGGAGGATGAAAATTGGTGGGTGTGGTCAACATTCAGTACCAAAAATTTTGAAGGTCATTTCAAGGTCATCCGAGGTCATCCAAGGTCAAATCACTTAACATGTGGTAGGAGAATGAAAATTGGTGGGTGTGGTCAACATTCATTGTACCAAAAAATTGAAGGTCCATTTTCAAGGTCATCGTGTCATCCAAGGTCAAATCACCTTAAACATTGTGGTAGGAGGTGGAAAATGGGTGGGTGTGATCAACCAACCTGTGCCAAAACTGAGGTCATTGAAGGTCATGAGGGGTCATCCAAGGGTCAACTCACTAAATATGTGGTAGGGTGAGGATGAAACTTGGTGGGGTGTGGTCAACATCCACCAAGTTTCATTCCTCCTACACCACATATTAGTGATGTGGACCTTGGATGAAACTTGGGGGGTGTGGTCAACATCAGTTGCCAAGATTTTGAAGGTCATTTGAAGGTCATGCGGGGTCATTCAAGGGTCAAATCACTAAAACCAGTTGGTAGGAGGATGAAAAAGTGGTGGGTTGTGTTTCAACATTCAGTACCAAAATTTTGAAGGTCATTTCAAGGTCATGTGGGGTCATTTAAGGGCAAAGCAACTAATCAGGTGGTAGGAGGATGGAAACTGGTGGGTGGGTCAACATTTCAGTGTGGACACTTTGGAAGGTCATTTCAAGGTCATCGTGGGTCACTCGAGGTCAAATCACTTAACCATGTGGTAGGAGGATGACATGGGGGGCCATCACAATATTCCCTGAGATCTTAAAATTGTTGCTCTGGGTCTTTAGCTACTGCCACGGGCGGGGCACCTTTGTGGTTCGATTATTGTTTAACAGCCTGTTTTCAAATTTTATATTTTAAAATCGTGATTAATTTATCAGATATTGGGATCATCCTAATGTGCACATGTATACTTGTTTTTATTTGTTGGGCAATCTGGATTCTGGGGATATCCATCGCGATCTCGATAGCGATATAAAAATATATCCCAATAAACGGCATTTGGTGATATTTGCACATCCTTAAAAATATAATGATCAGAATGTAGAGTATATATTGCATACAGAAAATAATGCATAATGATTGAACTAATAGTTGCCTCACTGGCTTAAAAAAATGTTACAGGAAAACATATTTTGTATTTTATATTTTTACAGTGTGCCCCATGCAATCATCATGTTTGGCAAGTAATTCGAATAAATATTATTATTATTATAACAGTCCAAAGTTTCAATTAGCCTTAGTTGAGATTCTTACATACATACAGGAAATTGACTGTCCAGGTTATGCTGGTTCACATCTGGGATGGATAAGGCGAAAATTTGAATATATAGGCACTTACTGTGCTTGTTCAGCTTTTTCCTTGGGTATTTTCTCTTTTATGTGCATTGAAAAGATACTGTTTGAACTTCCAAATATTAAACTTCTCGTTTACAGAGGGATTTCCTCATTTTTGAAATTTTTTTAGTGCAAAAAATTTTAGCTTTTTCTGTGATTTTTAGCCAGTTTTTGGTATTTTTGTTCCACCTTTTTTCCTTTTCCCCCTTTTTCCTCATTTTTTGTCCCATGGCCTCTCACACCCTGATTGGATCATGCATGCTTACATGTAAGCAATTTTACAGTATGGGCTATCAGAAATAGGACTCTTCCTTTCTTTGCGTTTTCCCAATACATTGAATAAAGAATTCAAACATAAGATGTATATGAATTACCTGTTGCTTGCTGCCAATTTGCATGCAATATGCATCTATCAAACACATGCTTAATGGCCTTACATTTGATCTGGTAGTTACTGCCTCACAAGGATTGCCCAGACTTAAATATGATCAATCAAACAAAAATTTCAGCTTGTCTTGTAGGGACATCAAAAACACCCAAAAGTAAAAAATCTTAGGGATTGTTAGATAAACCTGAACAGCAATTTTACCCTGACACGGTATGAATATTATGCAAACATGCAAACTTGTCAGGTAACTATCATTGATAATACCTTCGACTTGTTACGAAATACAGAATTATTTTTCATTCTGCGTTGCCGTATTCTGGCTCGTGAGAATACGGCCAAACCGTAAATATTTTTCCATATTTTCATTAGAACAAGCAAGGAAAAATTTTCCCAATGTATTCTTCAGTGAACATGTGCAATATAAACCATAAATCTTTACCACACCATGGTAGAAAAACATTTGTGGGTAATAAGATTATGACCAAACATATCAAGGTAGTGTGTATGTAATGACCAATACAAGAACATTATATGCGTTTAGATGAGCAACGCTTGATCAAACAAACAGCATGATGCGAAAACAAATTAATTTTGGAATTACAGGATTATTTTACTTGTGTTTGACCAATGATGTGATTAAAAGTTGTGTTCATTAAAGGTACGGTTGTCAAACATTAGGGCCATACAATCTGTAGTGCATGAAAATTTACACATTCTGTTGAAATAATACAAGAAAAGAAAAATTTCTGTAATTGATGTAGTTTAACATTTAGTTAAATTGCAAGAGTTCACACCTTGTTTAATTTCTAAAGGATCTGCTGTAGTTCATCCTTATGCTCGTATGCTTGCCCCAGTTGAGGTGTAAGCAATACACAAATTAAGTATTGGGTCACAAAGAGTCCCAGGAAAAAAAAGGAAGCATCAAAATTGACAATTGTCCAGATGTAGACGTTGATGTGATGCAGCTTTAAATGCCACACCATGACGGCAGCATCCCACTGATTGTATTGCGTTACCAAGAGTGCTAGCGTTACCAAAATGGTTGGGTTACAGAGCGTGAATATTCCTATGACATGGGTAAACCAATTCACGATATGTTTGTACACGTACGGTCAGGTGTGTTCATGAGAGCGATGATAGAATGGAGCTTTACTCAAATGTTCATGAGCTGGTGATCGGTGAGTGATTTCCACTGGAGGAAAATACCACTAGAGTTCTTTTGTTTATTCATTCAACTTGGTTAGATAATGATGGTGTGTTGGGAATTTTCATGTGAACTAAGATTTACCAGTTGGCAAATTGGTAAAGTTGTGTTTATTTAGTACACGTTGGGGCGTCTTTAATTGCCACTTTGGACAGTATTCTTTATAGAAAGTTGTACATCAGAATTCAAGATTGGCATTAAGAAATGTTGAGGTTCTAATACCTATGGGGACCCGAGTATATGTCCCATGCCTAAATTATAATCCCACCCCTAGTTTTTGAGTTGAATCTTTAGGCAATAGCAGAAAATCCTATTTTAATCCCACCATACATTTTGTGCTGGAAGGCAATATATTACATTACAATTTTTGTTACAATCATTACTGTTGGTAGTATCTTTTAGTGATTTTCTTACAAAAATTAATGGAGGTTCATGCTTCAGTTCTTTTACAGGACTTTGCTGATCATTTACCCATTTGAAGCTTGAAAATATTGAATAGTTAGATCTGAAGTGCTGAAAATGGTTGATGCTGTAGTTTCATGTTTAGGGTGGAGATCCATTAGAATCCCCCACCCCCTAAATTCAAGCTAATTTCAGCGTTAAAAAACAGGTGGGACTATACTAGGTCAGTACAGTATATTTGAATTGATCCAAAAGGTGAACCTACTCCTAAGGTTCCTAGATTGACTGTGAGTCATATAATATTCATGGATAGCAGATATTTTTTGAGTTACTAAAAGTAGCTTGAAAAGCATCAGCAAATTTGAAGCGTTTCTTCAAGCTTTAAATATTTATTAAGCCTTTGCATCAACTGCACATGCAAACCAATGCTTTTTATTCAATAACTAGTACAAATTTGAATTATTAATACACAAGCACATAATAATTAATGACATGTCAAGATGTAAAAAAGAATATGCAATTGTGTTATCGCTGTAATCTAGGGCCAGTTCTTTTGTAATTAGATATATTTTTAGCATTGTAAAGAGTTAAGAGTAGTTGCTTAGGTGTGAGTCAAACACTTCGTAGCGCGCCTATGCAAATGAATGCAACTAGGGATTGGAGCAAGCTGACACCACACCATGGATTCAGTAGACGCCTGCCTGATGGATAGCAACGCATTTTAGGGTAATATAAGCCTTATAAGGAAAGGCGTGTAACTTGGAAGGCAAACTGACGAAGAAGATGGAGCCAGGCCAGGTTTGCTTGCAATATGCTAATGCTGTTCACATTAGAAAAAAGTCAATTATGATGTCATTAACAAAATTGGTTAGTTAAATTCTTGCATTCTAATTAGTGTTTGTATAGATTTATAATATCTATATGAAAATTATCATAATTTTTGCCCCCTAATTTTGGCTACCCTTGTTCTGCATGTACAAAACACTAGGCAATGGAAGGTCCATATTCATTGGGCACAAATGGCCTAGGTTTCTAGCTAATAGTGTGCTAAATATGTTTGGGCCATTTTGTAACCTTGTGACCCTGATGAATTCAACAGACTTAAGGAATAAAGTGCAGCATCACATGCACCTAATTCTGTAATGGCTGCTATATGCATTAGGGTCATTAGGTAACGAATTGGCCTAACCATGCTAAAGAGGTCTGGTTAAGGTTTGCTAGGGATTGTTTGTAGATGTAGAGGCTTATATGGGCTAGATTGGATACCAAAGTCATAACCTTATAGTATACGCAGATCCGTAACCAGAGGGGCGGATGCCCCAAATTCCAAAAAGCCAAAGTCCCTAAAAATGACACACAAAAAGGACAAATAGATTTTGCAAGTGGAACAAGCAAAATAATTAGGGGTTTTATGCTATCTTGTTGAAAAAAGGTTAAAATTTTGTTTACAAAGTTCTACTTTTGCCAAATTCATCCCTCCCTGGGGGGGGGGGAAGATTGTGGAGAAATGTCAAAAAAAAAAAAAAAAAAAACCCCCCCCCCCCCAAAAAAAATAAAATCCTGGTTACGGGCCCCGAGTATATTAAAGGTCCATGGACACGGCTGAGTAGACATTTCTTATTTTCTTACATTTTCGTACCTCAACAGTATCCTGATCACATCTCAACACAGATTTTTAAAAGTGAACATCGGGAAAGTGTTAAATTTCAAAGATTAAATTACCACAATCGGAAATGGCCTTCTCTGTTTTCACGAACATGTCACAAGATGATGGAGTTGGCTTTGATCCCGAAGTGACGTCACTAACAAAGACGCACACCCCCGAAACGCACGTGTACCAGCTATAACCATAACAAAAACAAACCAATCGATACGACGCCAGGACAGGCCATGTGAAATTTAAAGAAGTTCACGCTTTTGGGATAGTCGATGTACTGTGTCTAAAAGGTATTTATCTTACTGTATTTCATCGAAGTACGTCTTCGCTCTTATAAAGAGTAGTCAATGTGTCACCGTGGAGAACAGTTTTACCCCGTTTTTCTTATCACACGCCGGTGCAAGATTGCCAGATGGCAAATACACGCGGAATTTACCAGAAATGTTCGTAAATCGTCATTTACCTATTGTTTTTAGCCAATATGTAATGTGTAGATCTGCTAATATCTAATATTAAATTTGATTATTTTTAATCAAACTTTAAAAATGAAAATCCATGCATTTCAAAAATATTCCGACAGCTATTTTCTAAAAGTGGTTTTAACTTTCTTGCTAAGTTTTCAATATTACGACCATGGCATTTTAAAAATATATTAAAAATATAGACGTTGGCGATCCTATCATGCAATATTCTTTTTGTTAGGCCATTTTTCTTGATATGAAACCAAGGGTCAAAAGTAGACAAGATTCGCCATAATTTGACGGTAAATGCTTTCCCCTAAGCACCCTATACGCCTAAAGCACAAAAAGGCGCGCGCGTGCCGTCGTGCATTACGTGCCATTACGCAGCACACGCTGTACACGCGCATATTATAAAACCTGTTCGCACGCATTTCTGCTTGTCGGGCAATCCAAACAGACGTGCACGATGACGATCATGACGCGTATTTGTTACTCTGACGTCACTTCCGGGTCATCACAGCCAGCGCGATAATCACTTTCGTTTTGGAATTCCCCTTCAAAGCTTGTCTGAAACCCATGATGTTATGCCCAATTTTTATCAAATCTACGGTTTCTCAAATACTGCTTCATGCAGATTTTACATTGTTACCAATACATACTGTGAATGAAACTGTTTTTGGGAGGTAGTATTTTTAAACCATGTCCATGGACCTTTAAAGTCATCATTTACAACATTTGATCTCAGGCAGGTATCAAAACTCTTCTTAGTAAGCTGTATGTGGAAAATAGAGCTATATTATTTGTGACTTGGGCTAGCTATTATACATTTACAGCAATTGCATTTTAAGTAGCCTATGTATTTATTTTTTGATATTTATTTTTTTGTAAATAGCATCTTGCCATAGATATTAGAAAGGTACCTCACTATTGACTACTAAGTATGTGGTCAGAATAGAACTAAGACAAATACCATACTTTAAATTTAAAGAATCAAATACAAGATTGATCTGAGGCTCCTGTTGACAGGAAATAATGGATCCATATCTCATTTTATGATGTACAATGATTGTGTAGCCTAGCTTCACAGTAAATTTGTCTTATTCCTCCTGCCAATAAGAATTTCCTGTTTTGCCTCACATATGTGTATTCTTCACACATACACATTTTACTCTTTAACCACCAAGGGATTGCAAATTGCATTATGACTGTAATTTTATTATTCCATATATTCTATGCTTAAGTACTAGCATGTCGCCTTGACTTTATTCCCTCCCCAGTTCAAAATTCCCAATTTTTCCCCTGTAAATGTCAAAGTATGCAGTCTTGGGTAGATGGTGTTCAACACAAGCCGTGTACAAGCACAGGTTAGCACCTTGTCTACTGACATGCTTGAGATAAGAGAGCATGACTGCTGCAAACATCAAGAGCTTTATTAAAGGTGCTTGTTCCGATCATCTGTGGGACACACCCTGATTTAACCGGAAGCAGTATTCAATTTCATATCAGATGAAAGGCCGTATTTTTCTCAATGTCGTGAAATTTTAGCTTCCAAATCCATTTCTTTTCCAAGATACTGACAAAAAACTGCTGTTTTAATGGTTAACCCATCAATATTAGCACGGTAGTGAATAGGGCGTTACACTGTGCATGATCCGTCTACCATCAAAACCACAAGTTTGTTTCCCATGGTAATTGGTGGTCAGCATATACAAGTGTCAGGCTCCCATATCAAGTAGAGAACATGTTAAACAAAAATCAGAACAAACACCTTTAAGAACACAAATTTCACAGGTCTTACAGGTTCATGCATAACACTGGGCAGCACATTACTTTTTAGGCCAAAAGTGATGTCTCATACCACATCATCTCTGCATTTTGATGCTTATCTCTCTTAGAGATCAAGATGAAGCTGGGTATGACCCCAAAGTCTCAACATCCAAACTCAGCTGGTGAAAGTCGCTGCCATAGTGCATATATTAGAATGCAGCCATTGCTAGATCAACTGACACATGCGCATCATGCAAACTGGAGCCACTGATTGCATAAATCACAACACAAAACCTATAATTTGAAACAGATGCTTGGGATGAGGCTTGAACCAGTAACCAATTGCTACTAATGTGTGCTACACCAATGCAGAGAAATATTGCAACATAGAAGTTCACACTGTTGCTTACACTTCGGCTTCCATCTGCTAGGAGTCAAAGATGCCCTTAGCTCTTGTTACCTGAGCAATACAATACAATTTTATAAGAAGAGTTTTAGTGAGGGAAAGAAAGCAGTTGCCACAGCCATTTTTCAAAGTGAAAAGTTTCTATGTGCTAACATTAAATCTTGCTTTTTCATACATCAAGAAGCTTGTGTAAATTGGAAAAACTTGAAAAAAATTTAAAGAGTGGGGCTCATGTAAAAAAATATCACTATTGCACATTTTAAAACAGAGAGTGTTGTCAATATTCAAAAGTTAAATTCATAAAAAAATATGAATGCAAAAGGAAAAAGTTGTAGCAGCAGCTCTTATCTTTGCTCTTGAATTATGATATGTTTGGTGATATATTGTAGTGTGGTCACCTGTCCAACGTGACAATTGCTATGGCTTGGCTTTATGATATTACAAGTCAATTGAAGGCCTGAACTGATTTGCTGATGCTCAATGGCTGATCCATTTGGACTGATCTATCATTTCATCTCTGCAGAATTATCCAATGATGCAGTAGATTAGTGTTTATAACATAACAGAGTGTTAAAGTGTCAAAAATGTATGTTCAATGTGCATACACATGTACAATAGGATTATTTTTCTTGGGTTTTGCAGTAAAACTTATTTAAGTATGTCATTTGAGGTACTAACAATTTGTACGTACTATATCCATCCTTTTAAGTTTTTAGGGAGTTATTCCAATTTTTGAGTGAAACCATTCCATTAAAATCTGCTTTCAACTGTAAGAAAGCTTGCTTTCAATCCTCTACAATATCTTTTTACCTCATCAGAACACCTTTAGGTAGGCACATGCTAGTGCATGTGATGCTGCACTTTATCCATAAAGACCGATGAATTCAGAATTAAGGTACATGAGAGTGGAGTCCAACAAATGTACCCAACTGGTCCTTCAGTTGTGAATCCTACTAGGAATAATGACTTGTTGGGAATTTACAGGGACATGAATTTTTTCTGAGGATCACCGATTCTCTAAATTTTAACATGATTGTGTTGCGTAGACCACCTACCTAAAACATTTTGAAGGGTTAGGATTTACATCTGCTATATGTAATTCTTTAATCCATTCTACCATCTTAATCCAAATAGCCACTTAGAACTTGGCAGAATGGTAGAGCATATAGCGCCTGCTTATTCTTCTGCTAGGTTATGAATATTAATAATGATTCATTTGCATATTTTCAATAAGTTTGATTAATGCACTCTATCACTTCAGCCTAAGAGCTGATTAATTTCTAACTTTGTGTAGGATAGAAAACAGAAAGGGTCCGGTGCTGTATACTTTTTGTGCCGTTAGGAATTCCCCAGTGATTTCTTAATCCTGATTGCTCTCTGACCAATAATGTAATAAAAGATCCAAAGCATTTCGTGAGGCTTTATAATAACACTCTCAGCTACAGCTTTTAAGAAAGCTAGTAAATTAAATTGATGTGGTACCAGGGCTGGAAAAATGTAAAATTTCCCACAATACAATCAAATTCCCTCCCAGATTTGCAACATTTCTCTCCAAACTTTCAAAATTGCCCTTTAATTCTTATGTATTTCTTTATTTAAAGGACAAATTTCTCTCCAAATATGCCATTCTGTCCCAAATTCCCACTTTTCCAGGCATGATGTGTACCCTGTAACTTGATTTGCGTATTTCTCATGTTGCTAATCAATTGCAATACCATGTAAAAGAGATATTTGAATAATACGAATAACATTCTGAACTCATACTTTTCCTAATACAACAGCAACTCCCATGGAGTGAAAGACTCAGTTTGTTGACATTGGATATTTGTTTTACAAAAATGACAACATTATCATCAAATAAACAAAGCACCCATGATGAAAGGCTAAGTTTTGTTGAAATTGTGATGAGTTGTTTGAAAAAACAAAATCTTTTGCAATGTGATTATTTGATCTGGCTTGTTTATAATTGACCTTCCTCTCCAGAGAAAGAGAATTGAGTTGAATATCTTTTATAATTCAATGGTATTGTAAAAGACTGCCTCATTGAAACATCCTACAGCTGAAATAAAACAAATAAATGTACTGTAGCTTAAAGGTTGGATAAATGTTTATTTTGATATGCATTACAAATTTATGTCTTTGAGTTAAAGGTGCACGAGAGATTTCAAGTCTCCATATTTTCTGTGCTTGTAGTGATTCATATAAATTGGACTCACAATAGATCCCCTACTTTTTATTGTGGTAAAGAAATAACTTAAAACAAAGGTGATTTGTATATGCTATATTTCAATAGAAACACATGGTTGAATTTCGTATTTGCCTTCCTATAGAAATTAGAAATTTCAAATTTTTGTAACAAGAACAGTTCTCAGCTTAATTCCTTACAGATGGGGAATTTTTGATATAAAAAGCTTTCCAAGCAGTGCCAAAATTAGAATTTTACATTTTTTCGTGTCACCTGTTATTAAAATCTCTCGTTGCACCTTTAAACATGCATTTTAAAAGATTTATTTTAAAGTACAAGCATTGTTGCATAATGATGCAGTTTAACTCGGAAGGGGGGAACCACACTTTTATTCCGTAGGGATTCACGGCCCCGAGTTCTGTAACTTGGGGCTTGCAACTGATTTTGTCGTCCGTGCTTGGGAACTGAAAATTTTTTTGAAATTTGCAGGCTGGGGAACTGAAATTTGGCTAAAATTATTTTCTGAGGGCATATTTTTTTCCAAAAGGGGCCCTAGAACTGAATTATAGGCTTCAACTGGGTATCTTAGGCACTGCTGGAGAGGTGTGAAGTGGCGGTTTTAAGGGCCACACATACCCGTAACACTCCCCAATGTCAGTGGTCGCCTCCCCTTGGGTTTTTAATTTTCGTGTGGACATTACTGAATCTCAAAATAAGAATATTATTAGGTAGATTTTAACAATGATAAAAATGAAAACATTTTGTGAATCTGAATGGCCAAAGTTAGCAAATGTTTTGAGAGATTTGATCATTGGAGAAAACTTTCTAATTTGTTATTATTAAAACGTGTGGCATTTTAGATATTTAATTAGTAACCATATGTCTGGTATTGATTTAGCTCCATATCTGTGCATTTCCATAAAGTGCCCTCAATCTGCATTACCAATTTAAAATTCTACAACCTGGGCACTGATATTGATCCTCTGAACCAGTGCAGTGGACCATAAATAAGCAGCTGTCAGAACCTCTCATTCACATGTGCTGCTGCAGTCCTTTCTTGTAGTATCACAACCTGGGAGGTGATACAACCCTCCTACTTCACAAGCACTAGCGTGATGCACCTTAGCAGTAAGGCCTGTGTCAAAAGGTGGTTATTTTTGCTGCAATTTAGCTCAGATGTGCCTGGAGGGCGAGGTTGGGATGTATGTATTTCAACAGTGGGACATGTAGCACTTTGTAGAAATACTTTTGGCAGTCTTATTAACTATCTTGTTGTGGTAGCTAGTTTGATGTACATGGTAAGTGATTTTGACAGCTGTATGTACACATTTTGAATTACATATAATAATTCCCGGTATTATATTGCAGGTGGGAGTTTCATATTATGCCCAGGTGTTCTATTTTCTACAGAAGGTTTGAAATTTGTATGTTGATCTTCTTACCCACCTGCTCCAATAAGGCCACGGTGAAACTTAACAGAATGAGTCTCTTTTTTTGGTAGGATTTGGTAATATTTTTTTTCACTGTTTCTTTTCAGGGGTTAGGATTCGTAGAAAGGTGAGAGAATCTGCTTAGATTCTTGCAATCAAGATATGCGAGAATCTTAATCCACAGGATTGATCTAAATTATAAAATATCATTTTCCCATTTTTTCAGTCATTTTTATTTTGAAGAAATTTACTCATGTATAGAGCACCAAACTGTTTTTAATCTTGAGAGATTTCACATCTGTTAATATTTAAGCAGGCATGATACCGGCATATCCACAAGCAGTTACAAAATGCCATTGAAATTGTGTGCTCTCATTTTCTCTTTCTTTTTTAATATATTCCTGGGCGAGAAATTTACCATGCTCTTGCCTTTATACTGTAAGCATTGTCATTTTATAGAGATATTATGTTACTAAGTGTCCTCAAATAGGAGTTTGAGCTTGAAGTGACAGTAGAATGAAACGGGGACAATATTTTGTTTTGGGGGTTTTTCTGAACTCTGTCTGCCCTCAGCCAGGCTGGAATTCATTCTCTTGCCGGCAGTATCCTGTCATATTCTTTGCTCTGCTGGACACAGATATCACATATGTGAAGTCAGAATCAATGTTGGATGAATGACCTGTTTTGATCATAGCATTTATCTGAATCGGGGCATAGTACGTGATCATTTTATGATGACTATGAGTCCAATTAAAATCTCATTCCGCATGGCAACAGTCAATCAATTTTCAATTCACTAGTGTATTAATATAATATTCCCTCTTTTCCTTCAGTATGATATATGGTAGCCAGAGTGCAAAGTCAATCATGTTTATGCATACCCTCAGCATCAACAGCTTATGAAACTCTGGTCCTTGGTGGATGAGCATGTTATTGCCCATAGTGATAGTTTTGTTTTTGCAGTGAATCAAGCCTCAAGGAATCCTTCCTGGGAAGACAGACATGTCCCAGGGTGACCCCTTGTTGTAGTTGGAATTTGTCCAGCAGAAAAATATTACCCCACACTTTTTTTTATACACAAGGAAGAGCTCGGAAGTAGTAGTGCGGTGAATATCAGTGGGAAAATGTTTGGATCGGGGAGAACAATGTGAAGGTTTTAAGCCAATGAATATTTCGTGAAATTTGGCAGCAGGGTTCCCTGTGTCAGGTTGAGGTTTAATCTTGTGAAAATTGAACTATAATCTATGTTCATTATATTACAGAAACCTTAAAACAATGGTCCATTTTTGTATGATTGCCCTCAGTTTTACAATGTAGAGATTTTGCACTGTGGTCTATACGTGTTACACAGATCTAATCTGTGGTAGAGTGTTATCCTCTACCACAGACGACAGGTAATGTGCATTGCTTAAAGCGTGTTTACTTTTGCCTTATTTACAAATTTTATCGTGCTCTAAAACCCTTCAAATTCATTTATTCATGTCGTTTTAATGGCCCCAAATGCATGGTGTAACATGTACCTGAAACTAATTACAACCCCTCCCAATGTTGATGTAATCTCCATAACGGCAAAATTTTCGATGATTTTCCAAACCTATTTCGTCCACGACCTGCGATGTTTTGTCCACTTCACGTGTATAAATAATATCAAGTGACCGTATAAGTTCATGTCCAACTCATTTTTACACAGGGAGACTAATCCAGTTTCAATGATTGCACATATCCCCCGAAATTCATCATGTTTCCGTTCCCCACACAATCTGATTAGCACTTCGCACATTACAAGTTTTGCGAGGATATTTCCAAGCAATAACGGATACTCCGCAGACCAGTGAACATCGTGTAAAGCAAAATGTGCTCCTAACGAAATGGCTGCGTTTCCTCAAACTCGACGCAGAATCAAAAATAATTCTTACTTATCTATTATTAACAATCATTTAAATTGAAAAATAAGAAATATGACTGGCGGTTTAACCATTTGCAAATTGCACTGCCCCTTTTTCTGATGGTAACACTTCTATTTCACCATTTGATGAAGTGTAGTGGGCGTAATGATTTCCTTCCCAATAGCAGGATTTAAAATGACCTCGGGTCATTTGTGTGAAAGCGTGTTTATCAACAAACATTCATACTCTGTTAGTGAAACGAACCAGTTTTCCTTCTTTTTTTTCAATTACGAGCTTTCATTTTTTGAAATCTTCGTGCTGTTTTGGAAGTTAACAATTGCGTTTACATGATTTGGTAATAAATGACACTACCTTTGAAAAAGGGAAATCAAGTCCACAACCAGATAAAATCAGGTATGTATTTTGTATGTATTTTGTTTTTAAATCATCTGCCATATTTGTTGTTGTGCTTGGTCAAAGGTTATCTCCCACTGACACAGATTCCCCCGAAAAATCTGTGTAGGTATAGGTATGTTTTACCCCCAGCCCCCCTCCATCCTTGCTACGTAACATTATGGCATTTGTCATTAAAACAGGCCTACATTCATAATTAAAATTATGTAATCTGCATTTGATAATTGCACAGTAATGACCCAGAACTATTCATTAATAACCAGGAAGGTAGCTAAATAATCTATAACATGCATGCTCCGTCGCCCATGGGGGTGTGGGGGGTAGAACACCCCCCCAGCGATCCTCAAACAGAAATAAAAAGGGAAGAAGAGAGAAGGAAGAGAACGAGAAAAGAAAGATGGAAAGAGAAGAGAAAAACAGAGATAAAGGGGAGTAAGAATGAAACAAAAGGAGAACGACATGCAAATGGCTAAGATTGAACTCCAGACTTACATAAATCCAAATATCAACCAATATTTGGGCTTCCCTAAAGCCATTAGTTTTTTTCCAAGCCTAACCAACGGTAATCATAAATTGTTATGTGCCAACAGTACTTGTTTGATCAAAATGTGAAAAATAATTTGTGAAGAAATCCCGAGGGGAGCCTTGGGCCATTCCCCAAGTTTGGTCTACCAGTATGGGAATTTCATCGGGGAGCTGAAGTGTCCAGAAAAAATTGGTAGGGATCGATTCCCTAGCCCCCAGCACCATAACTTATAGGTCTACTGGCTGGTCTTTTAATTAATTAACCATACATAACCCTCAAAATACTTTCTTAATACTAATACTAAAATCCAAGCCTTCGAGGGCTCCCGCCCCCTGGACTCCGGCCAGGGGCTCTGCTTTCATGTCACGCAAACCGGCATCCATTAAAGACATTTGCGCAAACTAAATTGGTATAGTTCCCCTTCGTCGGTACAAGCTTATATTGCCCGTCTCAGTGAGCAAACTTAGAAACCAGTCCTTTTCTTTGACTTGGTTACCATTTTACCCCTCAAAAAGTGGTATCCTTGAAGGTTCTGAATAGCTCCAACCCAAGAGCTTCCAGGGGCTTCGCCCCCTTGGGACCCCCCAGAAGGGCTCTGCTCCCACCCCATTAAAAGACATTGGCGCTCGCATAATTCAATTCTCTTAGGCATTTTAGCCAATACGTTGGGACAACGTTAAAAACTTTTTAAAAATTGGTCACTTTGACGTCATTTAAACAAGTTAAAAACACTTGAATGTGTAGACACTTTTTCACGTTTTCAAAACGTTTACAAGAACGTATTAACACGATTTTTTGTTTTGAGAACGTTATCAAAACGTGCTTAAAACGTAGAACCATTAAAACGTTCTAAAACGTTAGGAGAACGTGCAAAAGATTTGATTAATTGCCTAATTAAACGCTAATAATTAGAGAAAAAAAGGTAATCGGTACTATATCTGATCTGTATATTGCAAAGAAATCTACATCAAGCATATTACACAAGTTGGTTTGAAAGACACAAATACTCACTTACCTGTACTGGGAATTGAACCTGGGACCCTTCGCGTTGAAGACCAAATACGTAACCACTACACAGCTAGACGACTCACAATTTAAGGGTAATTTATATTTATATAGGCGCGAAGTGTATCAGAAGAGCGCCTGTGATGGGCGGAGTGCGTGGGCCAATGCGTATACGCGGAGGACTCGACGCAAATGAGGAAAAAGCCCGCGAAACAGAAAATAAGCGCATGCTCCTGTTAGTTTAGAATATGATTTATTCGTTACATAGAATAAATGGGGGTAGGGGTAATGGTAATTCTTCCGACTGCCTTTAGACGCAGTTCAAAATAAAATAAACTATGGGAAATACTATACATCTAGAATGGTCATAACTTCTACCGCTGCAAAACCCATTTCTTATGGCATGTTTTTAATAGAAGAAGAACGTTATGGACACGTGGGGGAAAGGGAGGAAGGTAGGAAGTAGGAAGAAAGGTTCGATCTACAAAAGTGTCCAAAGAACACATCCTACAGGGCACATTTATACTGTTTCAAAACGTTTTATTAAAAAGACGTTTTAGCACGTATTATTACGTGGACGGTTTGGTGAACTTCAAGACGTTGTCAAAACGTTGCCTTCTCAACGTTCTTTGAGGATTTGATTTTATTTACCACTTTGTAACGTTTGCAAACGCCGAGAAAACGTTATGTGTTAAAGCTTATACATGTTATACTGCCGTTCAGTGAGCCCCCCAGTTAGAAACCAGTCTTACTCGGGTCCCTTTACTTTGATATTTGATTACTATTTAACCCTCAAACAGTGGTCATTTTGAAGGTTCTGCATAGATAAATCAAGGGCTTCTGGGGGCTCCGCCCACTGGACCCCGGGCAGTGGCTCTGCCCCTGCACCCCGCCAAGGGGCCCTAAAGCGGGCCCCTGTACCGCAACCGGTCAGGGCTTCCGGTTTGCGCTCCGGTTTGTGTCAAGGGCATTGCGGTGATGCCAGTTCAAACGATTCAAGAATAAAAATTAATGGTATTGTAGAGCATCTACTTGGACAAGAACCGTTCGCAGGTTAGTTGTATGTTTTATTCGGCTCACTCACTCCAAGGACTCTTACTGCAGCCAATAACCATCTTCACTTTACACCCCCCCTGAGAGAAAATATTTTTGATTTTTTTTTTTGGGGGTTCTAGCGACGGCCCTGATAACATGCAAAAAAAGTGCTTTCAGTACAAAAAAAAATGGTACTTGAAACACTTGGATAAATTCATCAAGGTGTTCCATCAAACAATGCTATTGCAAGGTCACATGAAATCATGTTACCTTTCCAAATACCTATCCTGAATCCTGATCAATTACTAAAATAATTGCAATTTTTACAAGCTAATGTAAAGTTTTACATAATTATTTGTGCTCCACTTTAAAGTCACAATTAAATTATAATAATTGTAACAAAATAACCAGAGCAACCATTTCCTGTTGCAAGGGCACAAGGTCACAAGGTAAGGAAGTTAGGTGGCTGGACGATTAAGATTCTGTTGGCAACCTCCTCAGTTTTGTTGCATGTACGTTGCGATGTTTGTGCATTCGTCATCAGTGTCCAGGACCCACAAACATTGCAAATTTGGGTGTTACCACCCTGACGAAACATAAAGAAAGTAAGTAAAGTCTAACTCGGGGGACAGAATAAGGCGACCGATGTTTGTGCATTCGTCAGCAGTGCCCAGGACCCACATGCAAATAATTGGTGTTCATGACACCTAAATAATAAACTAGACTCGGGACAGATAAGGTCAAGCCATTGCGCATCTTATGTAATTTGACAGTGCAAATTAAATGCTTGCCATGAATATATCGCTTACTGAAACCGAAATTTTACATTCATGATTGTGTCTGTGAGTCGGTGAAATTAAGTAGGTTCCTTTTTTGTACCTTTTATTCATATTTTGTTTCAAACGTACCCCTTACCCCGCCCATACTACACCTTCAACAATCATGGTCCCATGGCATAGTGACAAACTTTGAATATAAAACGCCATTTGCTCACCTAATTCTATCCCAGTGACTCTAAACTTGGAACACGTAGCATTTTGAAGATTAATTTATTTTTACACATTTTGAACTTGATGACCGCCCAAACTGGGGTCAAATGAAGTGGTCATCATAGACATTTATTAATTGCTCATCAAACACACGACAAGATGAGTTATTCAATTTGCAAATTTGCCATTGCACCTTGTTTTGAGTTGAGGGCACATGTGATGCCAATGATCACGCTGCCTAATGAGTCATAAGGGTGTGGGTTCAGGCCCCACTGTCCCCGAATGTGTTTGGGGCACTTTGTGCAAGCCACGTACCCTTGCTTGCCTCTCTCCACCCATGAGTAAAAATGGGTAACCGCATATGCTGCGAATGCAAAACAGACTCGCGGTGCGGGAGGAGGTGGCGAACCCCCCAAAGCAAACTTATATGAGGGAGTCTTGGCCCAAACGCCAATGACGCGAGAGATGGGCCCTCCGCCTGCGGGCGCACCATTGCATTTTTTTTGTTTTAATCAATTTTACACAACACTTTAAAGTTTTTGATCATGTAACTTACAAACACACAGCAACATTATGACAAAGTTGTAAGACAGTGGAGCCAAAGTTGTGGTTTTTCTTTGAAGTTAGAGACCCATTTCTTTTTCATCTGTGAAGTGATATGATACACATTATACATGTTGCATGGAATACTGTACTTTCATACAAGCAGATAATATCACAGAATGGTATTTGGTAATTCCTACGTCAATGACAGATTGACAGATGATCTTGTGTGCAGTTTCAGATTCTGTCAGCAGTGTTTTGATGCAATGGATCATGTATTCAAGTCATTGGTATTTGAATTGGGGCACAACGTACACAGTTGTTAATTCATGAATCATCTCTGGTAATACACCTCTGCCGCCTTTTCCTCCAGCCAATTTGATGAGCTTGACAAGATCTTGAACTCTACTTCCATTGCATTCACACATATACTGTGATGAGAAAGGACTAATTCATCTTCATTTGAGATAAGAGTTTGAATGGAAGCTTTTCCTCATTGACACCATCATCCTACAAACCCATTTTTAATGAATTTCCACAGATCAATTTCAAGTGCAATACTTAAAGGGGCATTTTGTGATCCACAACCTCAATCCCCCCGATTTACCTCGAAAAAGTTCAGATTTTTATATCATCTGAATCGTTAGCCTTAGTAATCCACGTGTACCAAATCTACTGCCAAATGCCGTCATTCGCAAAACTAGTAATAGAAATTGATTTTTCCATTTTGTATTTTCTGTCCGTAACGGCCGACATTCAGCACAGTGGCCTATGGGACCGTGGTAAACAAGCATTTGCTCATAACACAAAACCGCAAGCTCGGGATCAACTCAAATTTCGTGAATAAGTTTTTCTCAAGGATATCTAGTGAAACACAAATAGAACAGAGGGTGCTGGAATCACGAAATGACCCTTTAACTTACTGTTACCATTATGTGTACTGCTCCTGGATGAATCAAGACTAAAGATCATTGTTTTAAACCTTGCTACAAGCCCAGATGTCTACCCTGGAACACCTTTCAACCTGTTGCCACAATCTTTTATCAACTTGGGTAGCTTAGTTGGTATTATTGTTGGAGTTGTCTTCTGGTCCTAATTGATTCCTTTGTATCTGGGCATTCAGGCCTAATTAAAGCCTTTTTCTGGCACAAAATTTATTGAAAATACTGAGGTTTATGCTATTATACTTTTCTAGAAATGTTGTAATTTTGGTTTTCTCAATTTCTACTTGCATAATAACATCCGACATGCAAATGTCTGTAGTGAGATCCCTGAAGAGGTTAATGTTAGCTCATGTATACTATTTAGCAAAATACCCTTTTACAAGATGTACGCACGCACGACATCCAGAACGGCGGGGCTTAGCAGTCGATCGCATGGTCACACAATATGCACATCACATTTAAAGTACCCTAATCTTGTTATCTTGTAAAAGGTAGCGAATGAATGTTTTATACGTGTTGGTAGAAGCATGAATAGTTGATTAAAACTGGTCAACAACACTCACGTTTTGATTCCGAATATTTCGGAGAAATTATTCTCCGTCATCAGCGGTGTTGAGCTGAGGTATGACTGGTAGATTCATTACCACTTCTGGACTTTGGTTTGTCCCAACTGGTGTTTGCCATAAGGAATCATAATCTTGGAAAGTTCACATCCCCCATCCCTATTAAGGGTGGGGCTGGTCTCCTTTTCTTGATAAAAATAGCCTCCTTCCTTTATTGGATGTATCAATTCTCCCTCGGCAAGTACTGACATCATCACCATTTGGGATGTGGCCAGTTGATTTATTATGTTCTGCTCAAACAGAGAGGTTGCTAGCGTTTTAGCTTTATGTTCTTTTAGGTGTTCCCCTACAGTCCTTTAGGTTTCACCTATGTATACTTTGGTCGCGCTTTCCACATGACATATGAAGACGACGCCCGATTGATCTTCAACTTTAATTTTGTCTTTGGGCATGACTAAAAGTTGGCGGAGGGTCTGATAGGGTTTAAAGGCAGTTGAGATGCCATAATTGCCAAACACTCGTTTGATTTTCTCTGATACTTCGCTGCCATATTGGGATAAAACGGACAAAAAATAAGACTCCGTAAATTAGGTAAAAGGTACTTTGACAACTTAGTATATAGTAGAATTAAGCTAGGTTGCTGGTTTCAATCTGACCGAGCACACAGTTAATTTTTCTTAGCTTCTCTGTACATCAACTACTGGGAAGAAAAGTAAAACATGCTTTATTCAAATCCAACAAGATACTAGGGACAAATGATTAACCTTAAAAATTGCTTTATATGTGTCATTACAGGGATTTCTATGTATTGCCATCAACCCCGAGATTACCATTGATGATTTGTATGCCGACATGAGGGAGGTATGCAGCTTCAGGAAGAGCAAGAGTTACCATGAAATGGGTGGATGAAGAAGGTCAGTCCCTAATACATGATATGTATTCAGTAATTGTGAAATATCTGTCCAGGAGAATGTGCGTGTATTATGAGAGGCCATTTTTAATTGTCAGGTGCATGTATGCTGGACAATTTCAATCAAAATGCTTCATTTCCTATCAAGGCTTGTACATGATGTCACATTTCAGATTATGTGCTGGTTAGGTGGGCAGCTATATATAGATTGGACTTGGACCAAAAGTTGCGAATTCTATTCATGATTTTCAGAGAGAAGATTTAAAAACACGTAGCAAAGCAGAAGTTACTGTGCACTCCCCTAATAAATTTAGACTCCAGAATATGTCAAAACAAAACAAGAAATTTCCAAGTAAAATTTACCAGTACAAGTTTGTACTTCACCCATAATTTGTCAGGAACAATTTAATATTGTTATTGGGATAATGCAATTGAGTTTAAACAAATTTGTGGTCTTAAGAACATGCTTAAAGGCACTCTCAGTGATTGGCTAATCAGAAATTCAAAAAATCACAAAAATCAGATTTTGCATGTCTGTAACAAGTATAGCTAGCCTAAACTCACCCTAAAGTCTAGGGTCTGAAGCACCTATAAGGACAAAATGGGATATTTAGTCATTACTGGTCCGTACGGACACTATACAACACATTAACTGAATGGACTGATTTATATCTTTGAACACTCTGCTGTTTTCTTCCTTTTCTGTAAAATTTTAAGTTAAAAAATAATTTATGCGAATTCTATAGACTTATCTTTCACTTTAATCTATTCCTGCAAATTTCAAATAGTTGTCCTTTTTTGGTGAATCACGGATAGTGACTTGGAAACAATGGTTCGAAGAACTCTAGAAGAGTTACTAACTGGTGGTTTGACCACCACACATATCCATGCCATCATTGAAAGTCAGTACTCTCCAGGTATGTGACTTGCAGTCATCACTTGACTGGTTCAAATCTAACTTGCATTTAGGGACAACTTTAGTGACCACTATGCACTCATGCTCATGGTCTAGTTGTCCTGTTGCCGTTCACAATGAGATAAAGTTGTAAAAAAAAACCAACTTGAACACATTCGGAAACATTCATATGCTTGTAATTAGGGTACAAAAAAGGGTTTTTTGGTATTTTAGCCCGTTAAAGGTACACTATGTGATCAGGACATTATTTTACATGACAGTCCTCATGACTCTAACCCTAGTACCCTAGTTTAGCAATTTGTGAAACTGATTGACATGCTAAAAAGGGGCAAAAATCACTGATAGTACCTTTAAAAAAAACAAAGGCCTCTCTCTAGAATTTTGCGGTTCTTGGCACTTGAAAACAACCATCGTGTCGTCATTGTAAATGGCAGATTTTGGCTTAAAAGATTACATTTACCTTGAATGGTTACACAGTTTATTAGCACATACTTATTCCTAAGATGAAATTTATTGATTTTTTTTTTTTTTTTTTTTTTTTTTTAAAAAACAAAACACTGTTAATGGATTTAACAGCCAGCTTTGTATAGTGTAGCGATACATTGTGTTAATATTCTGCCTTTACGTATGTGTTTCAGGTGACCCCTGTACCATAACATCACTAGGAGGGAGTTGGAAGGAAGCAATTAGACCTGTCTGAAGGGCCAACAAGGAATCCAACATCACCATACACAGTAAGTCATGTCTTCTCTCTATTATTGCCAACAATAATACCGTAAGCACACTAGTATAAGCCCACCCCCAAAAAGGAAGATTTTACTTTATAATACCTGGGGAGGGGCTAGAACTTGGGAGCAAATATCAGTACAAAATTGCAATATCATTCAAGAGCATTATTTATTCACCAATACCTTTATTACCCTTTTGTTGTATCCGATATTAAAAGCCTTAAACATATAAGTCATTTCACCTCACATTCATCAAAGTCATTCTTGTAAACAAGCCATCCCAATGCATTGGGCCCTACTGTGATGGCTCTAGAGAATAGTTTCAAGTCTTGAAATGTGATTTTGTGTAATTACTGCCACATGTCTCCTGAATGCTAAAATTACCAACTGGGCTTATACTCGAGTATATGCTACTTCTGTTTTCTTTAAAAACATTGGGGGTGGGCTTATACCCGAAGGTGGGCTTATACCTTATTGATTACAGTAGTTATGGTGACCTGTGGTGGTCTGATAGTTTCTGATGCAAAAAATAGAGGAAAGTGAAATTCTATTTTAGTTTCCCGCAGACTGTGGAAAGTAGTATGAGAACTCCTTTTCATCAGCAAACCGATATTAGCAAATAGAATGACCAGAAAGAGTAGGAGAGTGACATTGGATCTGGGTGTGGCATATCATGTCTTTGGATTATATTCAATTTAAATATAATATTTCACTGTATAAAAATCTCACATAAAATAAGGTAATAATTAATTCTCTGCATATGTCATGGTTATCTTGCAAATTTGTTATAAACCACATCAATCAGTTGTTTGCTTGTAATTAACAGGTAAAAGTGGTTGTGTGATTTAGTCATACTTGCTGCAGAAAATGGGATCCACTGGAATACATCTAGCGTTATATTTAATATCTCAGAGGTTTATCTGTGTATGCTTAAACTCGGTACCCAAGGGCCTCCAGTACCTGCAAATCAAATTAACTGCTTCTGTTGTGGGACAGCCACTTCTTCAGTTTTGTGTAATTTCAATTTTCTATGCAGAAGGGATCGACCATATGCACTGTATGTTACATTTATCATTGCATGAATTCAGAACCCATCTGGAGAAAAAATTTGTATCAAAATATTAATATTATAATATTGTTTTGCTTATTTTTGTTACTGATTTTCTTTATTAGCTTTTATTTAAGAGATGAAGATAGGTTTGCTGAAGTGGTTAAAGCTTAGAGAATCAATTGCATTTTAAAATTAATCTGGATTGGACTCAAAGTTGGTGGACATACACCTCACATGGAGGGAACATGTTAAAAAATCAAACTTTTTATTAAAGGGGGTCCTTCAAGGTCAAAGGTCATTTAGGAGTCACAGTGGACTTCCTATATTTTATTTACAAAAGGACAAAAACAAGAATTTTATTTTGTATCATTTGTTAAAGATGCAGATGTAGGTCTGTTGGCTTACACAAAGCATTTTAAAGATTTTCTTTACAAAATAAAAGATAGCAAGACCAGTGGACAGACTGGACTTTTATGCCATGCAATCAATCTGGTTCCACAACAGAAACTCAGGTCCGTATTCCAAAAAGATGTTTAACGATCATTTAACTAAACAATCATTTAATTTTGAAGTAGTGAGGTGGATAAGTAATTATTCATTAAAGTTATGAAAAAGGTTAATGTGCCCCCTACACACGCACGACGGATAACTCCTCTAGATAAAAGTGACTTTTTTTGTGAAATGTTGACAAAAATCAGATGAAATGTTGCATTTTTTGGACACAAACAGAGACTACTGTTTCATAAAGCCAGGTTTTGCTTAGCAATCCCTCCAAAACACTCCTTAGTTTTAATTCATGAATAAATTCCCAGACACTTCACTTTACAAAAAAATAAAATACCATTAAGGCCCAATGGAATCCTGCATACATTTTAATACTAATTATATTAGTTCATTTTTCATTATCTTTTGAGTTTCTTTATCAAAATTTTCAGACAAAATGTCTACACTTTTCAGCATGGAAATATCCAACCTCTAAGCACCATACCATAAAAAGCTTAATATTTAAGAAGGTAGGCAGCCAGTCAGTCAGTCAGTTAGTTCAGTTCCCCAGCAGACATTATTCCCTCATATTATGCAGACCACATATCCAGGCAGTCTCAAGCCCTAAGGTATCGATTGTCCCCGATTGACCCTGCACTAACTTGTTCAACATCAACACAATTTTAATTCACACTCCCATTTTACAATTCTCAAATATTGAATTTCATGTATATATTTTCTGCTTAGGTAACCTACATGCACGTCATCCAGTCTGCTTTCTTTATTTACTGTTTTGCCGATAAGAATCAAAATTAAAGGAAAATGTGATTGCAATTAATAAAGCTAATATTACAAGACTGACTTGTTTTATTCTTGAAAAATATACCACATTCTGCACTCTACAGATTTTAACAGTGATTCATGCAAAAAATTTGTCTTTCGTGTTTATTTTCTTGACGTAAGAAATTCTATGACTTAATCTTGTTACATACCTCATTAACATAACCACAGCATTTCATCATGCGATACCCAACAGCTAAGCACCAATCATAGTGCAACTAAATTAAATATGAACGGAACATGATATTCATTTTTTAGGGATGAACAAGGTATTATTGCAATTATTACTTTAAGACAAATAAAAAAAGAGCTTTAAGTAACACATGGTGATGTCAGAGTTTCTAAAAATAAGGTATTTATTAGATTGTCTCAGGTCACTTTTATTTTAGAATCAACTAGAATAACAAAGCAAATATTTCCTTGGGTCCAATATTTTGCCCCGAAGTTATTGACATTGACTCAGCAAATATAGAGGCACAAGTGAAGAGGCGAAGCAGTAGATTTCCTAAAGAGCAGCAGGGCAGAAGATAGAAGGATTCTTTTGGAATAATTCTTATATTTTAGAATAAAGATTACATCATTGTTTTTCTTCAAATAATGCTCAGTCCAGATATATTTACTGAAAAGTTGAAAAACACCTGGTGGGTGGAACGTCACAACGTTGAGCAATGAATGTGGCAAAAATGGTCAGGTTTTACACTTTGTAAATCAGGCACCAGATATTACTATTGTTTAGTGCGAGGTTTGGTATGAGGTGCACTTTCTCAGTACCCTTAACTTTGTTTTTTGTTTTGATTTTCTCATTTGAAATTATCTCATATATTTCAGGTTCTGAAATGAATGTTACGTTTAAGGGTGCATTTAGCATTGATTTCACATCATACTCATAGTGAGTATGGTGATCAAATTACTCACTGAAACCAAAAGTGCAAGGTCTATTGTTCCATGTCCACCACTTGTTCATAATTATGGTAACATTTTAGGTTGTCTGTGAGGAGAGACCTTATGGCTGAATGCTGTGTGTGCACGTGTGCATTCATGTCATGTGTGTGCGAGTATGTGGGTCTGCACATGCATCTGCATGTGTGTCAAAATTTTGGTACACTGTTTTGTCAATATCCTTTTGAACTGGCAGTATTTTTTCCTACATTTCGGCAAACTTTAACACAATTAGCTGTCCTGTAAACTCATTTATTTCAATGACAACAAGGAAAACATATGAAATCTGCCATTTTAATGCCCGTATGGAAGATCAATCTTTAGCAATCAAACAACCAAAACTGTTAAACACACAGTAATGAGGCACTCAAACTCAAAAAATCTCATTCACCATTTTTGCACACATAATACATTCAGCCCCAGTTCTGTTTCCTATTTTTATACATGTTGATCAATATTTTATTGGAAAATAAACACCATTTAGTGAATTTATGTGTGTCTTTAGCAAAATGTATCGGGGTTGGGGCATCAAGCGTTGAAAACAAAGTTACATAAGAAAAGTGAGGGTCGGGTACCCATGCTCGTTCAAAAATAAAGGACTATACTCCCATTTCCCTACCTCTGTGCAGTGATGTCAGCACAAGATTTGATGGTTGCTCCAGTAATAGCGTGCACTGGTTTAAAGCGACGATGTTTTTACACATGCGCACAAAGACGGCATATCTTGACGCTTGCGTAAAAGCTGCATCAAGGTTATTGCATCACTGCACGGAGGTAGAGAAATGGACTAAATAACCCTGAGTGTGTATTTTTTTCTTGCAGTAGCACAGGTGTTATATTTCTTGTATATTGGAATATTTTAAATGTATATCTTTATTCGCATATTGAGAACAGGTCCCACAAGGGGTATAATTTCACTACAAATTGGTCCTGCTAGGGGTGTATTTTCACTGAAACTAGTATAATTTCACTAAAATCTGGTCCCTTTAGGGGTATATTTTCACTGAAAATTGGTCCCATTAGGGGTCACTTTCAGACCCCTGGAATAAGCATGGGCAACCAACAAACCCCTGAGACCCCCCTCCCTGGGGAGTTGGGGGTGAAGGCACTTTTAGGGAGTTTGAAATAAACACCCAAAATGCAGTAAAGACCATGCAGGTTTGTGGGTGACACATGCTGAACTATGCTCTTTTGTATAACAGTGAGGTACTTTGCAGATCTTAAATGAAGACTAGAGAAAGAGTTATATTCAGTCATGTAGAAAGTGTTAGTGCACCTAATGCATTTGGGTTGGCATACTTAATTCTCTATATCCTTAAATACAGCACATGCAGAGAGTTTCTTCTGGAGGAAATAGTGCAATAACCCCTTGTGTATTTTACTGCTTTCAACAGAAATCTGATTTCAGTATGATTACCAAATGTAACCATACTGTAGTAGGGCTGAGGAGGGTTTACAGTAGGGTGTTTTATAGCATCCTTGCATTATTAGAAAACTATACCTTGTTCAGTGTAAAGTTGAACATGACCTGATTGTTTTATATTTATATTCTACACATTTTGTTAGAGGAGAGGCTCCAAGTTGTGCCAAAATACACTATAGCTACTATAGTATATTTACCTTAGTGTTGCATTATTACCTTAGTCTTCCCTAGTGTTATGTCAATATACTTTATCAAAGATTATGTTTCATCTTATTGTGAACACACTATAAGAGTATTTTCAATAACAAAGCAAATTCAGTGCTCCTAATCACATGTTTTTTTGTTTAAATTTTGTCATCCTCAATTTTGAAAGTTTTTGAAAAGTTCGATATTTTTGGAAATTAGGCTATTTTGAGAAGGAGGTAGTCAATTTTTTTTTGTATGTTGCCTGCACAAGTGCAGGGAATCAAGTACTAATCCAAATTCTGCATGTCTGTCCTTGTGTATGTGTGTCAGTTAACCTTTTTCAAATAGTTTGTGTATGGACACCTCAACTCCAATTGCCACCAAACTCGGGTCATAGGTGTACCATAGAGACTCACATGTCACGGTAGGGTTAAAGCTTGATTACCAACGTCAAAGGTCATTAGAGGTCAACTTGTGCAGAGAGTGAAGGAAAGGTGGATCGTGAAAGCAGGCGACACTAGTGGTTCAAGAATTGCCTTGTTTTCATATATAATGATTTTAACAGGATTAATTCTTGTTGCAAATCCGAATAGTATTCACTTATGAATGTTAGTGCCAGCAGAAATTTGACATTTTTTTTATTGAATTCCGTCTAAATTTAAAAAATGAAACCATTAACTTCAACAACCAATCAGTTGCAATGCACACTGTGTTCTTGTCTCCTTTGTGAAAGAATTGAGTGTTTAAAAGCATTGATGTCATGCCTCTTGTAGGAATGTGTTTCTATATTGATGCTCCTCATAGTTTCTTCAAATAGACTATCAAAAATGCAGTAAAAAACTCAACCTGTTAATTTCTTTATTTGCAATTGTTTTTGGTTTGTTTTACAATTCCAACCAAAGTGATGGTGGTACCCATTAAATTTTTGTGATCATATTTGGAATTGATTTGGCCATCAGAACTTCTTGTTGACAGTTAAAGGGATTAGCAGCGATAATGCCAGAGAATCAAAAAAATGTGGAAATGCATATAAATCAGGGATAAGTGTATACAATTCCATATAACTGCTTTAATGTAGAAACAAAAAAAAAAAAAAAAAAAAAATAGTTCTGGTTGCAGCATGTGGATCAGTCTTTTGGGTTGCCAGCCTGTTTAGATTTCTTGGAAAATGTGAAAATATGTAAAATTCAGTGTTTCGCCCCTTTCCAGACCCCGTACAGGGCCCAAATTGAAAATGTGGTTACATGATTTTTTCAAAAATAGTGTTGCCAAATTGAATAAATTATCATATTTTTACTAAATTTAGTGAATTTTAAGGGATTTTTGCCAGATTAATTTTAGATTTCTTGAGTCATTTTAACAAAGGTAACCATTTTTGGGATTCGTATTGTACACTTCATACATTGCAGTTGCATTTTTGCATGTTAGTGATCGCGACATTCGGCGGGGACATATTTTACGCATCGCGTAAATACGAGTTCGCCTTGTTTCTGTGTAAAGCGCTCTGATCAATCTTTGGATATTGCGCTATATCAAGAACTGTTTATGTATGTATGTATGTATGTATCCTGTTAATTTCTTTATTTGCAATTGTTTTTGGTTTGTTTTACAATTCCAACCAAAGTGATGGTGGTACCCATTAAATTTTTGTGATCATATTTGGAATTGATTTGGCCATCAGAACTTCTTGTTGACAGTTAAAGGGATTAGCAGCGATAATGCCAGAGAATCAAAAAAATGTGGAAATGCATATAAATCAGGGATAAGTGTATACAATTCCATATAACTGCTTTAATGTAGAAACAAGCCACCAAATAGTGAAAAAAATGGAAGTATTTGAGGAAATTTGTCATACCTTCTCCCCCAAATAGGCATACAGCGACGGTGTCTCAAAATCTGCACTAAACAGCTGATTGTGGTTTACACCAGTACAGAATAAACAAAGATCAATAATGTTTGTGTTTAAGGTCAAAATGCATTGATCATGGTGCACAATATCACGCTGAAAATCTGTGATATTCACCGGGAAAGGCTTTTTTTATCTCAAGTCGGAATTTTGATACGCACGTATAGAAATTACAGAATCAGATAAAAAGTACTGCCTTGTCTTTAATACACGGATTTCAAGCCAACCAATTGCAGGTTATGTTCACATATCCATGTCAGTAACAAAAATAGAAAAATATGAATTTTGATGATTTTTTCGATGTTTCGGTTTAGCAAATCGCTGCTAATCCCTTTAAATTTTTGGTTATTTTTTAGAATAAGTTAAATAATTTGGGTTGGGTATGCTATAAAAACTCATATCCTCTGTAGAAGAGCCTGCTCAGATGATCTTTTCTTCTTAAAATCAACAATTAAACAGCATGATGCAGTAAAACATGGTTTCATCGTCAAAATCACAATTTAGCATTTTTTATTCTGGGTAATTTTATAGTCCATCCAACCTCATATGCCCGTCCCTCTATAGTTTTGGGCTGCGACAATTGTGTAGAATAGGGTGAATCACTTCCGGTGTAATCGGTAGTATAATGATAAGCCGATCACAATAGGATTTGACTCCATGTCCAAGTAAAAATTAGGACTGAGCACAAAAAAGTAATATTTGTCGTACATTTGCAAACTTTTCATGAAATAAAACTATGATGCATAGGCCTATAGTATATCGTATATTATGAGTTAAATTCACTTAAATTCAGTCATCATCGTCTGATTCTGATTCACTGTCACTGTCCTCCGTCAGCTTGATTATGTCAATATCAACAATATTCTCCTTGCTCCAGTAGGAGTCTTCTATCCCAATAGCATGTTTTATTGTATTTTTCCAGTCTATTTCGGTGACTTGTTGTAGAGCTTCCCCGAACAGTTTTTGAACAGATTTTAGTTTAAAGTCCTTGTTATGCTTGGCAACATAAGCTTTCATTTGTGACCAAATGAGTTCTATTGGGAAAAAAAAAAAAAAAAAAAAGCATGATGCAGTAAAACATGGTTTCATCGTCAAAATCACAATTTAGCATTTTTTATTCTGGGTAATTTTATAGTCCATCCAACCTCATATGCCCGTCCCTCTATAGTTTTGGGCTGCGACAATTGTATAGAATAGGGTGAATCACTTCCGGTGTAATCGGTAGTATAATGATAAGCCGATCACAATAGGATTTGACTCCATGTCCAAGTAAAAATTAGGACTGAGCACAAAAAAGTAATATTTGTCGTACATTTGCAAACTTTTCATGAAATAAAACTATGATGCATAGGCCTATAGTATATCGTATATTATGAGTTAAATTCACTTACATTCAGTCATCATCGTCTGATTCTGATTCACTGTCACTGTCCTCCGTCAGCTTGATTATGTCAATATCAACAATATTCTCCTTGCTCCAGTAGGAGTCTTCTATCCCAATAGCATGTTTTATTGTATTTTTCCAGTCTATTTCGGTGACTTGTTGTAGAGCTTCCCCGAACAGTTTTTGAACAGATTTTAGTTTAAAGTCCTTGTTATGCTTGGCAACATAAGCTTTCATTTGTGACCAAATGAGTTCTATTGGGTTAAGATCCGGGTGATAAGGAGGAAGACGAACTATTTCATGGCCATATGCTTTGGCCAGATCATCTATTCTGTACCTTGTTGTAGTTGGCTTATGTATTTTAATGAGATTGTTAAGATCCTTTCAAATGCACCTGCATAACGCAAGGGAAAAATATTGATGGCCTGCCCTTCTTTAAATCCCACACTGGCCTGACAGTGATCATTATGCTACTCTCATTTAATCCTCTAAGACGATTTTCAAAATCAATGATTTGTTGTGAAGCTTTATTATTTCCCCTCATAATCAGAGCTTATACCTCCATGCAAATGGTATGGGGGGACATATGAGGTTGGATAGACTATAAGATTTATAATGAAAAGTCAATTTGAGCTGGCAAAACAATATTGAAATTGAAACTTCTATCAAACTAAGGGTGAGATCGTGGCCTAACAGTTAGGGTGCTTGCCTGTGGCGCAAGTTTACCAAAAAATCCCGGGTTCGAATCCTGGTGGGTCACTTGCTGGGATTTATTAGGGTTCTCCTTCGGAGGGAACGTTAAGCTGTCGGTCCTGTGTACAGAGGGTCACAACTGTACATGTACATCGCAGCCAGTCTCAAAAAGCGGGCCATGTTAAGAGCGTCTGTGTGATGGATACATGCGGCCCCGGATCAGCTTACTAAGTTGAATAAATCCTGACACCATCACAAGCCATTACCAATGACTTGTGGATACTCTAAAAAGAAGATCAAACTAATGCAGATTAGAGCATTGGTGCAGCAAAATATTTAACTTTCAAGCCACCTATAAGTCTTTTGGGTTTTAAAATATTAAAGTAAAAGATGATTCACATACATGGTTACTCACTGACAATAATGTTAACTTGCTTTTACACTTAATCATGCATGTTTTATGCAAATGATTACTGTAGTGAGTGACTAGATTTAGGATGTGAGATATGCATTGAATTTGAGTCCACCTGACTCTAATTCCCTGAGTTAATGCTGCATGACATGGAATACATGGTTTGAAATTGCTAGGACCATTTTGTAATGAAGACGAGGTATCAGTGCCTTTCATCATTACTATTGTATCCATAATGATTATTATCATCACCATCATCATCAGCGTCGTCGTCATCGTCATCAGCCAGCATCAGCAGCAGCAATATCATGTCTTTGTAATCGTCAGCAACAGGACCTTGGCACAAGCAGTTTGCCGATTCTCACTATGTCGTAGTTATTATATATTAAAACACTTGCTTTTATTTAATGATTGAAGCTTTTTAATACTTCTTTACCCGGTATCATTGTAAAAGATGTAAAGTGCAGAATTCAATTATTTTGATGTGTAGAACTTGACGTCCAATTTAAATTCACCTGAGCATCTCAATATGGAATTTTTCATACTTGAATCAATGCATACATTTGCTATTGGTTTTTTGAAGAACATGGTAAAGACTGCGAGATGTCAACAGCAACAGCTCCAAGCTGCTTCTCAATGCATTTATGTATGATCCAGGGCTATCTCCAAATTTATTTGCTCAAATTTCATCTACGAAATAGTTTTAAATTTTCCATCTCTAAATGGCCCGAAACCCCTAGTGCATCAAATTTTGCAAATTCCTATCGTGCATCACTTTGAAACATAGTTATGCATCATGGAATTCTGCCCAAGTGTCAGATGAATAATTTATTCCTTTTTTTTTTTTTGAATTTGCCAAAGTGTTAATGACATGCTTGTGACCTGAATTTTTATTTTGTGCAAAAGGCTGACATTACAAGGTGACAATTCCAGTTTGAAATATGTATCTCTTGTTCTAATATTAATAACATTTAGCGCAGACACTTCAGTTTCTAGCGTCTCTTGCATGTTCACATTATTTATATTAATATAATTGGGAATAAATTGACAAATACAGCACATACTTTGTAATATAGGGTCAAATTTTTCACCCACAAAATAACAAAGAACAATTATTGTATTATTTTATTATAATTCAATTTGTAAAGACAAAGACTTGATACAAGACTATGTAGTCATTGAAGGGTGCATAAGCACAGTCACGTATTCTACTGCAGTTTTATAAGACGACATTGCACTGTTCACTACCTTTACCCTCCCTCCTATCTGTCTTAATGTAACACTCTGTTTGTAGGTAATAAACCAATACTGCAAATATACTGAATATGGCAGCAATGAAAATTAGAGAAGTACTTTGCTTTAAAGGTCCATGCCCCAGGATCTCAGAGTTTTACCAGAAGTCGTCAAAATATTGTTGGAAGAGAGCTACAATTTTATTTTCTCATGGATGTAAAATGGCAATTCTGGATGGGTATTTATAAATTGTGAAATAGTGAAATGGATTGAAACATGTCAAAATGTGTTAATATTAAGGTGGGTTCATACTTCATTAGCAGACGTCGGCTGATGCTAGTCTTTTGAACATGCTTTGTGCGCTGGATGCATGAACATGCGCATAATGTGAAAAGCATGTTTGAAAGGCTAGCATCTGCAGATGTCTGCTGATAAAAAAATATGAACCCACCTTCAGAGTTAGGGTTAGGGTAGTCTCTGTGGCCGGTATTCAGAAAAGCGGATTAATGTTAACCCATTTTTCCCGTTTTTCACACATTTAAATCTATTTCACAATTTTGTAGTAGATATACCCAATTCCAGATTATGGAAGATTGAACTTTGATGGACAATAAAATGAATTTTCTGATAATTTTTTTTTTTTTTGTATTTTGTATTTTTTCTCACTACAGTTTTCCCATCCGTGCCAGAGAAACCAGGAATGCCATGCCCTGGGAGAAGGACAGTAAAGTAATTACAACCAAATATGTTTGTTGAGCATCCAAAATCATAATTAAATAGAAGTACACACTTTATTCCTAGACCAGGCTTCTTTTTTTTTTTTTTTTTTTCTAGCAGTAGCGTAACAGTGGGTACTGGGGGGGGGGGCGGGCAGGTTGCCACCCCAGAGAGCTTGACCAGAAGAAAAAAGCTTGAAATAGTGCTAAATCAGCCTGCTTTTGCCGGTCACCAGGAAATTTTGACCTCAACAAGGAAAAATTGAATCAAAACCACCTGAGGAAATCGCCGCAAAACCAGGATTGCCCCCTCTGACAAGTGGTCCCATTACGTCATGTCGTAGATATCTTGCAAATACAGAACATATGTTGAGGCCTTTGTGTGAATGTTAAAATATTTCTTGCTGTTTGAAATATTCTAAATTTCCCCCATCCTCCATAATACTTATCAACCATGCCACCCTCTGTCAAGTACAAGTACAGTAAAATTTGATGAGATAAATCAAGAGGGAATATCCCTTATGAATTGCATAGGTTTTATGTCAGTAATAGATGAGGCAGTAACAAATAAAGAGCGACCCAGTTGAGATGAGGATGTTGTACTTAAGTTTGGCGGGAAAAAGGGCTAATCTTACATCTTACGTAGACTCAATTGACAATTCATGCCAAGCAATGGGCAGCAAGACCCTCCAGTATGTATATTACAAGTTCGATGGGATCAAGAACAAATTGACAACAATTATCCAAAACTAGATTCAGCTTCTCTGCAAAATATGAGCTGGTTTTTTGCGTGTGAGGGTTACAATCCGCAGGCGGCCATCTTAGAAATGTGACAACGTGCTGATTGTACTCCAGATGTACTTCATTCAAAGAAAATTGGAAAAAAATTAATTTGCCATGAATTGTTCCAAAAGTAACTTACTGTGTTATGGTAAATACATTATACAATTATTTTGACATTATAAAATCAAGGATTCAAGCGTGCCATTTAGCAGGAAATGAAAAAATTCATACATGAAGCAGGTAAGAGCTAACACAGCATTATGAACTTAGTACTCCTTGGATATAAATCTGGGAAAATGAAAAAAAAATGTGAGATAAACCTGAGCTGATTGAGACTAGCCAGCAAGTGACATTGTGTTGTATGTCAATACAAGTTTTACGTATGACCTGAGCTCATACAAACACAAACTCGCCCGACACAAACCACGTCATGTTGAATTTCTATCAATCTGGCATTTCAAAAGAACTAGGACAAGTGCTGTTTCCAAATTCAAATAAAAAGAACAACGAAATTGGACTACTAGAAGACGAAGGCCGAGGAGCATTGCATTGCAAGGGACGATTTCTCGATCCGTGAATAGAATTGCGGAGTTTCGGGTGAATGGCCACAAGGGAAATTGACCAATGTATTTATCCCGCTTTGTGGTAAGCATACTTTATAGGATGTGTAGTCAAAATGTGTTAAGAATTGTCCCAACAAAAATCAGCCTGCTGACTTTTCCAAAATTGCTCCTCGTGAGTAAACGTCAGAACTTTATTATAAAAAAAAGTAGCTGTATTTTAGGAAAGCTACGCGGTATAGCCCGTACATAACCTTGCCTTGGTAATGTTATTAAATTTCGGGAAAAAAAAAAAATTGGGCCTAAAAACAAGCTGGCCAGTATTCTTTTGTTAACTGAAGTTTATTACTATGAGCTGTAAAATCTCAATTCCCTTGGCCACAGTTGCGTAGATTTCATTCACTGCTGTTATTTAGAATATACCCCCTGGTTTGCGTATGATATATAATACCCTGGTCAAACAAGGTCAGTTCATGTATGTAACAAGTACAACCCCGAACTGTGTCCTTTGTGGATTAGCATATTCAGGGCTACACGCGCCCTATAAGTCCTAATAGTCCTATATTTTTACCCTCTTCCCCCTATAAATCCCATAACTTCCCAAATCCCTATATTTCCCTATATTTTTTTTCTCCACAGAAGTAAAGATTGCAGTCTTGCCTGGTTTTTTCACGAATTTGATCAAAGTATTGCCTTTCAGGGTCTAAATGTTCATTACAGTTACAAAGAGCTTTTTAAAACCAAGCACTACAAAATTGGGTAGCTCCACAATGTTGTACATGTATAAAGAGTCAGCTTTCAAGTCCCCTTTTGTCATTTTTAGGACTTCTGAATTTTGAATGACTTTGTTTGAGGGCATAATCCCTTTTGTTTAGGAGTAAAAACAAATCTCTATGTGCAAATCATAGACCACGTGCTTTCTTATTCTTTACAATAGATGCAGATACAGAAGTCAGAGTTGGTAAACTCGACTACACAACAATTGAAGTATATTTGCCTGTTCTCCATGAGAGGGGGCTTCTCAGATTTGGTTTGGTTGAAGGTGTGCTGCTGGATTTGAAACCCTTACCCATACATAAGGGCCATTTTGGTCCTAAGGAATTTTGCTTCTTTTTTGTAAAAAAGATACATATGTATCTTTTTTTTGCCAAGATTTTTTTTTAGGGGGAGGGCTAGGCACAAGCCCTTGAAGAATCTTGGCCCTTTTCAAGATTTTTTGAGGCAGTTTTGAGGGAATGACAACTCTTGCACCAAAGGACCAGATTGGCTAACACAACATTTGTATGAGTGCAGATCTGCTTCAGTCACAGCAAATGTCAATGTCACATCTGTTGAATTGTATTTGTGTTTTCCCACTCTTATTCCCCTGATGTGCTAATTACAATCTGTCAAGTTCTTGTTCGCTCTTATACACATTGAACGATTACTTCATACGTTGTGAAAAGAATCATGGCCTAAGATTCACAGTTGTGACACAGGTTGACTCTAAAGACCCCAATGCATGTGACCTTGAACTATGTGGTTTAAAACTATAAATTTCATTTCTGGTACAAGTTAGGTGCTATGATTGACCATCAGCATCTTGCTAAAAAAATACCATCCCAAAACTCATTACAGGTTTGGACCGCAGATTGGACCTCTAAGGATCCTGAATGTGAGCTTGACCCTATTTGCTATGTCCATGCAATTTCCTTGACAAGTATGATGTATTATGTCAGGGATCTCAACCGAAACCACTGGCCAATGCTTATACGAGTGTTTATTGACTCTTTATGACCCCTACATTATCCTTGACACTATTATTAAACTCTATAAATTGGCTACCCATATCTGCTCAAAAGAACACTGGCTAATTACTTGGTGTGTACACGATTGACCTTTAATTACCCATGTGACCTTTTGTGACCATTTTTGAGAAGAAAAAAATGTGTCACATGCAACTTCCTTGGTATGATACATTGGTGTAACACCCAATGATTCAAAGTGCTGATATTGACTAGTTGTTGCATAAAAGTGTTGATAAGGTAGAGGGTTATAGCAGATGCTATTATCCTCACTTCTAAAATTTTGTGTTGCAGAAGAATAGCAAAGAATGGCACATGTCCAAATTTTCCACTGTAAATTTGAGGTTCCACTGCCATAATTTAAAACTTTCAGAAACTTATCAATCTGTTTTCCACAAACAAGCACCTCTTCGCCTATGGTTATTGGGTCCAACGTCAAAATAAGGTCAATACTTTCAATGACATGACTTATATGAGCATCTTGAAATAATTACACTCTGCAAGAAACCTGGGATGCCTCAAAACAAATTCAAATAGGGATAGGTGCACATACAGTCAGAACGCACATCCCTCTTATATTAATTTACACCAACAACATGGAATATTATCTACATGTAATATAGTCAATACAGTCAGAGGCATGGCTCAATTTTGGCACATTTTTGCTTTTTTTTTGGGGTAAGACTGAAACTTGCTGCTGATATACAACGGCAATGCACCCACAATGCCAAGTAAAAATACTACAAATTCCTATATTTTCCCTATAATTTTCTTGTTTATAATCCCTATATTCTTGTTTTCTTTCGCCCAATAATTTGCCCTAATTTTTGCAAGGTGCACTTGTAGCCCTGCATATTGTAACCATAGTGTATCACAAAGCAACTAAGGTAGTTAAAATCTCGTATACGTACCTGAAAATATTTGGGCATTTTTTTTTTCATTGGCCGGACCGGTAAGTTTGGTTTTGCAATAAAGAATGTTCTACCTAAAAAACGTCACATTTGATTTTCACAGCCTGGCTTCTAGAAACATTTGGGAAGTGCCATCCATGATTTGTAGCACTTCGGATGCAGCCGCCCAAGCCTAAGGCACTTTGTCATTAATTTTTCTCCAAATCTGAAGGCCATTTTGTAGACTTATGAGTATTGTTCCCTTGCTTATCTAGTGTATGCAACCCGCTTCATTATCAATCCTTGGTTACAACAGTACTTGCTTATGAAATATTCATGCAGATATTGCATCTGAAATCATTGAGGTATCAAATACTATTGGCAAGTTTGGCAAGTACCACCCGTCTTAAATGCGTCACAACCGTGCATTTTCGTTGTGCGATAATTAGTTTAGTATAATTGCAGTATAACGGTAACCAATAAGACTTGGAATTTAATTTATAGGCGCATCGGTTATACTTTGGTTAGATGGCTGTGAAGGAACAAACATGGCGGAAGTAATGTGATGCAAGTTAATAGGTTATGAGGGTGGTAGACCTGCCTTCCGAAATGTCCAGCATTGCCGAGCAGATTTGTTCATTTTAATCATTCAGTACAATCTACATGTTTATCAATATTAATATAGATATTCCCAGAAATGGATTTTCAAAACTGCCATTGTTGGGGCTGGAACTCTGTGTTGTTCCAACCATTAATCCAGGCCTGGAAAAAAAATGGTCAATTTGTGGAAGCTCCCTTGACCAGTAAATTTGTGTTTTGGAGAGAAATTTTTAGTATAAAATAAATAATACATAACATAGTTAATGCAATCTTGCATGTTACTTGAATTTACCATACATTATATGGCAAATAGATGGCAAGCTGGGTACTTCCAGAGGTCATGATGGTAGTATTTCTTGGCTATTATCTGTGAATTGTCACGATGGTTGAATGCTGAAACTAATGGAATATTTTGCATGGCGCCCCAATACCTTGGGAAGCTAAATGATGAAGCTGCTGCAATATAATGGGGCCTGATATGCGGCTGGCTGGCCTAGAATAGGGTTTTTATTGGCTCTATGCTTTTAATGAAGATCTGGGTTTCTTTTTTATTTATCTAATGCACTCAAGGAAACTTAACAATATTTTGTTAGTCATGCATTATATTGCCAGGCTATATGAGAGGAGAAGACATGGTTGGGATTCTTGTACGAATAAATTTGACGGCGTCATTCTGTTAATACAAGCTAACCAAAAAAGCCAGTAAGGGCGAGGTTTGTATTGCTATTTTTTGACAATCAAGTGTGGAGACAGTTTTATCATAACATCAAAAGGAAAGAATTTCCTCGGCCCCGTAAATTTTACTGTGGTATAAGGAAAAATATAGCTTTCTTTGGTACAAAAAATCTCAATTTGAGGGGAGTTAAAGTGAGGGAAATGAGGGGCGTGCGATCCGGCACCCATATTTAAAATTATTCAAAAGATTTGTGATTTTATTAGACTTTTGCAGAGGCAACTTCAAAAATCTGAATGGATGATATATGTATAATGCTCTGAGGATATGAAATTTTGAAACAAATAAATTCAATGCAGTAAAAATGAACTCATTATGATGTGTTGGATAGGGATGTTGAAAATAGCAGAAAAATTTTATTCCTGTTTACTCTGCCTTGTCAATATATAAAAGATAAATACAGTTAATCAGGCTTTTTCGTGTGTTAACATATCACCATCAAATGATTAAACATTGTAATTGGAACTAGTATGAAACAATTGAACCCATTTGGAAAATCTCAAGTATGCCCTTGCATTGAAATCATATTGTATTATTGTGAGAGGGTTTTGAAACTCTCCAATTGCTTTCAGATTGCCTCCTAGTACATTTGTATTTCTGGGTCAATGTTATATTTGATTACACACGGATCCAGAAGCAATGTTCAAGTTTATGCCAGGGCTGTGTGGTGCTTTCCCGTCAACTAGAATATAATGGGAAATTCGGGTGTGGTCCTTCGCAGTGCGGAGATGAGAAAATCGATTGCAGACAAGTGTTCTGTCTGAAACAATCAAAGAAGTGTTGTAGTACATTTTAGGGGGACGCAGCTAATGTTTTGCCGTATAATCAAAATATGGTCATGTTTACCTGGTATGTAGCGGCGTGCACGATTGGTCCATATGCATCACATGACCATGTATAAACAAGAGTTTATACATGGTCACTGTGATGAACGCTGAAAGTGTTAAAAAATTTTGCAATTTCAGGCCGAAATTTAAGGATCAAACTTTGTAAGTAATAGTTAGGAGAAAGTATGGTAAACATGAACAGGGAAGCCCTTGGGCATAAACAAGCATTCATACCCAAAATCCTATAAATGAACCCCTAAGAAAATAAATGTTGTATATTTATAAATGCCTGACTGGCGACAAAACCAAAATTTGACTTTAACCCCCTCACCAACCCAAAGTTGAAGTATTAGTATATCTTTCCCCAGAACATTTCACATAAAAGGGGGATCAATTTAAGTCCCCAAAATTAACAATATTGCTAAAATGTTTATTTTTGCACCCAAAAATGGGAAAAGGGGGTGTTTTAAATTCCAATGCATAAGCATGGGTACCTGAAAGTTTGGCGAGTGACGGGACTGGGATAAGGGGGTTAAATACAAAAGTTTGTTGGGTCGAAAGTACTATACTGGGTTCTTTGAGTGGACAGGGATGAACAATAGCAGATTTTGCCATTGGTATCAACGGTTGTCCGTTGTCTGTGTCCACAAGCAAATTGCTGTACTGGCCAGATCCCTGGTCCAATTTTGATTACTCTCACAGCAATGGGCCTAAGTAGTTTACATTGCATCTGGTGTGCGATAGAAATCTCCCGGGTAAGGGGTACTCAACACAAATGACCTTACGGGGATGTGCTGTAAACATCGGTCTCATTTTCAGCCTTCTGGCATTTCAGTGACCCTTTTTAATACCAATTTTGGGATAGTAATGGGTTGGGTTTTTTTTCCAAAATTTTCTCAAATTTGTTGGAAAATTAGTCAAATTTTCTCAATCGGAAGCCAAAATTTGTCAAAATTGTTTGAAAATTGGTCCAATTTCCTCAATCTGTAGCCATTTTTGTCTTCCATGAGGGCTGCCAGCTAATAATGCATTAATAATGCACAAACCACAAGTTTGTTTCCTATAAAACTTGGTGGTGAGTGCCAAGCTCTCGTATCAAGTAGAGAACATGATATACTGATAATCGGAACAAGCACCTTCATAGTCTATGTAAACTCAATAAACTCAAGTGAATATAATAATGGTTGTATTTCATTCATGAAACCATTTCATCTATTCAATTATGGCTTAGGTTTCAGAATTTGCTATTATTTTCCAGTTGAAAACATCAGAACAATTCATTAAATCCACCTTAAATACTGTATGTTATGGGCTACCATGTCATATATCAGATTACATAACACAGATTTGATCTAAAAATAATAACCTAATTTTTTTTCTCATTCATTAGCATATTTTTTTGCTCATCATTTTCAGCAGTACGCACTATCCTTTAAGTAGTTATATGCTTAGTCAGCACCGGTTTAATTATAACAACATCAAATATTTGGGCTGGAAAACTGAATTTTCCCATTTTAAATGTTTTATTGTGTCTGACTTTGGGTGTGTTATTTGCCCATAAATTAAATTTTATAATTCTTTATTTCTTAATTATAGAAATAATACATAAAAATCTACAAAGCTCTCAATTTAGCTCATGACATGACAAACAGACAGAAATAGCTAATTTCCACATTTTTGTTGAAAATATGGGGGCATACCTATATTTGTATAATTATAAATAGTCCAATGCATACAATTTCTAGACACTTGTCATGAAAATGATTCACAAATTGTGGTTTTGTTTCTTGTGGGTTGGCATTCAAATTGTTTTTTTTTTTAAAATAGGAAGTTAACCTCAATTTCAGCAAAAATCACAAAGTGGGGTCAATGAATCACTGTGTCAGTTGCGTATGTTGTGGGCTGTATACGTCAATTTGTGAGTGGTTAAGAGGCTGAAACAGCTGGCCCCAGGTGGCTGCAGTGGGAATTTCTTTTGAATGTAATTTAAACCTAATAAGGCATAGCAAGCATTAAGCCTAATAAGGAATACTTTGTTATGTATATCTGCTGTTAAAATAACTACAAGCTTTTAAGGACGTATTTCGATAAATTACAAGAGTTAAATATGTGTTGAGGATTACCATATGCTCAAGTACATGTATGATAAATTGACGAAATGGGATCAATACCTCCTTCTATTACTGAGCAAGAATCAATGCAAGTAGTTTTGCATGAAAATTACAAAGCTATTTTCTCTTAGTCAATATAGATTTTTAAAGACAGCAATGGTTAATTTGTTAGTGTTTCCCAAGAAGGTCAAAGGGGGAGAGTGTATATAATGTTTCTACTACCATGACTTCGTTCACACACAAGAACTCTGAACCTGTGCGAAATGATAAAGGTTTCAGAGCAGGCAAATTTCAGGCGACACAGCTCATTATGTAACTGCATGTGTGTAACAAAATGTCACGTTGCAGATAAATGTACTTTCGCTCTCAATGTTGTATTGGCAAAGTATGTTCAGCTGTTGTTACTATGTTATAAACAAGATTTGCCCTGAGAAATTTTTAATTGGCCAATAATAGGTTAGACCAAATCAAGCCAAGTCAGACTAAACCGGGGGTTGTCTTTGAGGCAGAGAGACTTGGTCCAACCTTCTTAACATGTGCTCAGTACTTCCGGTTTAACCAAGGAATCTGAGTGTGCGAGAGAGGCCTGCTTATCCCGCAATAGACAGAGCTTAGTGAGCGTGTGGTGTGGTGAGAGACAACGGATTCTCCCGTTAGTCATGTTACATGCGTGTTTGGTTTCCTTCTTGCTGCTGCAGGGAACATCTACAGACGAGGGGCTAGGAGATGGCGGAAGCTGTACAAGGTGAATGGACATACATTCCAAGCCAAGAGATTCAGCCGAGTGAGTACCTCACTAATTCAACACAAATTTACTCAATTAGTCCTGCTAGCTGTGTTCGTATTGTCAGCCCTCCCCCCTCATATTTGCGTGGATTATGTAAAGTGGGTGTGTTAAGTGTTTTTGTTATTGCCATGATGAAGGAGACTGCCATTTGGTTTGACATGGGAATCGGACATATATTTCAGCCCGAGATGTTCAATTTGGTAAGTACACCACCCGAGTTCCAAAAAAAACCAAAATCGAGCAGTACGGAAATTTTTAAAAATATGCGTCAGAAAAGAAACATTGATATTCTCTTGCACTGAAAGCCACATTAATGACACAAATTACATGATAATCAACATTAAGGTTCTATAGGTACAGAGCCAATGCGTTATAATAAAGTAAAACTCTAAAGTAGTATATAATGGGCGTGTAGGCGGCGCAGCATGGACAATTTAATGATCAAGACATGTCATAGGGGTATTGCGATTTGTCAATAACGCGCACTTCTTATTGTATTCTGCAGTATCATTGCCCGAGATAGGTTTAGTTGTGAGATGTTTGACAGAAGCAGCAATGAAAGTAAATACACAAGATTACTATAGTGCAATTTCCACTGCAAAAGAGAAGAAACTTTTTTGTTAGTATAACGGAAATCAGCTTTGTTGACACAATATTTATAAGAGATGGTAAATTTGTGCTGGATAGATTTCACATTACCATAGGCTTACTTTAAAACTGTTTTGTCTTTGTATGCAAATTCCATTAATTAATTAATGCAGCAATAGTTGTTGTCAATATCCATTGGTCAAAATAAGTGTATTTTTAAGCGTTTGTGTGACAGTAATCCTAAGCGGCGTTCTGATGTCACACCCATCGGCGATGACCGACGAATTATGGAAGTGACTTTAAAGGGGCCATCTCGTGATCCACGGCCTCATCCTCCAAATTATCTCAAACAAGTTGCGATTTCTATCATCACGGTTGACCTGCGTATTGAAAGGTACCTAATCTTAGGTCATTTCTGCAGAAAATCAGGCGATTTATGATTTCCGTCCTTAAATTACAACACAGTGGACCTCGGGCATTGGGACATGGACTTGAATTCATAACAGAAAAAACACCATCAGAATAAACTTCAAGTACAAAATAAGGTCCATCTCAATCTCATCCTCCAGGATATCTGTTGAATCACTGACCAAAAAAAGAGTGCTAGGATCATGAGATGAACCTTCAAGTGGTCACATCATCTGAAAAAGTAATTCCGTGAACTATACTCCTTTCAGTATGAAGTAAGAAAGTGACATCATACAAAGAACAGGTCACAATTCTAAACTGAGGATTCAAAGTGATCAACGCTTGTATACAAGGTGGCAAATGTGATACATGACTTGGGTTACAGCGATGTCACCTGCTTGCTCCAGGCTGGATAGACTAGTATAGTCAGGCCATACCAGTGGTTCTCAATTACATTTACTCACAGGCCAAACCCATCTCAGAGATGATTAGTGATCAACATCCATTGATCCATGGGTCGGGTATGGCCCCTGGGTCTGGCCTGCAGACCTGGGCTATACCTATAAGCAAGTTTGTGATTGTACACATATTAATGGAACAAATTGTGTGCAATTTTCAATTCAAATATTCAAGTAATTTCACAGGTAAAAAACGAATTATAGTTTCTGTTAAAGGTGCTTGTTCCAATCGTCTATGGGACCTCCTGACTAACCCAGTAGTATTAATTCTAATATCAGATGTCATCTTGAAATTCCAGCTTTAAAATCCATTTCTTTCAAAAGATAGAGACAAATAATGCTATTTTAATGGTTAACCATCTATGTTATCACAGTAGTGAATATGATGTTGCAATATGAAATATTGCTTCTTCCATAAAAACGGCAAGTTTGTTTCCCATGATACTTGGTGTTGAGTGTATGCTAGTGCCAGGCCTTCATATCAATTATAGAACACAATACACGTAAAACAGAACAAGCACCTTTAACACTAAGATAATTTGCTTTAGTGGAGTCTTTTAATTTTAGAACAGAATGGTGTGTTATTTTTAAATTTCTTTGTTTAATTGCTTAAGCAGCTGAGGATTATTGCGTCACCACACACCTGTATCTTTCATATCAGTAAATATTCGCGCAAACTATGGTGTGGCTCTTCATGTGGTGTAAGAGTCAGTGCAGAATATTACATTGATAGAAATACTTTACATGACAAACCTATGCAAAATGTATTTAGGATATTTGCATTTGGTTGACAATCTTGTATTCATTGTAACATCTGACATCCCTCTGCCACCTATTTTAAGAGGTGGGGTATTGATTGAATACATAATGTCTCAGAAAACGTTGATTAAAAATTGTCTGGATAAAAGTCAGCATCTTAAAATTCAAAGAAGAAATTAGTTAGGACCAAATTAAGACCCTGACATTTGTGCTTTGTTTCCATTACTCCAATTAATCAGGCCTTGAGGTGGTTTTTAATTAGTTTCCAGTTTGTGGGAACTCATTTTGTTAATTTTCATCTTACATAATCAGTTGATTGTGTATTCATATGATGGTCCTTTCAAATTAGGATTGATAACATTCTGGTTTGTTGTTTCATAATATTACACAGATGAACAAATTCTACATAATAACCAAATAACTAATATTTACTTAGGCCCAGAAATTCTTTAAAATCATAGCTTTTGCATGAAAAGTGATTACATTTCCTCAATTGGAGAAAAATAAACAAGTGTAGAGCATATTAAAGGTGTGTGTTCCGATCGTCTTTGGGACCCCCCTGATTTATCCGGAAGTGGTATCGATTTTGATATCAGATGAAATACCATATTTTTCTCATTGTCGTCCTGAAATTTGAGCCCTCAAATCCATTTCATTGCCAAGATATTTAAACAAAAAAATGCCAAATTTATGGTTAACCATCAATATTAGCACAATATTGAATAGGGCTTTGCAACATGCATTATTGCTTCTACCACCAAAAACTGCAAGTTTGTTTCCCACGGTACTTGATGGGGTGTATGTGCAAGTGCTAGGCTCTCATGTCAAGCAGAGAACACAATAGACATGAATCTGAACAAGCACCTTTAAAGAGAGACAGTAAAATTGCCATACTTGTGTTTGTGTGTGTTTTTGTTAAATTTGCAGGTTAATTTGTTTTTAAATTGCCCGTTCATTGACACCTTAAAGGTGCATTCTGTGATTTAAGCATCTTTTGTTTTATTCATGGTTCACTCTATCTTTGAGAAAAGCTTATTCGGTTGATTTCAATCTTGCGGCTTTGTGTGATGAGCAAATGCTTGTTTCCTATGGTCCCACAGGACACTATTCTGTAATTTCTGCCCGTTTAAGAAAAAGGGACAGAAAATACAAAATTGAGAATTTCTTACAGATACGACCAAATTTGCAAGTAAGATTAATTAGGTACATGTGGATTACTAAGGCTAACAGTTCAGATGATGTAAAAATCTCAACTTCTTTTTATTTAATTCATGTGATGAGGTTTGTTTATCATTAAATGTCCCCTTTAAAACTCCAACACAAAGCAGTAAATAAAAATATTATGGCTTTTTAATTTGAAAGTTTGGAAATTATATTTGGTATGTTGTTTTCATTAATGCCAAAGATGCGTTTAAACCGAAAATGTTTATCACTTCTAAGAAATTATAAAAATATCACTATTTTTGATTAGAACTATTTCTTAACACTTAGGTACTTCTTATTCTACACTCTTCAATTGCTCTAAAGTAGGGTCATAGGTGCACCATAGCACACGGGCGTGCAATTGTGTAAACGTTTTTCTATGGAGTGGTAAAAACTGCGCACTAGATGAGATTGCTATTTATTATTCCGTATTTTGAATACGTATGTACACAATTGGGCACTCGACGAACTCCCCTCATTAGAGACCTGCATGTCCGTGGTAGGGTTATTGGTCACATATCAAGGTCAAAGGTCACTAGGGTCAAACATGTGCAGAGATGACGAAAGGTGGCTTGGCAAAGGGCAGGAACTAGTGGTTTTTGAGACTGCATTGTTTTTAAAGTTTGCATTATGATCATGATAAATTGTTACAGGTTACACACTTCAAGGGAGTGCCATAACCTCTAAGGAATATTTCAGTTTAACATATTTTTTAACAGTTATGTAATGAAATACATCACGTTTTGATGTACAAAAAGCAGGAAACTACAGTGGTATTATTATACTATTTTTTTTCTTTGGTATGATTGCTTTTTGGTTCATATTACACCTTGGATTTCTAATAATGGGGTTAAATTTTTTGTGTCGCCTGTAATAAATTGCATGAGTGGATGCCTACAGTCCTCATGTCTGTCCGGCCATGTGGCAGTATGGCCGTGTTTCTAGAAGTAAAAGTCCTTATTGTTACATAACTTGGGCTAATGAATTGCCCCTTTGGAAGCTTCATCAGATAATTAGGTCAAAGGTGACATACCAAGGTTAAAGGTCAAGAGGTTCAAGATTATAAAAATGGGCTGAAACCATCCACCTTGCATAATTTGTAAACGTTTAAGTCCATATTCGGCAACAAAACTTGGACCATATGCAACATGGGAACATTCATAAAATAAGGATTCAAGGGTCACTTGCAAGATCAAAGGTCCTCTGAGGTCAAGTTATAAAATACGAGTGAGAGAGAAGGTGAACTGCAAAAGCAGGCGACACTTGTGGTTCTAGAACCGCTTGTTATGGAATCTAAAACTACATTTGTTTAACATGGGACAAATAACCCAATATGTTTTGGCCATCCATATTTTCAAATTGCACAGTAGCCCTGTAATGTGCATTTGTATTGGGAGGGTGTGGTTGTGCTGGGATGAAGGCCCAAAAGTAAAAACCCAAATCAATTGGAATTGATAATAAGAAACAAACAGTTGTGTCATTACAGAACAGAAAATAGAGGTCATCATTATGTTAGGTTGATAAGGTCATTAACAGAGACAAAGGAATATAGGCAGTGATATTCCTATTGGTTTTGGTCAGATGAAAAGACAGGTAAATATAACTCGGCAGAAAGAAGGGATGGCAGGCAAGGGAGGCTTAGCCAGACAAGACACAAATGTCAGGCAGATTCAATAACCTCGCCGACGTCTTCTGAATATTTTCTCACCCTTAGATGCGGCAGTGGTCACACGTATGTTGCAAGTCGAACATATGGGCGTCAGCTCTGAACCATGTTATGTACACAGTTTTGGCTGATTTTATTTTTGCTTCAAAATAAAAGGACCTTCAAAAGACTTACAAGAAATATCATTTTCGTCATTGCTAAAGGGATGAAATGTTTCTGCATATATTTTAGAGAGAGCACACTAAGATTCAAAGACAGTGTTCTCCAGTAAATCTTTAAAGAAATCAATACTTTTATATTCAAAGCTCGATGCAAATATTTCAGAGATGAAATAAGGTGTGACAGAAAAAAGTTTACATTACAGCAACCTGCTTCTTACTGCCTAGCTAACAATGGCTTACTTTGCTTTCTCTTTATATGTGGAGAGATATGGATCACTTGATTTGAAATAAATGTCAATGTTTATCCCATATGGGGTGTTTGCTTGAGCATATCTTTAATAATCTTACATCAAAATTTTCTCATTAGCCTACCTATATGAAGTGTATTGGCTTACTTTTTGTACATTGCTAAATACCATCCCTGTAATACACATGTTTTACTATCTCATGACCCGTTTCATGGCCTATATATACATGCATGCTTCCTTTCTTATCCCCCGGGGTCTGCCGGCCGATGTTATTGGTTATGCATTGGGTTGGATGATATATTTAGCCATTCGATACCTACTAACAAAGGTTTGTGGGATAATAGAAGGTCTAATTGTGATTGATACCAGAGGTATAGTCGTGGTATTTTATGCAATGAACCAATCAGAGATACTGTAAGGAAGGCAACATACCTCTGGGGTTTAATACATTATTTTACAGGGATCATAAATAAATTATAGCCAGAAAGCTAATGGTGGATTTTGTGAGCCGGCAAGCTGGGCATTATGGTCATTGAATTGTGCCTCAGGGAGTTGAGTAGCAGTACATGTGGCGAATCTTCACTGCCCATGGTAAAGTGGCTTATTGAGGCACTGAGGCAAATTGAAGTGACCAGTCTGACCAGAGGCTTAACACCTTGTGTCCTGTAGCTAACTAGAGTTGTTCAAAAAGAGTTCAAAATATTTTATTTTTCCTTCGAAAATTTCAAGACCTTTTATGAGGTTGAATCAGCTTGAAAAACGCATTCAAATGAGCCAAAACAATGCTCAATGTTTTTAAGATGGCTTCCCAAATGACCCCAGATCATCTCAGCCATCTCAAAAATATACCTATAAGATCGAGAATCTTAGCAGGGTTGAAAGGCTTAACACAGGCCCCTCCCAACTTGCCGGAGGATGCGCTTATCCATCAGGGGAAATAGCTTGTGATGCCAATGTTAGTGCACTTACATTATAGTAGCAAACCTTACTGGATGAGAAGAGTAAGTGATTTGCTTGAAATGGACATGGGGGAAGAAGGATATTGTGCTTAAGTGAAGATGGATTTTCACCTTTTAGTGTTTTGGGGAAGGTATATTGAGGTGAGGCCAGTTGCTTTCTGTAAAAAGTGGTAACAATGAATTGCAGGTCATTTGCTAATTCCATCTCCTCACCGATTGACCATGATTCAGAATACTGTATGTGTTCCGATTGGTTCAGATATGTAAAAAAAAGGGCATTTTGTGATCCACAGCCTCGTCCTCCCCAACTTGCCTAAACAGAGTTGAGATTTTTATATCATCTGAACCGTTAGCCTAAGTATAGTATGTGTGCTAATCTTACGTGCAAATTTGATCTACTCTGGAAGAATTTTGTGTTTTTTGATTGTAAACGGACAGAAATTAACAACACAGTGGCCTATGGGGCACCGTGTTACAAGTATTAATTAACTGAAAGTTTGGAAATAACCTTCCGTGTGAGTGTGCATTTTGATGTTAAACATTTTACTACACTTCAAAACGATATTGAGAAGCCAAATTGTTCACCTATTTTTGGGTTTTCAAGCTTTTTTCAGGGCAGTGTAATATGTAGAAATAAAGGGGTGTGCAGTTGATGTGTCCTCAACAGAAAAGATGTTAAAAGAATGGACTCGGTGTTTTTGCCTGGTCTGCGTCACTGCGTGCCCTTAATTTCTTAAATAAAAAATGCAAAACCTCTTCAATGTATAGATATGACCAAAACCCTGATCTGCAATATTATGTTTTTTTCTTGTATAATAATAATGTAATGATACACCTTTTTTTTGTTATTGCACGTGATTATGATGTCATATGGATATTTATAGCAGGGGTACCTTGTACCAAGCGCGCTACTTACATAACATGTTGCATATGTGCAGACGTTTCATTGTTATGTGACTATGTTGACAAGTTTAGAGAAACCATTTGTACTATTACTTGTTGTTATTGCACATGATTATGATGTCATATGGATATTAATAGCAGGGGTACCTTGTACAGTGCACGCTGCTTACAAAACATGTGGGCATATGTGCAGACGTTTAATTGTTATGTGACCATGTTGACAAGTTTAGAGAAACCATTTGTACTGTTACTTGAGAAATTAATGGTATTACCTCCGCAAATATGTGACAAATCATTTTCATGTGCTTAGTATGTCTGTCATAAAGAACACATTTACAACTATACCATCGACCATAATTGCTGTTACGTGGCAGACGCGTGCATCTCTCACTGCTTGCGCCGCATGCAAATGTCTTGCAACATTATGCCCACGACTATAACATGTAATTTTGTTTTGATTTCAGTGTTATTTTAAGAGCCATTTTGAGTTTGAAATGATGAAAATAATAATAATAAGGTTGTCAATTTCACACACCTCTTTAATCTGTACATGAAGGGTTAACACTAATTCCAGATGTGTATCACATTTTATCCCCATATAGGAACAGCGCATGTATAAATGATAAATATCACATTATAGATCATGTGGTAGAAAATTGTGTTGGTGGCATGCTTTAGTAAACGTGAGGTATGGTTATGTTTTCAGTGCTTTGTGTACATTCTTCCAATCAGGTCTGTGCCTTGTAATGTGCTCCATACATCTGTGAATCAACCGTTTTCTGTTAATTTTACCATAAACCAAGGCTGATTTAAGGTACGATTTCACTCTTCTAACCTAGTGTGATATTGCGTGTTTGCCATTTCAGAGAGCTATGTGTGCCTACTGTGCTGATCGCATCTGGGGTCTTGGCAGACAGGGATATAAGTGTGTTGACTGTAAACTACTGGTGCATAAGAAGTGCCATCGATTGGTCAAGCTACCTTGTGGATTGCCCCATGTAAGCCGATACGATACAACTAATTGAACAGCTTATAACTAAAAAGTACTTCAGTTTAGATGCTACTTGATGCACTGCTCTCTATTCACAGCATTTTTACTTGATTCATATCATGGAAATAGTGTTTCTAACTTGTTATAGTGTATTAGAATTTGCTTTTAGAAATCGGATTAAGATACACCTAACACCCACCAAGGTAAATGCTGTGTCCAAGTTCGAGTTTTAGGTAGGGGAGGACTTACACTAGGGCAGTAGTTAAAGGGTTTTTCAATCTAGTTGAGTGCGAGAATTATTGACAAGTTAGAACTATTGCTTTGCTTGGAAGATGCTTTGCATTTACACCATATTTGATGTAACACCTTTCAGCAAGACTCCATTTTAGCATTTTCACCCGATAGATTTTAAAAATTCACTTGCTAATTATAAATTGATGTGTCTTTATCTCATGCAAATGAAATGCAGCTCATAATTTACATCATCTGTATTAAAACACATATTTTGACCTAATCAAAATGTTGATCACAGGAAACCAAGTGGGTAGCAAAAATCTTGAAACTTATTCAAATTAACAGAAGCAATGCCATTATATAAGAATCTTGAAAGCTTATTACAAATTTAACGAAAGCAATGTTCCAAGTTATATTAGAATTTTGAAAGCTTATTACAAATTTAACCGAAATCAAATGCCAGTTAGTTATATAGAATCTGAAAGCTTATTCAAATTTAACCGAAAGCATGCCAGTTATATAAGATCTTGAAAGCTTATTACGAATTTAACAAAGAGAAATTTAAAACAAGACAGAGAAACAGGAGTTCACGAGATATAGAAGGGGGTTGTGCTTATGTCTGTTTTTAATGGGCCAGCTCCAAAAAATGAAATGGACTTATGAGCTTTTTCTTCAGTGCTGTGTAATTCATTGCAATTGATATGCTATGCATCAAACAGTCTACCTTCTTTAGCATTCTGTTATTGACTTAAAGCAATTAGTCCGTCAAATAACACTGTCTGAGATGGCATGATTCCAATGTGCTACTTAATAGCTAGTCACAAGGAGGTATGGGCTATCTACAGTTTCTGTAATATTATTTTGTGTGTTGGATGTATGCAGACTACAAATCAAATCAGCTGGGAGGGGATGGCTATATTTTATACAAATTAAATCAATGGCGTGGTGGCATGGGAGAAGATGGCTTCATTTTATACAGCGTTGCAAGGAAACTGGACTTAAGTTACTTAAAGGCTGACTCAAAGATTTTGAAATATATTTTTTGTGTAGTAATTAAAAATAGTCAACTAGAACTAAAGATAATCACCTAAAATGCTCAATTCCAAAGTTAGAGATGAATCGGATTTTTAGTTTTCATGCAGTACACATTTATGTACAGTATAACAGTGCATAGGATACCATGTATAACAAAATTTCCAGATCCGGAATTTTTAAACAAAGTTGTGATTTTCTATATGAAGGGCTTCGATTTGGGCTTCGTTATTTCACACAGTGATTATTATATGGACAAGCATTATGTATATGCAAAAAACACAATTTGTTTGAAAATTGAGGGCGCCCTCCCCGGGAAATCTGAGTCAGCCTTTAAATAGGAAAGTAGTGGCAATCTTTGCTTATACAGTGGAATGCTAAACATGATCCAGATGGCCAACTGCCTGTGAAGGACATGAACCATCGCGGTGACAAAGTATGTCTTAAAGGGATAAGCAGTGATTTGCTGATTCGAAACATTGAAAAAATCATAAAAATTAGCATTTTGGTATTTTTGTTAATGGCACGAACGTGCTAACGTAATCTGCAAGTGGTTAGCTTGAAATCAGTGTATTAAAGACAAGGCAGTACTTTTTATCTGATTCTGTGATTTCTATAGGTGCGTATCAAAATTCCGACTTGAGATCAAGAAAGCCTTTCCCTGTGAATATCCCAGATTAAAGCAATATTAGCACATTTTTTGAAGGGCGCCCCCAATCAAAAATTTGGAGATTTTTACACGGTTGCATTGGTAACTGGCTAGTAAACTAACCTGTGAATGGTTAAGCTCGAAAATGTCTATGTGTCACAAACGAAGGAATTTAGTACTAGAATAATTATTATCGGGGATCCCCGATAATAATTCAACGGCTGCTGGAAACGGCCTTCCAATGTGAAATAGCCGGGAAATAGCGCCATGTACGTGTCTACGCTCATCCATTAGTTGTTTTAATAGTTCGGGCAAGTCAAGTTAGAGGTTATTTTCTCGAGGTGGCACTATTTCATCATGGACGGACATAAACGTAGCATTTCCAGCTCTGCCGTTAAGTCCAATCTGGGATCCCAATTCTAATTACAAAATCGCTTATTTTGTGATAAATACGCATTTTTTAGCATTCTCATTCACAGGTATAGTTTCCTAGACACTTACCAACGTAACTGTGCAAAAATATCAAGTTTTGAAAATTGGGGGCGCTCTTCAAAAAATGTGCCAATATTGCTTTAATAAGCGTAATATTGTGCACCATGACCTGTACAGTTTGACCTCAAACATAAAATGATTGATCTTAGTTTATTATGTACTGGTGTAAACCACAATCAGCTATTTAGTGTAGATTTTGAGATGCCATCGCTGTATGACTATTTGCGGGAGAAGGTATGACAAATTTCCTAAAATACCTCATTTTTTCACTATTTGGTGTTTTTGATCCTACTTTATATGGAATTGTACATGCTTATCTTTGATTTATAAGCTAAAAAAAATGCATTTCCACATTTTTGATTCTCATGTATTATCGCTGTTTATCCCGTTAACCCTAACCCTGACGTCGGTTTTTAGCCTATCTCCCGGGAGGAACTGAAGGAGTGAGGGAAGAGGGGAACAAGAAAAGTCGCAAATTCGGGTGGGATTCGAACCCAGGGCCCTTCGGGTCCCAGCCCCATGACCCGGGATAGCACGCTACGGCGGTGTCGCTGGCCCTGCCAGCGATTTCGTGCCCATATGAGTCTTGGTTTGATGACGTCATCGCTACTTTCTGGACTTAGTGCATTTTTCTCAATTAACACAGTGAGTTTTTGGTGAGATTTAGCTGTGCTAGGGTTAATGAGAACCCATTTTTTGGCCACTGAAGACTGTAAATTAGTTAATAATATGGACGGGGTAGAAAGTTTTCTTTTGGTCTACAACCACACAAGAAGGTTCACCAATGTTATCTGGATCATATAGTTGAAGGGAAACCCGATTAAAATGAGCTCAGTGACATTGAACATTTGGTGGCAGTGGTGGCTCTCAGAGTTTCTCAGTACTAGGCAGACCTGGCTATTGCAGCACTGAAATAAGGGGGTAGACTTGTGTACACAGGAATGGAGTGCCCATCTCTCTTTTTGAAGTGATTGGGCCAGATTCCATGTAATGTTGCTTTAGGGAGATGGCTAAACCTCGTCTACAGTGAGCCTGATACCTTCCCAACATTGAATAATGGTAGTACCCATTTGAAGCACTAAGTAGATAGGTACCCAAGGGTAGTCTAAGGCTGGTTAGAATGTCACAGGCTTGCGGACAAGTTTGTTCAAGTATGAAGGCACGTAATGTGCCATGTGTAAATTAAGAGCAATGTCAGTGAGCGTATAAACCAGTCGGTGTTATAAAGCTGATGGGGTAGTCCTCTTTTTGTCAATACATTGATTTGTAAGCAAAATAAGAAGGTTAAGTAATGTTTAGCTCAGTCATTAGTTGGGAGACTGATCGAAGTTGCTTTAGTGGCCTGTGTCAGTATTAGCAATCTCTAAAATCAACATGCAGTATCTGATTGCAGTGTTCAGTATTCATATAGTCAATGCGCGCACACACACGCACGTACATCGAGTGCTGTGTCTATTTCAGTTGAGTCTAGGTGTCAAACCATGAGGCCTAGATGTGAATGCTGTTCTCCTGTTTGCGAGATGTGTTGCCGGCTGGGTGGATGGTAAAGGAAATTGGCCAATTAGCAGGCTATAAACATTGTCATTTAGACTATATGGCTTAGTTTGGCTTCTTTTTATTGATCATATGAGACGAACAGCTCCTCTTTCACACTTACATCGGCAATGTGATCATTATAAGATGCTGATATCTTTCAAAGGATGCATATGAATCTAGGTTAATACAGACTTTAAGGTTTTGTTGCTGGTAACTGGAAAATTGCCCCATTTACCCTCTTTTTATGCTTTGTAATCTTCAATAACATAATAATATTATACTGCAGGCATTAAATATGCAATACAGTTTCATGTGTTTACAGTATCCTGATAAGTAAACATAAAGTGGTGACAAAGACATAATTGTGGCAGTTCATATGGCTTTTTTGATTTTTGTCCCAACTGAGAGAATTTTGAACAGGGACTTAAAGGCTGACTCAGAGATTTTCTGATGAGGGCGCACTCATTTTTCAAACAAATCATGTTTTTTGCATATGCATAATGCTTGTCCATATACTAATCGCTGTGTGAAATAACTAAGGTAAAAACGCAGTCATTCATATAGAAAATCACAACCTTGTTATAAAATTCTGGATCCGGAATTTTCGTTATACACGGTATCCTATGGCACTGTTACACTGTGCATAAATATTTACTGCATGAAAACGAAAAATCTGATTCATCTGTAACTTTCGAATAAAGCATTTTAGGTGACTACCTTTAGTTCTAGATGACTCTTTTTAATTACTCCACAAAAAAATTATTTCAAAATATCTGAATCAGCCTTTAAAATGCCGACTGTCTGCATGTGTGTATATATGTGCTGGACTGTGTGTGTACGTGTACTACATTATCATTAATCATTAGTTGAAGTGGAGCTACTTCTGGAAACTTAAAAAGGTCATGGAACGTACATCTCTGCCCCACGGGCATCTTTGAAGGTCTTTTTGAAAACAGTTAGGCTCCTATCTTTCAAATGAAAACTTTTCAAACTATTAAAAGGTTCACATTTTAGAGCTCATTGTGAATAAGTACACAAGTGAATACCTGAACAACCTTTTGTGGATGTAGTATTTGCTGTGACTTTAAAATAGTTGGGCTTGGTTTCAGGACACTTGGCAACTATAGTGTTGCCATGTTAAGCTGTTCAAGTGACAGGAAGTGAGGAATAGATGAGTGGTTGTCTGGCACCTTGCACGTAGTCTCATAAGTGCCATGGGACTTATATGGGTCAAGTCAGGGTATCCATATCAGCCGGTCAAGTGTTGTTGAAAAATGATCGTAATGTCTTCAAGTCATGGGTGTTCTTGACCTTCAGTTGCGAAACATTACATCAAGGTTGATTTGATAATGATCAACAGTGGAATAGCTTTACTGTACTTACTGGGACACTTGGCCGCTTATGTGGTGTGTTACCTTGGGTCACTGTTAAAACCTATTTGCTTGGGTAGACCTTGCCTGTTGAGGTTTGAACAACTAAACCACAAAGTTGACACAAGAACTATCCCAGTTGAGTGGATCATCAGCCCACATGTGCAATACCTTGGCTGTGAATCTACAAATGAATGACTAGTGGATTGGAAATGGTTGAGACCAGAGCCTGTATGCGCTTGCATTCAGTGTTCAGTATGCTTTCTGCTTCTTTTATGTTACTGTATTTATGGAGAACACTGGTGAGAGAGTTGATGACTGCTGCTATTTGCATGTCTGCATTTGTGAATGGGTAGAGTTTGGGGATAGACTAACCGTCAGGATGCCGGCATTACTGTAAGCATGTAACATTAATCATGTAGCATAGCGCCAATTTCCTGACTGAAGTGGGCAAAATTTTGCATGTTTACAGGCATTTTCTGTTGTAGTATTTTTGTTTGATTTCTATTAAAGCATGACTAAAGAAATTAATACATGTACAAAAATAAGAGCAAAAAGTGAAAACAAAATCATTTCACCTTTTAAGTCACCTTTTCAATGAAAAAAAATTGAGGTAACCTATTTCAAAATAATATGGTCAATCCTATCATGAATGCTGTGTCAACCTGAATCATGAACATGTAAATGACCACAATACTCAAGCTCAACAGACTTCCCCGGCCGTGCCGGTCCCTCTCTGTGACACCTGTCTTGATTATGGTGAAACCAGTTAGCGGCTGCTTTCCGGTGACATTTAGCTTTTCCAAGATCCATTCTTGTCACGATTTTACCATATATAGGTGCACAAAATATCTAATAATAATCTAATAAGAACTAAAGTGAAAACAAAATCAGTTATCCAATTTACACTAAATAAAATGAAATAGAATTACTGCATGGAAATGTAGCTCAAGTAATGTTGGACCAAATTATGAATGTTACTGATAATTCATGCATTGCATACTTGTCATATAATGAGGCATCTGATTGGCTGTTGCACCAGTCATAATTGGTCATGACCCAGCCATGGCATCAGTCTAAATAGGCATTATTTCAGGGGTAAATGTTCTATTAACCAGTTTAAATTAACCTTCTATTTGCAATTTTACACAAAGAGCTCTAATATTTTTTGTTCTTTTTTTTGGTAGTTGATAGTTAGTCAAAAAAAAAGGCATTTTCACATGTATGATAAATCTTAATTAACAGGCCAAATAGAATCTAATATTTTGAAATTTTAACTACACCCCTGTATTAACACATTAGAATCTAATGTGTTAACAACTTTTAAACCACTTGAATCAAAGAAAATTATATGACTTTGCCCAAAAAGATACATTTATTAGTTAAAATTAATTTGCTTCCTTTAATACAGAGGTGTGATTCTTCAGGATTTTTAATTTTAAAAATTTCCGCAACTTTATTTAATTTCAGCCCGATTCTAAGCATTTTAGGTCAATTTTATGCTGTTTTTTCAGGATTTTTCTACAAAACTCAATCACACCCCTGTAATCAATCACACACCTGTAATCAATCACACACCTGTAATCAATCACACACCTGTAATATAATTTTTGATATAGGTATAAAAATGAGATTATTCAAAAATATGTCCAATTTGCTTGTTTGTAGAAGATCATATTTTATGTAGGATGTGTGACAGCCTAGCCTATATTACAATTTACACTAAGTATAAGTTACATTGATGGCTTGTGATAGGGCCAAGTAAGAAATTCTTAATGTCTTAAAGTTTTGAATTTGATAATTTTAACCTCTTGCCATTTCAATTTGATTAATTTTGAATATGTTTGCAGGTTGCCTTGCTCTCTCCCATAAAACCACCGATTCCAGGTTGCCACTGCAAAATGTGGCAGATTGGATTTCAAGAAACGTGCCAGTGTTTTGTGAATGTGTAGCTGGGTGTTTCAATGAAACCATATGCAAAGCCCTGCAGCTAGAAACATTTGAACTTTCCTTGTCTCTGGATATTTACAGTTATAGTTCAAGTCAAATATCCATGCTCCAAGTGTTTGAAATTGAGAAAAATGATTCAAACTGGAAAAGGGATGTTTCTTTCATATGAAAGGCAAGGTTTTGGATGATCAAATTACTTATATTTTGCTGTTGGGCATGTAAAAATACGAGCTTCAGCCCCCAAGATTTGTGGTAATTGCATCATAGAAATACTCTCGCCAAAGATCTCGGATTTTGAGACTAGTATTAAAAACCTCTCCAGCTGTCATAACCTTGTCTGGTGACGTAACTAGCTGGTCTCTGTCGCAGATTGGTTTTGTGCATTGAATACAGGAATACGGACAGTTGCTGGGTCTGTTTAAGAGATTGAAAAATAATGCTTGTGGCACCTTTGGATTAGCAAAAATGCATATGTGATATTTGTATGGTATAATCGTGAATAGTTCTTAAGTAGGATTCCGCTGTTCACAGTTTAACAATTCAGTTTGGGAAATATCAACAATAAGAATGATTTATTTATAATCATGTTTTAGGTTATCAATCATATTATAATCTTTTTTGGGGGAAAATTTATCTTAAAGATTGTTAATAAGGAAGCCTCGGGTGGTGCTGAGAAAATGCAGGAGTACCTTGCACCTGAACCTGCCTGAATGAGTGCAGAAAATTGATAGTCACTTTGGGCAGAGTAATCTCGGCATTTTTAACCGTTGTCGTGCGACAGCAGCATCTGCATATGATAGCATCACTGGCATGTTAGTTACAGGCTACGATTTGGCTGGGGTTTTTCTTGTCTCAAATTGATGATGGGGATTTGGGGAGAGTTGCATCTCAACCATGTAAGAAGGGCCTTGGTAGCACTTTCACCTCAAATTATAAATTTTAGAATCAATTTTGTTCTTGATCCAAAATCAGTTGTAGCAGTAGCAGTGGCAAGCATTAGTTGTAAAATACATTGACAGTTTTGAGTTCCCCATTGAATATTATTAGATAGGAATTGTCACTATCCTACTCATTTTCATGCCCGAGTGCAACATTCTGAGCACTGTTTTGGAGTTTTTTTCCCTGGCAGGATCGCAGTGGTGAAGTGCTATTTTATCAGGGCTGCATATAAATTTATTTTCTTCATCAGCAAAATATCATCAATTTAATAATTTCTTTCCTTCCTCCTTATCTTGACCTCAGTTCTCATTGTATTGCTCTCCTTGTTGTGGGCCGCCAGCTATAGCTGGCAGGACCACTTAGCAATCCGTTGTGCGTGTGTATGTGTGTGTGGATGTGTGTGTGTCAAAAATTGTTAAGTTTTTTTTAAATTGACCTCAATTGAAAAGTTTAACTTCAATTGGAACCAAACTTCTGTCATAGGTGCACAATGGGATCCCTCATATGTTGATGAGATCAAAGGTCACGTGCCAGGGTCAAAGGTCATGGGGCGGCCCACAGCTTATATTCTTTGAATATAGCGAGCGCGAAAGCCGAGAACCGCGAAATTCTAGTTTGTATTTTGCTTTCTTTATTATTCTCACTTTTATCTTGTCCCATCTTTTCTGTTTTCTTTTGTCAATTCTTTTCTGGCTGCTTTTCCTCTCTCCCTGCCTGTGTTTATCTCTTTTCCCCTTTCCCTTTGTCTTTATTCCCCTGTGTTTCATTCCCTTCCTAAAAGGATTAAGCCCCTTCCTAGAAGCATTGCTTAACTTTCATCCTAAATGCCATTAAAATTAGACTCGTAACAGTCCAAGCTATTAGCTTCAAAAAGGGCTTGTTGTGGTATGATCTTCAAAAAGACTACGCATAACATGTCGGTGGCATACGCCAGTTCTGAAAGGCTTCTTAGTGAAATTTGACAAGTACATTTAATCTGCCCCTTACCTTGAGTAGTTAATACCAAAAGGTATACCTGAGGAATAATGTAGATTGTGTAGTATCAGTCATCGGGTAAACAGCCACAGACTTGGCTTGCTCATATATGAAACACAGAGGGTATTTTTAACCAATCCCATAATGCAATTCAATATGCCTATACTGTACCAAACACATGTCAGTACTTAGGAATAAGAAAGTGTTCAAGAAGATTAAGGACCACAAAACATTTCATGATCATGATAAAAATTCTAACAATTTGTGGGCTAAAATGAGTGTAGAAGTCAAGGTTTTCATGTGTTAAGAATAGGATTTTTATGGGATCACATGACCCCTATTAAGGTGAAATTTCCCCAAACTGGTGCATTGTGGGATGGATTCAATACACCCTCTGGCTCGCTCTTATGTGAAACAAGAGACAAATCAAGAGGTCCTTCTTGGAATACTGTTTGCTCTCGACTGAATATCCTCATGCAACATTTTATAAGACTCTTTTTAATTATATTGGATCCGTCTGTTACAGTTAAAGTAAATTAACTCATTGCATTTTCCATGAATTGCATTTATAAATTGCATATCAGAGTTGATTGAGACATTGTAAAATATTATGCATTAGGTACTTGTGTAATATTAAATGATGAATGTTTAGCCGGCCTTTAATTTATTCTATGAATTCTGTGTTTTGCAGAGTAACATGTCCCTAACTGAGGAGCGGAGTGGCTCGGCTGGTTCTCTGCATACAGGAGAAGTCCACCATAAAAGAAGTAAGTGTTGGAATTTTATACAAACTGTAATTGTTATTGTCTAGTTTCACTAGTTATGAGGCAAATATTGGTTAAAATTGATGTGTCAGATTATAATTATCAGGGGCGGATCCAGGATTTCTCAATAGAGGGGGTGCCAAATTTTCTGGCTTGCTGCGCTCGCCGGGTAGACCCATATTTTTTTTAATCGGTTCGAAATTCTGATGGAGGTTTACATCTACACAGCGCCCGACCACCAATACCATCAATCTTGGGGATCTACAGGGCACCTTGTGCCTAAAAAAAGCATTTTTATAGATGTACAGTGCACTCGGCACCCTGTGCGGTGCTGGGCGCCCTGTGCTCTGCAAAAAATAGCCCCTGATTATATATACAGGGTGAGTCAAAAAAAACTTGACCCGGATTGTGTCCGCCATTTTGAGTTTTTAAATAATATATATATAACGTATATGATATCATCGGAAAGCCTATTTCATTATCTTTAATTTGCTGCAAAGATAATTCCAATCAGTTAAGTATAGGCCGAGCTACAGTCTTTTGAATCAAGTAGTCCGGTTTTCACCCTATCCACGGATTCCCATTTGAATGCACGGCGCCCGACTAAGCAAATGTGATTCCGTGGACAGTGCAGAAAACCGACTGCTGGATTCAAACGACTGTAACTCAGTCTATACCTAACCGATGTGAATGATCTTTGCAGCAAATTAAACATAATGAACTAATAAGCTTTAAGATGATATCACATATGTTAGATATATGTTACTTGACAATTCAAAATGGCGGACACAATCAGGGTCAAGTTTTTTTTACTCACCCTGTAGATGCATCAGAGCTAGACTGGTGAATTCACAAAATTTAGACAATCATTGTCTGGAATTTGAATAGCTTTAATTTATGAGTGAATATTAAAACTATTTTCCCTCTTACCTTACTTGATTGATAAATGGATGTGATGTATGTGTGTGATGAATGCCTCTATGTGATGAAATGTCATCAATCCAATGTACCAACAAAACTCAACAATCCATGTACCGGTACTTTAAACTTGAAGAGTGGTAGCCCATGATGACTTCTGGTGCTCTATAGTTTTGCAGCAAGATATCTGTGTGTTAATGAATACTAATGAACTAATTTGCATATGAACAAAAGACTAGGGGTGGGAGCCACCTTAATTATGGAGGGTAGTTCTTGTTAATGAAGATTTTGACTGCAGAAAATGTTACAGATATTTCAAAACAAATTTGATTAATTTTGTCCAAAGATCATTGGAACTCCTGTAATGTAAATAGCTCTGTTGTAAGGCAGACTCCCTTCCTGTCAAAGCCAGAAATCTGCCAAAATAACATATCTATGTTCCTGGCTGACATAATCCACATTTTTTTATCCCTCCTTCCCTCGCTCTCTTATATACCGTGTTGTTCCTAATAAAAGCCCCTGCTCTAATAAATGCCCCCCTACGAACCCCGGTTTTTTACATATTTGGAATGCTTACCAATGTATTAGATCACACTAGAAGTGAATAAGCCGAATACGCCGTCTTTATGTAATAAGATGAGGATTTAGTACTTTCTGTCGTGCACGACAGAAAGTCAAAGCATGGTTTTCTATGGGGAACGATTACGAGAGCAGGCGAGTTCAAAACAAGATTTGCGGTTTTCTTTTGCACTTGTTTGTCCAATAAACCTTCGTAACGTTCTTGGTAGGTGGTCTACAACCGATCCAGTGAAATTTGAGAGAAATTTGTATCCTAAAAAAATCTCCTCCTGTCACTTTAAGCTTACCTAAATCAAATGATTTAATGGCCGGGACTGTCGTAATCCATATCATAATCGCTGTTGTGCACAGTTGTAATAGTTTAATTAGTATGAAATTTTGACCTCAGGAGGTGCGAAAACAGCGTCACCATGCTCGTTCATTTGTATTTTTGGTATCGTTTCTTTGTTTGTTACCTGGGGGTTCTCACCACAAATGACCATGGGACATGTCACAAACATCAGTCTCATTTTCAGCCTTCTGGTATATCAATGACCTCTTTTTCATGCCAATTTTGGTATAGCAATGGGCTGTTTTTTCAAAATTTTCTAAAATTTGTTGGAAAATTAGTCCAATTTTCTCAATCAGAAAACAAACTTCTAAACATTGTTAGAAAATTAGTCTTATTTCCTCAATCTGAAGCCAATTTTTTTTTCAAATTTGCTTAAAATTATGAAGAAAAAATGGCAAATTTGTGTTAAATTTGGCCAAAAATTTGCATCTCTAGTATGGCTGTGGGTCCTTTTTTGCCAAAAATTGGTATATATATGGGTCCTATTTCCAGACTATCAGAGGCCCCTACCCAAACCAAACTTGAGACCCCCCTGGGTTTGTTATTGTTTCCTTCCATCCTGATTTATTCTATGTACATTGTACTATTCATTATTTCCTGCAGGTAAAAGTGGTAGTCCTAGACCCAAGCGGAAGCAGCGAGATAACACACTTGTTACACAGTATGACGAAGGAGAGGGCAAAGAGGTAATTAGCTTTATCCTTCCTAAAGCCAACCACTAAAACCACTCACATAATTAGTCAAGTAATTTATCTGCATTCAATTTCTGTGTGTACATGTGCTGCAAAAGGCACAGATTATCACCTCAACTACTTTGTCTATTTTATCCAAATCTAAGGAGGTCTGTTAATTTTTGCATGCTGTAAAAGAATGAATTTTTTAATTGTAATCTGTACATCTTAATCCATTGAATGTAACTGCTTGAAATGAACTAAACAGTACTAATACATTGCTAGAAGAAAGTGATAAAATGACTAAACCCTGGGACTAAACTTAAATTTATTCATCCACTGTCAGTGACTTGCTTTATCCTTTTGTATTGGGCGGTGATTTTAACTAATCCCATGTTGCAGTGCATCTTACCGTATTGTACTGATCAGTACATGAATTTCTTATACACTCCAAATATGCAGTATTCAGTCAAGATAAATGTTAAGTAAAATATGCAAATGTAGTGTGGGTGCATTGGTTTTTGTCGTTGTACTTAATATACTGCATGAGATGCTTGAATGCATCAGCTACGCTTAAGACTGATTCATTGTTATGCCAGGTAATTGTCTTTATTCTAAGTGTTTAATGGCATTTCTTAACAGTAGATCTGTAATTTACCACAAATAATATTTATTTTTGTTGTGTGTGAATTAGGTTAACAACTGCACATCTTATTTTTGGCTTGTAAAATTTGGCAGTTCAATGTATTTGCTCTAAATTTTGATGCTTGTCCAATGCAGTCGTCCTTTTGGGCCTCATGCATTAGACACAACAAAATCTCAGCGCATATACAATGATTGTCTCTGTTGGCTCGCAAGAAGTAAATACACCGTTAATTAATACCAAGAATTAGATGATCAGAGATCAACTCGTAATTGCTAATAAGTACTTAAATTTTCTGCCTTTAGCTACTGGTGAATGGACACTCTGTGTTATCACATGACCTTTATGGCCTATCCCATTTGAAATCTACATTACCTGGCAAAACTAAGAAAAAAATTCAATTAAACCATCCAATCGGCAATTTCATTTTGTAATCTATACACTCCCTGATGAAGACTCAGGGTCGCAACACCACAAGTTGAGATCTGATGCTATAATAATTAAGCCTCGTCGACTCAACCCCAAAAAAGATTTAACTGGAGCCTTCTGCAGAGAGGGAGTGGGTTTCAAAAGCAGCTTCCCAGTAAAGCTGTTTCATCTAAATCTTGCACAGCATTGGTGTAGATTTCAAATGGAAAGCCAATTCCTGTTTTGAAAATCAAATTGCATTGTGGGATTAGTTCATCCTTTGCTCACTAACTATTCTACTGTTTGATGTATTAATAATTAACTTTAATTACTACCTCTATTAATATTAATTCTCCATCTAATCGTCTAAGGATCAAAATTTGCATGTTTTAATATTTTTGTTTTTTTAAAAAGATATTCTTTTTACGCGTTTTATTATTTTATTTATGATTCAAATATTTTTGCACTGTTCACGCATTCTTTGGTGAAGGAGATGATGATGATGAAGGAGGACAGCACATATGTAAATTGCAGCGTACCCCACGATTAGCTTTGCGGATATAGCTCCCGTCTTGGCTCTGGTCATGGTGGTGGTGGTGGGGAGAGTTTTAATAGTGGCAGTGAATTTCCATATTCTATGGTAAGGAGTGTGGTGCTGGATGGGTGACTATGATGTGAGCCTTGGGTTTAATATTTAGTTTGCCCAACAAAAATGTCTCTAAGTGTGGTTTTTGATTGGTTTATTATAGTACGGACATAAATTCTTAAAATTCTGTCAATTATTATGGCATGCACTGTGATTGGTTTTAGTGAAGAGTTTGGGCAGGGCATATTCCATTAAAGCGGCACCTGGCACATTTTCACAAAATATGAAGTTTCTTTCAGTTGATCGCAAATGATAGTCTAGGCCATTGGAAGAATAGAGATATATATATGTATAAAATATAACATTAAAAAAAAAAAAAAAAAAACCCTAAAGAAATCCAGCGTAAATTTGTAGGCCAACTTTAAGTTTGCCTCTAACGTAAATCAACTCAAATAGTCATTACATGAATATCTTAGATTCGACTCATTGATTATTAAAAACCACAAAGGTCACAGACCGCGGTTCTATCAAACAGGTTAATGCCAGGGGACTCGGGCTCCAGCGTGGTTTTCTTGTATTAAACACCATTCCGTCGTTGCTGATAAATGTCGCCAGGGACACTAATTATAGAAATCATTCTGTTTACCCATAAGGGCTCTGATTTGGTCTTAAAACATTTCAGGTAAGGGCTAATGTATTTAAAAGTTTTAAAACCATGCAAAAATATTCAATTTTGACAATCATGAGGGCACACTATTTTTCAATTGTGCCAGGTCTCTTTAAAATATTGTTATAAAAAAGGCTAATTGGCTTTTCAGCTCACAGATCTGTCATTGATGCAAATAATCTCAGTAATTCAATTAAACTGTTGTAATTGTTTACTGTGAGTAGAAGTAAAGGTTAAATTGAGTCTTCACTTATCCAATCGTAGTAAATGTCTGTTCTGTTGCATCAAATGACACGAACTGTGCAATGGTCATTTAATTCTTCCCTGAAATCAATGTAGTGTGGGAGTAGTCAGTAGTGAGTAGATATGGGATAACAAGCTTACATTCTTACCAAATCCCAATTACAGGATTCAAACACACAACTTGGAAAATCTCCTTGTTGGTATAAACCAAAGTTTTAAATCCGGTTGTGTCCCCGTTAACGAGGGTGGCGGATTCACCCCACACTCAGGTATACTGCTGTGTGAGGATTTATGGAGCATAGATATGAAAAATAGAAATATGAACTGCTGACTCAGAGCTAGAAAACCTGAAAAATAAAGAATTTAATAACAATAAACTCATATAAAATATTACAGTATTTTATTATAAATTATTAGGATGCAAAAATTAACCTTGAATTTCACTTGAGACAGGAACAAGAATGGGACATTGAAATGCCATGTGAACCCCTGCAAAAAATCTTATAAGTTTGATTAATACAAGTAAATTTAGAAATAAAATATCCATTGAGATTGCAGAGTAGAAAAACTCTTTCACACATTCATGTGTTTGTAATAATATGAACCTTGACCTCCAATAAAAAAACTAATTCACACAATCTACAGATTTCACCATTTACTTAGGTTAGAGCCTATGAGTTGAAGCAAAATATGTTTGTTTTGAGGTGCCATCAAGGCCATTGTGGCAGGTGATATCAATAAGGTCACTAATTAAACAAATTTATGTAGTTAAAAACCTGTGTGGTGTCTGTATGCATATAGAGTCGATTCGTCCAAAGGTTAACTTTTATGCTGCTGGGATGGGCGGGGTGATCGGATAAAAGATGATGTACCGTTTTCTAGCGTTTATTTGTCACGATCTAACAAACTTAAATGAATAATATAAAAGTCAAAAGAGTGTTCTGACAGTGTGTTTATCATTTGCACAAGACAAATTGAACATATTCTTGTATTTCACAGCAGCTACCTCATGCTATTTTTTGTCAATTACCAAGACAAGCAGATTAGACGAGTATCAAACGCATTACGGATCAGTCTATTGGAACTAAATTATCACCTGTGATTTCAGCAATCTATATTAAAATGTAAAGGAACCTGTGCTCTTCACATATTGACTATAAGCTCCATTGCTTCGATTTCAGTTGAAATCCTGTCCCGAATTGAAGAACGATCTAGTCATGCACGTTTGAAAGTTAACTTTTGAGCGAATCTACTATGTATATTGTCAAATGTAGTGACAAGGACAAAAAAGGGTGTAGCTTCTTGTGGAAGCACTTTGTGAAGTAAGCACTAAATTATGACTGGTGTATATTGTGTATTTATCAATAAAAATTAACCAGATTAATCCCAGCATGTGCAAATTCCACACACTTTCAATTACCTCCTCACCATCATGTCCATTTTCATCACATCATTTGCTTGATAACTATCATTCTAACCTAATGCTAAGGAAAAAAAGGTCTTGTCCCAAAAACTTTGGTTTTGTTTACCAAAATCACAAACCATAGGTTTGAAGGTTTTAATATTTCCTTAAAAGATAAGGTGTGTTGCGTAACATCTAACAACTGCCAGTAAGTAGTGAATAACCCTTAACAAGTTAACAAATCACTGGGTGCATGCTGTGATGAATACTCACCAGTACTCACAGAAAGAAGGCATACTATGTATTTCTAACAATAAAATATCTTCTAGTTTCTTTCCAAACTGGTCTGTAATCTGTATTTTACCTAATACAGTTAGAGAATAGTTTGAAATATTTGATGATCTAAATCAGCAAGTGGATTGAGAAAACTTAATGATTTTAGATACAATTTCTTATGTAATAGAATATTGTGACAATTTTGTAAGGAATTGTGTAAGTCGTAACTTTCTATGAAAACATTATTTTTATGAATACATGCTGGTTGTTTTCCAATTAGATTTCTTTAGCTAGTCCATTCTGTAGTCGTGGAAAAAAGGTTTAATAATATAGTCGGTAACAGGTGAACTTACCACACAGCTGGCTTACTACAGCTGGCTTCTTAAACGGCCAGATTCTTTATGGCAGTAGCTGCATAGTGCATAGCTACTGTGCAGTAGACACAAAACTATCCTTGCATTAGACGTATACTAACAGGCCAAGAATCATTGTTTTTTGTGTATTTTGGTCTTTGTTTATTTTGCCACATAGACGGGTACTCCACAGCCTTATCTACTTCATGACAGCTGTCTAGATAGTTGACAAATTGAAGGCCCTATAAACCTATATTTGCTTAACATTTTTTTTTTGGGCGGGGTGGAGATGTGTTCATAAAATTTAATTCTTAAACAGCTGTGAAAATGTAAGCAATTTTATTGGCTGATGCCCGGGTTCAATTCAACAATTAAACTCTGGTAGTACGCTCTACGTATTGACGTTATTTTGAAGTTGAAGCGCTCGCGTCACACCGCGTTTTGCTACATAAGCGCACGTTGCGTCTTGTTGCGTATGTTCATATGTGTTCAACGGGTTGTTCGATTTTGTTACTGGGTGGTGGCAATCCTTGTTTTATTTAAGCCATAAAGATCACGAAATTGGGTTAAGATAACCTTAATTAATAAAGCTGTTTAAGAATGAAAAAATAAAAGTATGATTTTGGGAACCGGTACTTTCTTTACGATGAATTGAAACCGGCGACACCATTATTTTTGCGTGGAATAACCCGGCCTTCGGCCTCGTTCTTCCACTTTAAATAATGGTATCGCCTTGATTTCAATTTGTCGTAAAGAGAGTACCGGTTCCCCAAATCATACCTTTATTCTCAAAATCCATTGGGATATCCACTTTGAATAAAATATAGAAAATACATGCTGAAAATGGTTAAACAAAGGAATTGAAGACGTGGACACCATATATCTTTGAGTTAAGTAACCATGTAGGTATATGTACTCTGCAACCATGCAGACAGCATATGGGTGTGTTGTTTTATCAGTCTATGTGGAAGATAAGCTTGGAGTACTGGCCTCTGTATGTATGTCTTGTGAGTAGGTACGCCATGCCAAGTAGCTTTGTAACTGGCCGTGTACACGGTGTCCGGATGTGGTCAAGTTTTTGATTTTGATATATTTTGACAATGTTTTGGATAACCCAAGAAAGCCTTTACAGGAAGCTTATTTCCATCGGGGTCAATCACTAGGATGGAATTGAGACAGCCAGGGTAATCACCCTACCGTTTTTAAAATTGACCGTGTTGTGCATGTGCAGTATGGCTCTCTGTACATGTGACCGACAGCTTAACCTCCCTCTGAAGGATGGGATATTATCATGGTTCAGTTGCCCAAAACAACTTGACCCTTGTGGAGAGCAAATTCTAAATTAATCAATAGCTCTTACACAGACAGATTAAATCCAGAATTAAAACCCATGGTATATAGTTGCACTAGAAGTACCTTGGCACTGGAAGGTACCTAAAGAGTGCCTACTAATTGATATACACCATATTGAGGAACGTGGCTCTATCAAAGCCATGAATCGGAGCTGCACAAGAATTACCTCTTTAGAATAAGCAGAGAATATTTTGTAGGTCAAAAGGTCAAATAGGTCCTTGAAATAAGAATATCTTTGGGTTTTTTTCCCAGTTCTTGCTAATAGATATCTAAAGGAGTTTAACTATTGCTTTCATTATGGTTTCTTTTGGCCAATTTTCAACGGTAGATTGCCTGTGCAAGGAAATGTTTTTGTATTGATATAATAACTTTGTGAGAGTGAGTGAATGATATCAGTCATTCCATTGGATATTCCTACTCCCCTAGTTGAAGACATTACTTAAATCTTTCTCAGGGGTGATAAAGATTCCAAGTAGAATGGTCCAATGCATTGTAGAAGAAAGGTTCGATTACAAAGAGTTTAAAATTACACATTGATAAAACAATCAGTTTAACAAGACTAAGATGTTACTTATGGTGGTTTTTTATGCTAGACCCATTGTCATGTTCTTTCTCACACACTTCATAAACATCCATGACCCATTCTACATTGTGCACCTTAAAATTATTTATATGTCGATATGAAAAAATAAAGTTCTACCTAAAATGCTGTCCTTACAGGCTACTAATGACTCTAACGAGCCATCGATCAACCTGGCCGACTTTGAGATGATACGTGTGATTGGTCGAGGAAGCTACGCCAAAGTGTTACTGGTAGAGTTAAAGGCAACCCGCCGTGTGTACGCCATGAAGGTGATCAAAAAAGAATTAGTGACAGATGATGAGGATATAGACTGGGTGCAAACTGAGAAGCATGTATTTGAGACCGCTTCTAATCATCCATTTCTTGTGGGTCTACACTCCTGCTTCCAAACACCTAGCAGGTAAGACATGTATGCCTCGCATACAGCTCGCGCATTTGGCTGTTTGTATAGTCATCGGTTGTGTGTATAGGATTGGGAAGGGGGTCTGAGTTTATAATCCCTCAAGTTAAGTGCTGTTGTTTCTTACCAAAACATGTTTATTGTAAGCTGATGACTTCAGTATTAAAGAATCTGGTAGCTGATAACCATCTTTTGGCAATTTTGCTGTGAACTCGGCTGAAAATTGCCAATTTGCCGGCAAAATGCTGACACAACTGTCATAACAGAGTACGTCCTGCACTACCTTTGCCTTTTTTCTCGGCACTGCTTTTTGCTGACATACTGGGATGTACTGACAGACAGGATTCCATAGTCTACATAGATCTGGATCTGGATCAATTTAACCTCCAGTAAAGCGGATTCGCGCATCACACTAGAGGACTCTGGTACCTAGAGCGACGAGTGCAGGTAACAGACCCGGGATGATCCCCTACTCTTTTCGATGAGGTCTGCAAATTTTTACGTGCTCAGGATTGACTCCACTGACACACCAACAGCTTTACATGACTCTCCGAACCATGAGGCGGCGGGCACCCATTGCATATACCTGCACATTCTACGCAATGGGTGGGAGCGAGGAGAAATTCCATATTCTCACTACATTAATGGCGAGTGATTATGCAATTTCCGACCTTATAGGAACTATTTGAGTATGATCAAGAAACCTGACTCTCGCGGGGCTTGAACCAGGGTCGCTCAGTCGATCTTATACACCCTGCCGACGGTTCAGTGCTATAATATTCACCAGTGATTGGTATTTTTCCTTTTTTTTTCAAATACAGATTGTTCTTTGTGATAGAGTTTGTCAGTGGAGGTGACCTTATGTTTCACATGCAGCGTCAACGGAGACTACCGGAAGAACATGCCAGGTTTTACTCTGCTGAAATCAGCCTTGCTCTCAACTTCCTACATGAAAGGTTATAACACAATTGCCTACATAAGATACCTAATAAATAGCTTTAAGTTTTACTCCTACATGTGATTCTACTACAAATTTTACCTACAAATTGAACCAAACTTGAAGGTATATATTTGTTGATGTTAATAACATTAGGGTAGCTCTACAAATTTGATTTGCAGCCATTCTTTATCTTCCTGTTCAGATTAGGTAATACGTTGGTAAAATTTGCTCTTCAACCACCAGCACTTATGTGAAAATGATCTTCAGATCATCTGCAGTTTTAATTTGCACACTTACTGCTTTGTGTAAAGCACCATCTAGAAGCTCATGGAAAAGTCATATTGTCAAGTGAGTGCAATAAGGTCGTAAGTGCAATAGCTGCCATTTGTCAGAAATTACCATCAAACATACTAGCATGCCAAGTCTTTGGTCAGTGGCTTTTGAAATCGTTCTTCAGGTGACAGTCTCCTGAAGAATGATTTTTAGAACCACTGACTCAAGGAAAGATAATTTGAGTTATCCTAATACATGGCAGCACACAGAAGTATCACATGGCAGCTATTATACTTACGACCTTGTTGCACTTAGATGATATTTTGTATGAAATAAGCTGTTAAATCTGGAATCATAGTAAACATGTCCTGAAACAGAAATTATAAAATGCATTGACAAAGGAACAGACAGAATCATGAAGAATATGCTTAGTATAAATGAAATGAATTATTGTCTGTAATATTTTTTTTTAAATCTATCTGCAAGTAATGTATAATTTGTTTTAATAGGTATAGTTTATCGTGACTTGAAGTTGGACAATGTTCTACTAGATGCTGAGGGTCATATCAAGTTAACTGATTATGGCATGTGTAAAGAAGGTCTACGACCTGGCGATACTACCAGTACTTTCTGTGGGACACCAACTAATAGGCCCCCAGAGATTCTCAGAGGAGAAGATTATGGTGAGTATGGTGAATTACCAAAACCAAATTATGTGCCACTGTCTGGGTGATTAGAGCAGCCAACCTCTTAGGTGTTCAGTGAACAAACAAATGAAAGATATTTATGTGCAGAAGTCTGATTTTGGATGCAGCAGAACTCGGATACCTAGAGGAAGTCTATGAAAGCAATCGGGAAAGTCAGGTTGTGAAATATCCTACACTATTATTAGGGGGATCGGGTTAGCGCAGTGGGTCATCCAGCGCTACACCATTGTGGTCCCAGGTTCGACCCTCGGTCGGGCCGGCGTTTTTATGTGCATTTGGTTTCCAGTCCACACTCGGCCCCACAGGTTTTCTCTGGGTACTCAGCTTTCCTCCTGCTTCTAAAACTGGGCTCTCTTTCCCAACATGTATATGATGTAATAGTGTGTAATGATGTAAAGTGAATTGAAATAAAGTATCTTCATGACACTTATGACACAATAGAGTTGGTGTGTCATTAAATACTAATACTACCTCCTCCTCCACTATTATTAGATAATGTTTTCACTTGTATTTTTGTGTAATTATATTCACATGTATCTAGTTTTATTCATTGTATTATCATCCATTGTTTTATTAAAATATTTTAATTTTGTCTCCACTATGTAAAGTACCTAGTGCATTTATCTTCCATGGGTCTGTGACTACAACACGGTCAGGCAGTTATTTTTGGCACAGATCTAGGTGTCGACTTTAAACAGGCGCGTGTGTATGCCAGGGCTTTCGATCAATGCTCGCAATTTAATGTTGCAGCCACTGAATATTGCACTGATGTCACTGACATAAGGAAAACAAATGCACCACAAAGGTCTTCTGCACTTGTATTCTTTAAGAGTTAATCATTCAGGTTTGGCCAATTATTTTGTACCAAATTATGAACTCGTTGCTTTCATCAGTAGTGGTAACGTTACTTCAGTAACCTGTTAAAATCGTATGTAGCCGCTTCTGTGAATACAACTCTGTATCTGCTATATCAATCATAGACAGTAGAGAAGTGGTGACCCATGTCTGTATCATATATCTATGTATTAGTCAGCTACATTGTGTAGCCACGATAGTTGCACTGCACCTGTTACGATGACAGACACAGCTGCACATGGCACAGCAATTTAAATTTAGCGCATTACATTGATACGACTTTCAGTCAATCAGTGATCGAGAAATGCACATACCTCCAACGCTACTCATTTCCGGGTTAGCTTGGTAACACGTAATTGAATGGGGAGAGCACGTGGCCCACTGGTTAGGGTATTAGCCTTTGGTGCTAGATGTCCCCGGTTCAACTCCCGGCGGGACCACTTGCAATGATTTAATCGGGTACTAAATTCTGGATTTAATCTGTACAAGAGCTATTGATTGAAATTGGAATTCGCTCTCCCCATGGTTCAGTTGGACTTGGGCAAATGAACCATGATAATACCCGTCCTTCGGATGGGACGTTAAGCAGTCGGTCCCATGTACAGAGAGTCATACCTGTGCATGCACATCACAGTCAGTGTCGAAAAGAGTAGGGTGATTACCCTGGCTGTCCAAAATCCGTCCCGGTAAATGGACCCCAATGGAAAATAAGTTTCCTGTCGAGGCTTTCTTGGGCTATCCAGGACATTGTCCGAATAAATCAAACAAATGGGTCCTAACAAGCCCCTTTTGAATTGAATATCGTAGTAAATCACTCTGAACAAAAACTTAAGCTATCAGCTAAATTTCACATGGCTAGATTTTTGCTGCTTTCAAAACAATCCCCATGCAATTGGGCCAGAGCATTGTGAAGATACAACATCAGAAGTCAGACCAAAATGCTGGGAGATGGGAAAATATTCCAATCGCACATGGGCAGATTCAACAGAGTGATGCCCGGGAGCTTTGAACCATGTAACGTAATCCTAATTAGGATTTACGGTTTCAAGAGGCCGCAATCATCGTGGGATCAAAAGTTATACACGTGGGTCCCTACTTCTCTACCATCTATACACCAATCCAATCCTCAATTGTATGTTTTCACTTTGTTAAGTTGTCCAGTCTTCTCCGGAAACCATGAATTGTAGATTGTAAAAGTCAAGCTTGTAACCATTCTAATCCACAATTCATGACATGCACGTGTTACTATGTTGCAGTCATTTTTATTATTAAAGGCTGACTCAGAGATTTCCTGATGAGGGTGCACTCCTTTTTCAAACAAATTGTGTTTTTTGCATATACATAATGCTTGTCCATATACTAATAACTGTGTAAAGTAACTAAGCTCAAATTGAAGTCCTTCATATAGAAAATCACAACTTTGTTTTAAAATTCTGCATCCGGAATTTGTTATATACGGTATCCTATGGCACTGTTATACTGTGCATAATTGTTTACTGCATGAAAACGAAAAATCCGATTCATCTCTAACTTTGGAATTAAGCATTTTAGGTGACTAACTTTAGTTCAAGATGACTATTTTTAATTACTACACACAAAAAAATTATATTTCGAAATCTCTGAATCAGCCTTTACATGATCTCATTTGATCATCACTTAACCTGTAAACTATTGTTATCCTAAGAAATGATAATGTATGTACTTTTTGCTCTAAAAATTAGAATGTAAATTAGTGCTTTATAACCTATAAAACTGGATTTTTACTAAATTGGGGGTTGACTAACAGAAGGCCCAACTCACTCACACACTTTTTGGCCATTTTGAGATTTTGATACCCTAAAAAAAATCTGTGAAACCCTATGTTCCTAAAATTATAAGGTGGGATCTCAATTTCACTTTGAAGATACGCAGAATTTCACTTGATTACATCTCAATGGAGCCACCATACAGTACCAAAGAAGTCCCAACTTATGGTTTGCATTTTTTTTTTAGTTCGGACCTTTATAGTCAACCCTTTTGAATATGGATTACATTCAATTAAATCAAATCATATAATTTGGTGTTTTTTAAGTTAATGCTTTTCCGTGTCTCTTGTAGTATGTAAATAAAATGTTATAAAAAGCACAAAAAATTATAGGCATTAGGCTTACTTGATATCACTGAGCCTTAAAAACTGTTGTGTTGCCCTCAATGACCAGTCCAATTTAAAAATTAGCAAAAAAAAAACTGTGCACAATTGAAGACACTGATTCAACTTTTAATTCTACATATTGTTTTTCTTTGAAAAGGAAAATGTAAAATGCATTTCTGCCTACATTGACAACTTTTTTAAAAGCCAAGAGGTTATTATTGGATATATTTGAAACATTTCCATGATGAACAAATGTTCAATTTAAATCCAACTGATCAACCTCCAGATTTTGGCAATGAGTGCAACCCAACATGTTTTTTCCTTGGCCTATTACAAGGAATGGAGTAGCTGCAGCAATGGTGTCTGCTCCGTAGTTGTAGTACATGCAAGTACAACCTGAATTAGAGAATAAAAGATAGGTTTATTGTTTGCCCTATCTACTATTGGATGGAACAGGACAATGTTTGTGAGTAGTGGATGCTGGTACACGCTGGCATTCTGTTGGATTGCCATCCAATAGGACATGATATAGTAGGCAAACAACAAATGCTATCGTTTTCTCAGTTCGTACTAGTTTTGGTGGTTTTCTGATTCCATTATCAGTAAAAAGACAAAAACGTATCCCCTGTGTAAAAAACGAACCAGCCAGTACTAGCTGCGTGCTGCATAATCGTTTACAATGCGCACGTAAATCCTTGCATGAAGACGCCTATCTAATCGTCTCGCATTAGATAGGCCACAACCAATGAAATTGGTTTTGGGACGGAAATTGTGCTTAGCAAAATCCGGCTTATGAAAGGGTTTTTTGGGGGACGGATTGCGTAGCAAAATCCGGCTTATGAAATGTGGACGATTGCGTAGCGAAATCCGGTCTTATGAAATGGTTGTACGGATTTGCGTAGCAACATCCGCTTATGAAATGGCAATTCTGGATTCGGATATTTTATGTATGTAGGATGTATGTGTGTTTGTCTGACACAAAAAAGTGTAAACATTTTGCCATAACTTTTTTTCCAGTGAGCTAGAGTACCCAAACTAGATATATTGTAGGATGTCACAAGCCCCTACTAACTATGTAATCCTTCCCCATTCCTCCCCTGGGTCTGCAGGGGGTGGGGAAATGTCAAAAAAGGTCACATTTCACCAAAAAGGTAAAACATTTTGCCATAACTTTTTTTCCAGATGCAGGTAGAGTACCCAACTTAGATATATTTAGGATGTCACGCCCCTACTAACCATGTAATCCTTCCCCCCGGGGTCCTCCACTGGGCTGACAGGGGGTGGGGAAATGTAAAAAAGGTCAACATTTCACCAAAAAGGTAACATTTTGCCATAACTTTTTTTCCAGATGAGCTGAGTACCTAATCTTAGATATATTGTAAGAAGGCACAAAGCCCCTACTAACCATGTAATCATTTCCCCAGGGTCCTCCCCTGGGTCTGACAGGGGGTGGGGAAAATGTCACAAAAGGTCAACTGTCCCAAAAAGGTAAACATTTTGCCATTGTAGAGAGCTAGGTACCCAAACTTGATATATGTAGGATGGCACAAGCTCCTACTAACCTTAATCATTCCCCCAAGGTCCTCTCCTGGTCTGACAGGGGGTGGGGAAATGTCAAAAGGTCAAAAATTCACCAAAAAGGTACACATTTTGCAAAATTTGTTCCAGATGAGCTAGAGTAGTCAAACTTAATGTATATTGTAAGAGGGGAAAAGCCCCTACTCACCATGTTCATTCTCCCCAGGGTCCTCCCCTAGGTCTGACAGGGGGTGGGGAAAGTTGAAAAAGGTCAACGTTTCCCCAAAAAGTCAATTTGTTTGCTAGATGAGTTAGAGTAGCCAAACTTCAATATAATTTTAGTCTTAGACTGAAAGTGTTTAGACCATGCCTTGATAAGCTAACTGCCCGATATGGAATTTTGTTGAGGTTTGCGGATCCAACAGTCCACTTAGCTTCAAGTGGCTTCCATGCAGGCAGACTGGCTTTGGACTTTTGGTCTCCAACTTCTTGCGTCAAGGAGTAGACTATACCTACACAATGTACACCCATATTATTCAACGCCCCCGAGCTGCACATACCCTAGGGAGAAGAAGAAAAAAGCAATCCGTTCATACCGCCATTGGCGGGGGGTTTACAGATTTTTGTTACTAAGGCCCCGCCAACTGAAAGAATTGCAGGTAATGGCTAAGGTTTAATTTAAATTTTAAAAAAAGAAAAAACCTAAAAAATTAAAAAAAAATTCTTTATTTTAAAGAGAAAGCCAAACCAATCTTGAGAGAATCCTCTAAAAGGACAGAAGTGTCTATATTTAGTGATGTCGCGTGATTGTTCTTTTGAACATTTCTCTCACTCTCTCTATTTGCTTGGTGTGAAGTGGGGAGAGGGGGATACATCTAGGGGCTTTTGCACATTAATTCAGAAGATGCATGAAGGATGAAAACCAAAGCTGGGAAAGATGACCCACCATGATTGTAGCAGATACCTGACACTATCATGGTATCCTGGTTCTTACTTTGCAGTCACTTTCACCCTTCGGTGGTTTCTATTAGTACACCAAGGTGTGTTAGTGATGACAAGGTGAGTGCTGAATATCAACAGACCTCTATGATGGATTGGCACCAATACTCTCACATGGGATGCCGAGTAGAAAACTACAACATACCTAAGTATTTATAAGAAATATCATCACTGTATACTCTGGGGCATAATTTCTTGGACATACAAACTGTGCGGTCGATCTTTGCGTGTTCTGTGTCTACGCGTAAGAGATGGTGTTTGTGCCGGTTTGGCGGGGGGAAGCGGTGTATGTTCCAAACTGTCCAAGAAGTTATGAGCCAGAGTATAGTATTATTTGTTAACGGTCTGTTAAACATTCAGATTGTTATACTCTGCTTTCTTAAAGGGGCATTTGTGATCCACAGCCTAATCCCCGACTTACAAAAAATGTTGAGATTTTTATAACTGAACTGTTCATCTAAGTAATCGTATGTGAGCCTTATTTCAAGACCAGATTCAATCCCTCAGTAAAGTAAACCACCATTTTTAAATCCGTTTTTGTCCCGCAAACTGGTGGCTGGATGACTCACTTTACAGCAATCTGCTGTTAGATTTACAAAAATAATTTGTATTTTCATCTGAACCCGTCAGAAATTACAACATCTTCCTATGTGTCATGATATAAGCACTTGCTCACAACATTAAAACTAGCCATTAGAAAATCAACACTATTCCCATTACAACATGGAGGCTCTAGCAACACAAACTGCACATTTAAGGGGACATCAGGAGTTCTATATAATTGAGCGGAATTCACCCCATCTGGGTGAGGCCTGGGTCCGGCTATCCCTCACTGTTGAGGGCAGTATTCAAATGTTGTGGCACTTGGTGAGACCTAGGGTCCAATTGTAAATTTAAATGTTCCTTGACGCTCTTAAAGAAGGTAAAATCTAAATTGAAGGTAGTAAGCTATGTTTATCCAATAATATGTTTTCTCTTTTCGGTTTCTCTTTTCTTTTTTCCTTTGTTAATATGATGAAATCACGATTTGTTGGCTATAACTTTCCGTAATGTGTTCAATCCACGCAATCTTGCAGACTTTCACTATCCACTTACAGTCATTATCAAAACCATGCTATCCCCACACAGCGCGGAGGCGGCTACAGCAGTGGTTCCCTGTCTCCCTTTATATTTGTTTGGGGCTAATATAAAGTTTCACAAGCCTGGGGACATGTATTACAAGTGTTAGTGGCATTCTCATGTTATGCCTGTGCATTTAAAGAGCCACTGGCACATTTGAAACTGTAAACCCTCAGATTGATTCAACATTGATATTTTTGCATGGTTGTAAAATTTTATATACACTTCGCCTCACCTGAAATGTAAGCCAATCAGAACCTTATGTTTAACAGAATGATTTAAAATAAAATGACAGGACATTATTTTAGATATATTTTAATATATTATTTGTTGTATGGGTTTTCGCCTTTACATATATGTAAAAATATTACAATTTATTTTTTCATATGATCCACAAGAAAAATCTTTGGTTAAAGTATTAATATTAAAAAAAGAAAAAACCTAAAAAATTAAAAAAAAAACATACCACCATTTTAAATTTCTGCCGAGAATGCTAGTTTCCCTTTACTTTACAAGAAATAAGTATAAAGAAACTATATATTTTGCTTGCTTAAGCAATATATTTCTTCTATTAACTCCCCCCCGAGTAAGCATTAATAAATGTGGATCTGAAATCTGGCTTCCTATCTTGCTTTAGGTTTTGAATGTCATGCTGCATATGAAGAGTTAATGTCTGTAAAATAGTAAATTATGTGACAAATTGATAATGTACCAATGTAGGATGTTGATGCAAAGTGCATACCCTCTTTCAAGACTCCCCAGTTGACCAAATTGACGTTGGTCCATGGATCAAGATTCTTAATTCTAATTGGGGCTTCAGGCGTCATGAAATCATTGTCCAATTATAGATGTGGAATACTGTATGTATATCACTTTTCAGCTAATGTACGGTATAGTTAATGAGAGACAATAAGTGGAAGAATTTCTTCGTTGTGATCGCTGTTCAAATGTTCTCTTTCAGTATTGAATTCCTAAGAAATGTTTATGGATATGAAAAAAAACCCTGAACTTTTTGAAAGCTCTCTTTGTAAAACTTAAAGGACGGTTACACGGGCCCTACCCAATTTGAAAACATCACCGAGCGTTCCCATTTGTGTAGAAATTAGAGCTCTGTTCAATTGCCACATAATGGTTGTAACACTTCATTTCTTTTCGTACTACATGCATAGTATGTAATGCAGTGCATTCTCGCAAGTAACCTCATACTTTTCAGATGCCACAGTTGATAGGTCGTAACAGTGTGTCAATTATTAAACCAATAACATTTCCCCCATAGACCCAGTAGGATAATTTCAGAAGTAAGGTAGAAATTACTACCTTAACTCATGAGATATTCAAATTTGGTCATTTCAAGCATGTGAATTATATTTTTTGTCAAAATAATTCTTAAAATAAGAAATCTGTTTTGGTTATTGATCTGTGTATCTGTGTCTATTTTTTTGTCCCCGCCGAACGAAGTTCGGGAGTGGACTATAAAATGGGCTCCGTCCGTAATGTCCTTATTTATGTCCGTATGTTATGTCCGTATGTCCGTATGTATGTCCGTGATAAAAATGTTAACCCTGGAACATTTGGTCATATCTTTTTTTCTGGATGAGCTAGAGTAGCCTAACTTGGGTGTATTGTAGGTGGGGAAACCCCCCTACTAACCATGTAATTCATACCCCCAGGGTCCCTCCCTGGGTCTGTTCAGGGGGTGGGGGAAAAGGTCAAGGGAAAAAGTCCACATTACACAAAATGTCACACATTGTGACCAGAATTGTGGCCTATTTATTCTGAGTTTCCATGAGGGCTACGATGATGTAACTTGGTGGAAACGAAAGCGTGTTGATGAGTCTTCCCGACCTATTAGATTTTTGGTTTGTAAATATGCTAATTTAAATACTCATTTGCCCATCATTTATGAAAATTTTCCCGCAAGGCTTGTTACACTTTTTCTGGAGTTCTGTAAGGCGTATAAATGTATGTAACTTGGTGGAACGAAGTGGGCTGAGAAGGTTTCCTCGACCTGATTATATTTTGGGTGTATTTTGGGCAATTAATAGGCAAATGCGCTACTTGATTATGCAAAATAACAACGTCAATGATAGGTGGAGGGGGAAAGTATACCACAACAAAGGTATTAACATATGTAGTACCCATGTTTTTCATTGAAAGGTATTCTTTTTAGTTTTAGTTTGTTTACACGTGGTCAGTCTTTTGGGTTGGCCAGCCTCTTTAAACATTTCTTGAAAATGTGAACATATGTGTTTTGCCCTTTCTAAACCTCGTTTGGGTCCCCAATTTAAAATGTGGTCACATGATTTTTCAAAAATAGTGTTGCCAATTGAATAAATTATCATATTTTTACTAAATTTAGTGAATTTTCAGGGATTTTTTACATGATGAATTTTCAAGATTTCTTGAGTCATTTCACCAAAATGTAACAATTTTTTCGAGCTAGTGGTGGCCAAATTAAGAGTTGGACTGTGGCCTATTTTAGTCATCACTTATTGATCGCGATCTTCGGCGGGACATCTTAACCTCATCGCGTAAATACGAGTTCGCCTTTTTTTTCAATTTTTCCATGTTGTAATTGAAATTTTACTGATGATAGTTTTGTTTTTAGTAAATTGTTGATCGTATTTTATCATAAATGACATTATATGAACAACTGTGTTGAGGTGTCGTTAATTCTAATACTCACATAATCACTCACCCAGTCACGTATCATCCCAATCACCCCCTTTACTGTGAAAACATCCTAATACTCTTGCATTGAATTGTGATTGCAGACTACAGTGTAGATTGGTGGGCATTAGGAGTACTTATGTTTGAGATGTTAGCGGTAGATCACCGTTTGACATTGTAGGCAGTGCAGAAAACCCAGACCAAAACCACAGAAGATACCTATTCAATGGTATAGTAACATATCTGGGTACTATGGTTAGGCATTAAAAAAAATTGTTTGTTGTGGCGTAACCCGGCTGACCCTAAAAAAACTGCCGAATCAAAAGTTTTTATGCAATTGCACAAAATAAAAAAAAATATGTGCCAACCGACCCATATTTTCATCCACAATTAAAAAAAAAAAATTTAACTAAACAAGAAAACAAAGCAACTACACAAGTAAAATAAAAGATCTTTGCATGTCATTGAAAAAAAGCGTTTTAAATATTAGCATCTGTATTCATTTTAGAGTAAAAACATTCTAAATTTAAAAAAAAAAAAAAATTTTAAAAATTGACCGACCGATCCGACCGACCGACCGTGATATTTTTTCTCTGTCGCCAAAAACATTTTTTTTATGCTTACCTAGGCATACTGTTTCTAGATATAATCGTATCACTTGTGCAACAAGGACAGGAAAATAGTGGCTAACCTGGGATGATCCAGCCATGGTTCTTTGGAAATTTGCCTGTTGTTTGCATTTTTTGGTGTTGACATCCACCAAACTGTTGAATCCCATTGTTGACAAACACTAGTGCAGATTATGATGCTTAATTGCTGTGATTGTGAGGTGAATCCAGCCGCCCCTGTTAACGGGGACAAAACGGATTTAAAACTTGGTTTACTCCTTACTCAATTTGTGTGTAGTGTTGAAATCTTTTTTATTTAGTATTTGTATTGCATGTTCAATAAGTTAACAAGTCAGAAAATAGTGTTGTCATCCTCTTTGTTGACAACACATGTGTCAACAACAGCAGTAATGGAAATTGAGAGGCTTTGTCCACTTAACAGAGTAAAGACACACCAATAAATACCAAGAAATACTTCTCTTATGTACCCCAAAATGCCACAATATGACCTGAATAAATCAACTGAATAATCCTCACATGAAAAGTTGACCTGATGCGGTTTAACATGTGAGCTTCATTAGTTATGTCAAATACAGTATTCACCTTTCGCTGGATTGTAGAAAGCAAGTTAAACAATTCACATCTGAACAATATTTATTTTAAAGGAATAGCTTTGTTTTAATTTAGTACATAAAACTGTCTGATTAAGGTGATTCCATAACTAATTGTTCCTTATGTCGGCCAACAATCAACCGGAATTGTTTTCAAATTAACAAAGTAGGAAAAACTTGATTTTAAACCACAATGTCCTATAGATGAATATCTAATGCTCCAGTACCACTAAGCCCTATAGCTTAGACTTAGAGAATAAAGGTATAGATTTTGGGAACCGGTACTCTCTCTTACGTAATTGAACCCAAGGCGATCATTATTTTAAGTGGAAGAACGATGGCCGGAGGCCGAGCTTCTTCCACGAAAAATAATGGTGTCGCCGGGTTAATTCGTCGTAAAGAGAGTACCGGTTCCAAAATCATACCTTATTCTCATTCGTAACACGCTTTTTATCCGCGATTTAAGGTCTTTTTAACCCCAATTTCGCGATGCTTTACGGCTTAAATACAACCAGAAGGACTGTCACCACCCAGTGAACAACAATCAAACAACCCGCTGAACGCAACGATCATACGCAACGAACGCAAAGTTGGCAGGCCCTCGCGAAAGTGAAAAACGCGGTATGACGCGAGCGCTTCACCAAAATAACTTCAATACACAGCGCTACTACCTGGGTTCAATTAATCGAATTGAACCCGGCATCAGCCATGAAATTGCTTACATTTTCCCAGCAGTTTAAGAATGCTGATTTCCCACATAAGCTAGAGGTCTCAGGTTTGCTTCCCAGTTGAGTTAATGTTTTTTAAAATTTCTTAGCCATTGCAAGGGAAAGATTACTTATTGCTTAAAAAAGTTGTAACATGCAGCTGAACTGTTCTAAGTGGTAACAAATAACGAAAGGATAACTTTCTCATAATTGCATAGAGCATGAGATGCTTTTGGATTTGTGTCAATCAAAGATATTTTTAATTTGGATCACCTTGTATAACATTATCAGATGTAGTATGATTTGCTTTTTGTTTTTGCAGTTATTTTGGAGAAGCCTATACGTATTCCACGTTCCTTGTCAGTCAGATCAGCATCTATACTAAAAGGCTTTCTAAATAAGGTATGTCACATCAAATCAGCTTGGATACTTATTCTAAAAGAATCATTAATACAACCACATCTGACTATTATATCCCATATAAATGGAAATTTCCTAACCTCGCACAAGGTTCATAATTATTTCCTAATAAGTACCATGGTAAAGGATCAACTGCTGACTTACAAACACTATTTAAAATGTCAGCTATTATACTGATGCGTACAACTGGTTAGAAGCACAGCCTTCAGGTGTGCGACGCTTACCGCCAGGGGCAGCAATTTTGTTTCTTGCCCGGCGGTGGACTTCACATGTACATCACATCTTCCATACTTCGTAAGCCACAAAGAACTTGTAGTAAGCAAGAATTGTGAAAATTGTGGGGCAATTATCTATTTTGTGATAAATTAATGACTTGGCCCAGAGTTATATCTAAGTACGATTTTGGGCTAAGGGGCCATTGCATATTTCTCTGGATTCAGGATTAGGCAATAGAAGGTACATGGGGGGGGGGGAGCTAACAGGCACTAATACAGTTGATCATGTCTTTTAATAGAACCCTGCAGAGCGATTAGGATGTCATCCGCAGACAGGTTTTGCAGACATGACAGGGCATCCTTTCTTCAAAACAGTAGACTGGGAAAGAGTGAGTAGTCATCTATTGGGTGTTATTTTATGCCAAAGGGGTAACAGCATCAGTTGTAGTGGATTCAAGCCTCATTCAATATAGCAACTCATCCAAAATATCAAAAGAATTTACAACTATACAAAGTGCAAATCACAAACCAATTTGGGTGTTTTGATGTGGGTCGGTCATGAGTATTCTCATGACCCACATACGACCTCGTCCGTTTTTCATACAAAAAAATCAGAAATAACCCTTATAGTTAAGTTGATTCTTCAGCTCCAATGGTTTTGGAATAAGAAATGTTCCTTGACACCATATAAAAAATTCAGAATTTATCATCAAGATTTCGCTTCTTCGTGAAAAATTGAGATTTCTTGGCCACCCTCCCCTAATGGATTCAAGCACTGTTTTAAAAAATCTATTATTATTAAATCAAGGAGTGTGTTTTTTGTAAAGAGGCTTTTGCCATGGGAATAGGAAGCTTTTCTTGCTTCATATCGAGTGAAATAAGGGAAATTTTTAATATGTGACGCAATGAAGGGAAATGAGTTACATTTCTTCAATATTTAATTTGGACTTTTTCACATCAATTGTTGGTAGTTCAAAGAGGTTTCATTTAGATTCAAACCCCATTCAATTAGAACACCAGTTTACTCAATTTTGATTTTCCAATTGTTAAAACCATTAAAAACAAAAGTATTTCCACACTCTCTTTGCTAATAACTCAAAATCAATATTAGCAAAATGTAACTCATTTCCTTTGATTGTTCTTCAAATTGCAATAGAATAAGCACATAAAACATTTTATAGGGCAATTTATTAATATTGACCCAAAAATACTGCAAAACTGAAAAGCTAGAGTTTGTACAACCAATTGTAAGGGTGTGTCAAGACATGGGCTGTTTTGGAAGTGGGTAAATGATTTTTCAAACACTGCAAACTGCCAGCTAAAGTGCATGTTGTCTTCATTTGAACATAATTTGTTCATGTTCAAATATTGCAAAGATGTAAACCAGGCAAATGTTTGATTTTCTAAAACACAGTGGATATTGAATACCAAAAATATGATTTGAGAAGATTGTAGCGAATGGGAAAAGGTATATATTGAAGTATACCCTTGTTTCATTGGACCAATATCAAAGATTACATTTGTTACAAGCTGAGGAAATTATAAGCTTTTACAAATGTGAAGTGCACTTCCTCAATTAAAGGTGCATGTTCTGACCATCTTTACGGTCTCTTGATTTACCCAGAAGTAGTATTAATATCAGATGAAAGGCTGTATTTTTCTCATTGTCGTTTTGAAATTTTAGCCTTCAAATCCATTTCGTTCCCAAGATACAGACAAAAAATTGCCTTTCTAATGGTTAACCATCGATATTAGGACCTTGCAATATGCATTGTTTCTACCATCAAAACTGCAAGTTTGTTTCCCATAATACTTGTTGGAGAGTGTATGCAATTGCCAGGCTCTCATATCAAGTACTTCGACTAGTTCTGCGGAGCATAACTTTTTTTGTCTTACATTCATCTTTTAACATTTGGACATTATCGTATACTACTAACGTAAACTAGTATACGATAGTGTCAAAATGTTAAAATATGAATGTAAGATGAAAAAGTTATGCTCAGCAGAACTAGTACTTTGGCAAGTAGAGAACACAAAAGGCATAAATCAGAACAAGCACCCTTGAAACACTTAGAAAAGATAAAAGTATTTAACTATAACCGTCTTCTTCAACTTCACCTAAATTGATATTGAATAGAGTTAGGGAAAATAAAAATCAGTCACATTACATGATTAATTAACATCTATTTTGGTTATTTTTAATTTAGATGGAGAGTCGTCAAGTTACCCCACCATACAAACCTCATCTGCAGGGTGAACGTGATCTAGAACACTTTGACCCACAATTTACCAATGAACCAGTACAGCTGACCCCTGATGACCCGTAAGTAATCAATAAATCAGGGGTTTAGTGCAAGAAGGTCCCATCTGCAATAGCTGCCATTTGTCTGTTGTATTCTTATTAAGTGTTATACCTGCCAAATCTAACATGTGGCAGCTATTACAGATGGGGCCTTTCTGCCCTAAACCCTTGAAATGTTACTGGAATATCTAACAAGCAATCAACAGAGTAGTTATTGATCTTGTCATATCAGCCTTGTTAATGGTGACACATGTATTGGTCTTCAAATGGATGGCAGTTAAAAAGTTTTTCTTAGCTTGTGAAGAACATCCTTAATGTCACCCTTGTCATTGCCAGGTTCCTACTTAGTAGTTCTAAATCTTTGGAACCAATTCCACCATTATTATGCAAGTACTGACCTTGCATCTCATAAAATAAACCTTTTTGTTTTATTGCTTTTCAGCTGCTAAAGTTTAAATAATTGGTCATTTTTTCACTAGATTTGTGATGTAGTTTTTCTCTAGGTAAAATGTAAACTTGCTTCTTCATCAAAAAATATCTGTTTGTTCTTTTCTCCATTATAGACGAACAATTAGCGCAATTGACCAATCTGAATTTGATGGCTTTGAATATATCAATCCTCTGCTGATGTCGGGTGAAGAGTGTGTTTGAGACTACTAACAGCCCAACATAATGTCATCATCTTGTTTGTCAAGTCTTTCTTGCAGTCTGTAAAGCAAGCAACTATATAATCCTGTATGTCTATATGGTTACTTTTAAGGCACAGTTTTATATGCACTGCATCCCTCTCATCTAGGTCAATTCATACTCTGTTGTACATGCATTGCCATGTATTGCAGTAGTTCTATAATAGTACTTATTGCTGCAATCCAATGGCAGTCACTGCATGCAGTGACAGTGGTCACTGCAAACAGTGACAGTGCAGTGACTTGCAGTTAAATGAGGAGGAAACCCACTCACTGTGGTGCAACACAACATTTCAGTACATAATGATAACACTATTATAGTGCTGCGCTGCAATCTAGCACTGGTAGTTCACTAAAGGTCTGTTCATACTTCACTGCATTGCAGTGCAGTACTGCAATGTAGCCTATCAAAATCGTTACTGCAATCACTTACTGGAATGCAATGCAGTACTGCAACAAAGTTAAAATTATTGTCCCCGCCGAACGAGTTCGGAACGGGGACTATGAAATGAGCAGCGTCCGTTCGTCCGTCCGTCCGTTCGTCCGTCTGTGACAAAAATGTTAACCCATGTTGTATACCATTTATCTGGAGTTCCGTAAGGCATATAATGATGTAACTTGGTGGAAGGAAGCGGACTGAAGAGTTCTTGACCTGATTAGATTTTGGGCATATTTTGGGCAAATTGAGTATGCAAATGAGCTAATTAATATGCAAAAATCAGCGTAATTGCTATATTTTTGAAACGGTACATTGGATACTCAAAATTCCTGCGCTGCATAATAGCCTATCATGGGGTACATCTTTTTTGCAATTTGAAAGTATGTGATACACGCGGCTTAGGTATGCAAATGAGCTAATTAAATATTCATAATTGCTGTATCTTTGAAACGGTACATCGGATCAGCAAATTCCTTCGCTCACAAGACTACTATGTCTATAGGGGAGGGATTGTGTGGTTGGGTGTTGGGGAGGGGGTTGGGTGTCTGGGGAGGGGTTGGTGTTGGGGGAGGGGGTTGGGTTGTTGTGTGGGCTGGGTAGGGTGTTGGGGAGGGAGGGGGTAGGGTGTTGGGGAGGGATTTGGGGTGTTGGGTGGGGGAGTTGTTGGGTGTGTATGGGGAGGGGTTAGGTGGGTTTTGGGAGGGATTCGGGTAATTGTGGGGTGTTGGGGGGGAAGGGGTTGGGTATTGCAAGGGTGTTGGGAGGGTGGGTTTGCGGCGTGTTGGGGGAGGGGATGGGAAGTGTGTTGCAGGTGTTGCGGAGGGATGAGGGTGTTGGGGGAGGGGCATGGGGGGGTTGGGTCGGAGTGTTGGGGAGGGAGGCTTGTTACAGGTATTGGAGGTTGGGTTGTGGGGGGGGTGTTTGGAGTATGAGGGTGGGGTTTTTTTGGGTGTTGGGAGTTTTGTGGGGTTTTGGGTTAGGGTGTGGGATTGTTGCGTAGTGTTGGGGAGGGGTGAGTGTTGGCGTGGTATTGGTGTAGGTGGTTGGGTGTTGAAGGTGAAGTTCATTTATCTCATGTTAGTGATTGCGACTTTCGGCGGGGACATTTTTACGCATCGCGTAAATACGAGTTTGCCTTGTTACTACTGTGTGATGCAGCATCAAGATGCAGTGGGGTGCAGTACGCCATTTTACTGCAATCCTTAGCCAGTTTATGCAACTACTGCAAACCCGTGACCCTGGGGGCCTGCAAAAATCCATTGGAGTGCAGCGGAAGTGACAGAACATTGCAAGTTTAATTTACTACACAGCAATGCATGTGGTGAAGTATGAATGGACCTTAAAGCTGCCACACACAACACACACACATGGAACTGAAGACTGCAAATTTGTTTTGCACATAGCAGAATATAGACATAACTTCAGTCACCATTTGTATTCAGAGAGGGCTATGTTTTATAAATTGTGACCATTTACCACGCAACCCTAGTCAAAAAGGCAGCAGCTCTCAAAATCACAGAGAGTTGGGTACATGCATGATACTGGATACACAGGGACTCTTTCTGCTTGTGAAATAGAAGAATGAATGGATGTTCTTACCACATGTGCAATCCATTGTATGGTACAATAACAAGAATGCACATGACTGTACCCTGAGGTACAACACACCCAGCCAACTCATTTGTTCAAATTCAATAGAGAAATGGAATGGGGGCTCTGTACCATAATAAATAAAATGCAGTCCATTGTTCATAAACAAGATTCCTAGAACTTGCACATTGAATAGGCTGCAGTAAATCAAGGAATATCTTTTGATTCGTTTGCACAGTTCATATAGCAGGAGGGTGTATCTAAAACCAATAACTTGTAGGTGCCCAGTTCCACCTGACTCTGAATGCTGACAGTGGCCTACCCAGGGTCGTCAAACCTGCGCCCCCACTCTGATGATTCTGGACATGCCACTATCCGTTTGGTGAATGGTCACATAATAGAATCAATTGAACTGTGCCTTTAGGAGTTGCCTGTAGATATTTGTGCTGTTCAAAAGCAGTATTCATATGGTGTGTAACTATTAATCATTTGAAAACTTGCTAGTAAGTACTTGCTGATGATAGCTATGCATTCATAAAGGGTATAGAACGTGCCTGTCAAATTGTCAGAATAGTGGCAAACTTGTTGGAAATGTCCAAAGTTTTATATGTAAGTATGTGTACTGTATTTAAGGTTGGGAGTTTTGCTGTCGGTATCAGCCTGGGTAAGAGTGAGATTTGTACCTTAAAGGGGCATTTCGTGATCCACAGCCTCATCCCCCCGACTTACCTCAAAAAAGTTAAGATTTTTATACCATCTGAACCATCAACATTAGTAATCCATGTGTATCTAATCTTAAGAGCAAATTCAGTCATATCTGTAAGAAATTTGCAATTTTGAATTTTCTGTCCGTAAACAGACAGAAATTACAGCAACAAGCAATTGCTCATAACACTAAACCGCAAGATCGGGATCAACTCAAATTTTGTGAATAAGCTTTTCTCAAGGATCTCTAGTGAACCATGAATAAAACAGAAGGTGCTGGAATCACGAAATACACCTTTAATCTCAACTACCTGACAGACTAACTCTCCACAGTCTATGTCCATATGACATCACCAAAGTATAACAACCTTGACAAACTAATTTATGGGTATCATTCACTGTCAGTGTACATGGGAGTTATTCTTTTGTACCCTGTCTCGATAGAGCAGATGCCATTTTGCAGGGTATGTAACCGTCATCAATGCAGTAGTATACTCAATGTTTTGGAAGAGTGGAGGAGGGGTCCAAGTATTTTATTTTCTCACCCTCATTGAATGCCCTCCTTGTGTATACTACTGCATTTATGATACCTTGCTGTATAAATTAACAAATAATCTGTCTGAATTGGTAACATGTCATTGCTTCAGTGATATTTGGATTCATTTGGAATTGTATTCATGTGTACATGTATAGAGTAAATCTATACAGGGATCATCTAAGAAAGTAAGGTGGGGAATTTGGTCTCAGTAATTAGATAGATTGTGTTGCAAGTAGACCCATGAATACAAGCTTAATATTATATTCATAAGACCAAAACTCAACCCCGATATTTTAATTACATTTAAAATTTATACCCTAAAGCAGGGGCATCTATTCTTCCGTAATTCTGATGTGAAAATACATGATGAAGTATAATCAAACCAGGAATTGGTGAAAATTGTGACCTTAGTCTCATTTTGCAGTCAACAGGAATGAATGGGATTAATTTAGGTTATGTAGGATAGAATGGGTACAACTTGAAATTTGGAGAATCTGGGGAAGGTTGTGGAATAATTCATAATTTGGGAGAATAGACCCCTGCCCCTAAGTAAACCAAGCATTCATATTTCACTAAAGACTGGTGTGATTTTCATGTCTGTTTTCTGTGGATCTGTGATCCTGTGGACAAATGGAATTTTGGCTGTTTAACTTATTGCCAGTGAAAAGTATTGAATTTGTATGCATTATAATGCCAACATGCTATTTGGCTTGTTTTATCAACATGCCTTGTACTAATATGCTAATTCTGACATTAATTGATATGCAAGATTGTATGTGGTGATGTAAGGCTGTAGGCAAATTTGAAATGTGGTGTCTGTGCATTACTACAGAAAGAAATGCAACATAAAAATACAAGTTTATTTTGAATAATAAAGATTGCCAAAAAAAGTTAATGTTGACAATTCAAAATATGTCATGTATGCAAGACTAATTTTTAACAAACAGTGGAATTTTTTAAACACTACTTGAGCTGATGAAAGCATGTTGGTTTAGTGGGAAATTCACCAATAAGAGTACTTGGTTAAGGGATAGAATTATTAGAGTGGAATACACAGGATAACACACCACATAGAATTTATTCAGTAGGGATTATTTAAATGCAGTAGAAATTTTATTACAGGAAATAAGTCCAATTACAATGGGAATTCGACAATTTAAAGTATCCACCAATAAATAGTTTATGTACAATAGAGCTAGCCTCTAAAGGATGGGACCATATGAATACAATATCATGTAAAAGTACTAGATCACATGGTGATAACAAACGGTACTTTAGTGCACTTAAAATACTATATCTGACTGAGCTTAAAGTGTGTGGTGTAGAGGAACCATTCCAAACCAGTCATGTTAAAAACAGAACAGGGAAAATTTGTGTTGAGAGTTGTGTGAGCAATGAATGGGAAAGGATTGTGGGATTTTAATGGTGAGCTAGTGACCTTTTATGGATTGTGTACATGCTGTTATTGGGTGTTATTTCATAATCTCTTTTTAGGTCAATTTCTCTTTCAGTGTGTATATCGGCCTTTTAGATGATAAAAATAAGTATGTATGTCAGTGAGGTTACGTAAGATCACTCACATATGTACATTTTGAAGAACATGATTTTTCATTCAATGCTAATGGATTATTTCATTAAAAAAGTGGCATTCAAACTGATTAAGATAATTAAATTAAAAGGGAAAATATTATGAAAGAACACCCAACAAAGAGAAAAAAGTAGTGGGGACCCATAACATGAGATGAAGGGTCTCAGCCCCTTCTAAAATTGTTCATGGCTGTTGGAGGTTCCCTAAGGTATGCCTTGATATATAAAGTGTGTGTTGTTCATTTGAAAGGCTTCTTAGTTGGGTGTCTTGTACAGGCTGTTTATTTCAGCTTCTGGTAACTGCCTTTAATCATCATGTTCATACAATTCATCTCTCTTTAACAAATCAGCAACATTTTCGCAATCTGGTGCCAACAGCCAGCGGTCCCATATTGATCGTAGTTTGACATCGCCATCTCAGTCTCCATTTGGTTATCACACGAGTAGTGAGACTTAAGTCGAAAACATAGGGGATACACCCCTTAACTCCTTCTGGAGCCTTGTTGGATGATTCACACATAACGTTTACGGCGTTGCGCGCATGCGTTTGGCCACTGGGGTAAGGGCCGGATCAATTTCAGGAAATCAATGATAGACCCACGTAAACCCCTGATTATTGTATATAGTCGTTTAGGGTGCATTAGCATGCAAAACACAATAATATTGGCAAACGGATTTTGGATATCGACCTTTTCCCATGATGCATCTGGAAAACATCACCTCTCTTAGACAACCCGTTGGCGGCATACCATATTGTGAATTGCTACCAATGCTCATCCACCAAGGCTGAAGTTCACTAAGCTGTACATGTATGTGAATGAACATGACCGCGTGTGTAAATCAGTCTTAAAAATATATCTTCTAAATTCATTGGTTAATGAAAGTTACTGTGCCCATGACCCTCATAGGACCAAAGGAAGGTAATCATTTCATGCTGTGTGATTCTGTAACTCTCTACACAACACATACAACTATACTCTGTCCAGCTCGAAGTATGAAGTAGCGACGCGGGCGTATACATTGTACCGACTTTCAGCGCGCGCGTACGCAAAGCACAAGCGCACTACAACTGAAAGACGGCACTGGGTATACGCGCGCGTCGTCACTTCATACTTCAGACAAGACAAAGTATAGGTGTTGCAGGTTCATGGTGTCACAGTGCTCCTTTGGTCTTTGAATTATGCTTCCTCACTGTTATGTTATGCAAGAGTAGAAAAGCAAAGTGGCCTTTTAGGGGATTGCATGCAGTAGTGGAGTGAGGATTTATGGCTGATTTTCTCAGGGGGAGTTATTAACTTCAGACCATTGATTGATGGACTAACCATGGTTTAAGCCCGGGTCTAAGAATTTCTTTGAGAATTACCGAAGGTACCGTCTACATGCTATTGCAATACAGGGGATCACCAACTTATGGTGGAATTGTAAGCAAGTTGTGTTCTTATTTGGGAACACTTTCTCTGCTGCTTCATTCAAAATTTTATTATGAACATTTATATAAATTGGATGGCCTTGAGGTGATACGAAAAATATCGCCCGAAGCTAGATCAAATATCAGGCGAGTTTTGACGACACTTGATATTTCCTTGGCGAGGGTGGTGACATTCTTTCTGTTATTAAAACACGAAAAAAAAGCCATCCAATATTATTTTTGCAGAACTAGAAGAAGCTGACAGACAATATTTTTAATGACTTCAAAAACAAATAAATTACAGTATTTGCTTGATGAGGTGGATAGTAGAATGCCCAATATTTAGAGATTTTGCAGTGTTGGGCAGTACGCGCAACCAAGTCACACAATAGTAAGGCACCATACAGAAGTTGATGATACGTAATAATTTAAAATATTGTCTTCTAAGTATGCTCATTGTTACAGTTCAAACATCAAACAATCCAGCGCATTTCTGATTTTTTTTTTGGCTAACCGCAACGATGTGCTATCACTTAAATGTCCATTTAGATGAAATATAATGTTAAAAGTAAATTTTTGCGCTTGTAATTTTTCGCGTTTCAGCAATTTTTTAACATTTTTGTTGTTTTAAATTCGCTCTTTCAGCTATCCTACATACCTACACACAAATAAACCATTTTCGGGGTTTTTTTAATTTCGCGCAAGCTCAGAAGTGCCGCCGAAAAGCTCGAAAATAATGTGCGCCGCAAAAATTTCCACTTTACAGTATTTTGTATTCTAGTACATGTAGGTATAATTGTATTGAGGTAACTATTAAAGTTATAAAATTTAATACTCAAAGAGGAATTAACTTCCTTCCTTTTAGCTCACAGATAGATATATTTCAGATACAACCAAATTTAAGACCAAATGTTGCAGTACCCTTTTTGAATAAATCTATGAATTTGAGAAATTCCAGGTTGCCGCTTCAAAAAAATAAAGATATTACTGTTGACTTAATAGTGACCAATTATTCAGTCAGAGAACATTGAATTTAAGAAACAGTCAGGGAATAATTTTTAATTTCTTTTTAATTTTATTTTTTTGGGGGGAGCATTGAAATGATTACTCCCAGTGATCTATATTATTATTAAAATGTAATTACAAATTTCCAACTTGCCTTTGGACTTTTGCACTTTTACATTGAATGTCACAAATTTGATCCTACAGTTGGTGTTGTGTAAGAACAGGGACCCAAATACTGACCAACAGGCACGTAACCAGCCTAGTGTTTCTAAGGGGGCAAGTGTCCCGATCACAGACAAAAATATCCCAGTCGTAGGACAAAAGAGTCTGAAAAAGGACTGATTTAATATGAATATCTGTCTTTTACTTCCAGATTTCCCCTCAAAAAAATTTCAGAGGGGCACTCTGCTCCCCCATCCCCACCTGGTTACGCCCCTACTGACCAAACTTTATGGAAATAGAACATGTTATATATGCTTAATATTCCAGGCAGTTGACACCATTTAGATGGTGTTAGTGTTGAAAGATATTTAAATAAAGTGATCACTCCAAATCACATTTGGTCATAAACACAAATTGCTTACCCATTATTTAATAAATAATGGTGTTTTACACATTTGAACCAATCACAATGCTATCATTATGGCAATGGTTTATTGGTTAAGAGAAAAAAGATGACCTCCCCCAGTTTTCCTTGTGGTCTTTTGAAGTGATCCATAACCAAATAGCAGGGTTTGTAGGCTGTGACAGATTAGAGTCTGATGTTTTCACTGGGTTTGTAGATTGGATCAAAGAGAGAAGGAGAGTATTTTTATGATGTGTATATTATTATTTTGCTTACCATGTTTGTTATCACTTTTAGTTACTATGTCAAATCACTTGTTCTTCCATGCTTTGTTAAAATACAGATATTGTATCATATTTTGCAAATAAATGTTATATAATTGTTATTTATAGCTAGCTTGTATTCTTAATTATTGTAATGAAATATGAACCTGGAATTGAGAAGGTCACATAATGTATTTTGAATACCAAAATCTGTTTTACTCTTGAAAATAATAAAAGTGGGAATCCCAAACTGTTTAGATTCAGGTGTAATGTCTTAATAGCTTATTCTATAACATTCCGTTTAACTATCAGTTCTAAGCAAATTTCCTTTAGGTTAATGCATTGAACACATTTATGCAAATAGTAAAAAGGTAATTGTTGCACAATTGTGATGCATCACATTAAAAAGTACCCCTGTTGGCTCAAGTAAATTTTGAGTTAAGAAAAATGTAGCCAGAATGATGAATTCATAAAAAAAAAATTCAAAATATGTATATTTCGACCCAAAACATATCTAGACAAAATTTTTGTGAAATACATCAGATTAAGAACATTTAAGATCCTTATCAAAAGCCATTTTAACTATGTTTGGTCATAAGAGGGTGATTTGGAATAAAATGACCATGTAGACAAGCTGGGGTGCAAAATTGCTCTGCAATGGAACAACTTATTGAAACCAGTCCGTCTTGTATTCAAGGACTTTCAAGTTTACATTTCAAATGAATTTGAATTATTATTTAAAGGTGCAACGAGAGATTTCACACATCAGGTGTCCCTTAAAAAATCGAAAGTACTGATTTTTGCCCTGATGTAAAGCTTTCCATCAAAAATATCCCATCTGAAAGGATTAAGCTGAGAAATGTTTCTTTGGTACAAAAATTGTGAAATTTCTAATTTTGTATAGGAGCAAATACGAAATTTAGCCTATGTTTAACATTGAAATATCAGCAAATCAAAATCACCCTTTTTCTCTCTTTTAAGACATTTCTGGAGCATAACACAAAGTAAGATATCTATTGAGTGTCTAATCTATATAAAATTACTATTATGACACAATATTTGGGTGTTTCAAAATCTCTCGTTGCACCTTTAAAGTTAAATTATTCTTTAAAATAGAATGAGCCCAAAATGATGAATTTTCCAATAAAAAATAAGTAACAAATTTGCAAAGTTTTATCAAAGTCCCCTTAAAATTATTGATGGTCGATCCAGTCCTGTAACATTTTCATCTGAATCTTTAAGTTAATATCAGCTGTCTTGGTTTCAATTTCATCCATTTCTTTGAAAAATGTGGCACAAAAATCATGTCAAAAACTGGTACACACAAAGGTGTAGTATGGGTTTTGTTTTATACATGTATTTTATCTTTTCTCTTGTACCTGTACTGCTATTTGATGTGCACATCAATATAGTATTTGAAAATGATTCTGGTGTACTTACTGCCACAAAGACTAGGCTTGCTTATAGATTTTGGGCTTGGCTATGTATGGGCATAGGTAGTTGGGCTTAGTATGGTTTGCTCTTCAAAGAGTATTTCATTGAGGAAGTACACAGAAACCAAATTAGAAAGTATTTATTGTACCATTGAAATATCACCTTGCTTAGTTAATGAAACAATATAACACTTGGAGATCTATAAGGAATGGTGTTGTAGATATTTGGTTAGGTTCATTGAAGCAAGATAAGTTGTACATGGGACTTTTTGTAACTGAACCCATCTGACACACTTTTTTCTGACACACTTATTATGAATTTGGAAACCCAAACCCTTCACAGAACAAAGCATATGTTTATTTTGTTACGGTTTCCAAATTCATAAGTGTGTCAGAAAAAAGTGTCAGATGGGTCAGTTTACTGAAACTCGTGTTGTTTACTGGAGAACGATGAAAACCCAGATACATAAATGTATCGATATTTTGTCTGACCTGAAGTCTGGAGTGATATCATCACTTTCACACACCTATTTTGCAGGTGTATCATTTGTGCCAGAGGGTGTTTTGAACCAATCCCATAATGCATTGCAATGTGCATATAATGTTCTGTACAAAACAAGTCAGTACTTTGGGATTTAAAGTATTCAGGAAGTTCAAGAACCACAAGATATTTCATGATCATGCTACAAATTGCCTAAGTGGGCTAAAATGAGTGTTAAAGCAGGGTTTTATGTGAATAGGATTTGTGGGATCACATGACCTTATTGAGGTTAATTTTCCCAAAAACTGGTGCATTGTGGGATGGACTCAATACACCCTCTGCATTTGTGCGGACTTTATGCACTCACAATACAGATGTGATTTGCCACGATGCAAGTGTTTATCACTCTGCAAAACCTATGATATCAGTTGATACTTATGGCCAGTTGAAATATATCCTTTATTCTGAATGGTCAATCTGCTTGTTCACTGGCAGATATTAAAACATCAATTATGATGCATGGATAGCAGCAGTAAAGTGGGAGTTCTGCAAAGGTTTTACACAGCTTCAGTCAAATATACATTTGATTCAAAGAGCACCCTTATAATTGTAGTTTATCAATTGTCATTGATTTTTGGCTTAGTCAAGGATAGCTTGAAATAATTTCAGAAAAATTAAACATGGCTAGGGATGTTTTAACAATAATAATAATAATTAATTATATTAAATAACAAGATTGTAAATCCTGAATCTTAATAGATATTATGTAACTATGTATTTCTGTAATTATTCCAAGAGGTGCATTGATTAAGTTCTTTATGAAGACAACTAAATGATAAATGAAGACCTATAAACATTACTATCGTTGCTGTCAGAATGTTCCAGTCTGTGTTGACACTCAAATCTAGTGCATCATGCAATGCTTTTTAATAACTTGCATTTTGGTGGGTGTAAGGCATATATCACAAACTTACTGTATAATTGTTATGGTAACTATTAAGAGTATGTGGGAGGGCATCAAAACATTGATTGTTTACAAATAATAAGAATATCATTATTATTGTTGTACTTAACAGGTGGGAACAAAACAACAAAACTAGCTATATTTATAAGACTTCATTTGTTATTGAATTGTTTCCTTTACCACTGGTTTAATTAAAAGCAACACTATTGACGTGCTTTCAATGACACAAAGGACGAAAACACAATTTAGGATTATTATATCAACAATAAGTCAATCAATTTTGAGACTCTAATGTTAGAACTAACATCCATGAATGCATTTGAGTAATGCGACTAATGACGTACATGGCAAGTCTGTGTGCATTCATTTGAATCAGTATACGTGTAGGCGATCCCCACAATGATCAGTGAAGTCTGGATTTACTTTGTTTAGGAGGATATTTTGTCGTGTCAATGCAAGAAGGTCCTAAGTGCAATAGCTGCCATGTGATATATCTGTGTGCTGCCATGTGATATATCTGTGTGCTGCCATGTATTAGGTTGACTCAATTTATATTTCCTTGAGCCAGTGGCTCTTGAAATGGTTCTTCAGGTGACTGTGTCTCCTGAAGAACCATTTCAAGAGCCACTGACCAAAGAATTGGCGTAATAGAACATTAGATGGTAATTTCTGGCAAATGGCAGCTATTGCACTTTGGCCCTTCGTGCATTCATATGATGATTTGGTTGCTATGATTAGAAGTTTATAAATATTTGGGTTTGTTTTCAGAATGGAATTATTTTGTTTATGCCTCCGTAAAAGGCAACATTTTTTTTACAAATTGTTTTTATTTGGACTTGGATGCAGGGTATGAAGAGATGAGATGTATTATTAAATGCTGAAGCACAGTACAAATGTAATGAGATCAACATATTGTCTGGACTGGTTTCTTTTTTGTAATTGATAGAATAATTACATGACCAATTATTTAAAAATTCCAATTTTGGGTGCACTTCCACACAGATCCATGCTTTAACCTCGCTTAGATCCATGCCTTGACCTTGCTCGGATCCATGCCTTGAGCTTGACCGGATCCATGCCTTGACCTTGCTCAGGTCCCTGTATATCGCAATCTCATCATAGTGCGCAGTTCACATTCCATAGAAAAACGTTTTACACAATTTGGCACTCGCCAGTGGTTTTGTTAACCTCGCTCAGATCCATGCCTTGACCTGCTCGGGAGATCCATGCCTTGACCTGCTCGGATCAAGGGCCTGACCTTGCTCGGATCCATGCCTGACCTTGCTCGGATCAATGCCCTTTTGACTTGCTCGGATCAGCTGACCTTGACTCGGATCCATGCCTGACCTTGCTCGGATCTATGCCTGACCTGCTAGGATCCATGCCTTGACCGTGCTAGGATCCATGCCTGTAAAGGCTGACTCAGAGATTTCAATTTTTTTGTGAAGTAAATAATTAAAAAATAGTCACCTAGAACTAAAGATAATCAGCTAAAATGCTTATTTCCAAAGTTAGAGATGAATCGTAATTTTCATTTTCATGCAGTAAACATTTATGCATAGTATAACAGTCCCATAGGATACCGTGTATAACAAAAATTCCGGATCCGGAATTTTATAGCAAAGTTTTGATTTTCTATATGAAGTTCTTCGATTTGACCGTCGGTATTTCCCACAGTGATTAGTATATAGACAAGCATTATGTACATGCAATAATTATGATTTGTTTGGAAAATGAGTGTGCCCTCATCGGGAAATCACTGAGTCAGACTTTAACCTTGCTCAGATCCATGCCTTAACCTCATTAGCTCCACCAGCCAATTTGATTGGTTACTCAAAGGTTATTATGAGGTAATTAGCCAATCAGGGACATGGTAAGAAAAAGAATTAATGGTTGGTTACTCAGAGATATATCATGTTTGTATCATGTAATGAGCCAATCAGAGATGCTGTGAAAAAGGTGGTTAGACTTGAGGTATGTTAAGTCTTCCCTTGTATCACTCATGAGATGCACATGCGAGGGCGAGGTGGCCGAGTGGTCTAAGGCGCTGAACCATCGGCAGGGTATAACATCAACCAAGCGGCCCTGGTTTGAGCCCCGCGAGAGTCTGGTTTCTTGGTCATACTCAAATAGTTCCTAGAAGGTCGGAAATTGCATAATTGCAAAAGAGTAGTTATGGAATTTCTCCTCGCTCCCACCCATTGCGTAGAATGTGCAGGTATATGCAATGGGTGCCTGGCGCCTCATGGTTCAAAGAGTCATATAAAGCCATTTGTCCCGTGTGTCAGTGGAGTCAATCCTGAGCACATAAAAAGTTGCAGACCTCGCCAAAAAGAGTAGGGGATCACCCCGGGTCTGTTACCTGCACTCATCACTCTCGGTACCAGAGTCCTCTAGTGTGATGTGGTAATCCGCTTTACTGGAGGTTAAATTGATCCAGATCCAGACGTGCACCCGTGCACGCATACACACACAAACACACAGCCTTGTTTTCTATACTTCTGGGACATCAAAAAAACTGCCCATTGTTATATGGAATACACAATGAGGAAATGTCGGAGGACTGTTGTTTGAAAGAATTCCTTTTGTGTCATGTCCTCAGTCTTAAAGCCGAAACTGTCCCTGCACACAAACATGCTTGCACACACACACATGTACGGTGTCGTCACACACATAACAATGCTCTTTACTCGTGATGATAGATACAGAGTTTCTTTAAACAAAACGGTAAGTAGGTACAATTTGCAATACTGCAAAGTCTTTAGAAATTATAAGTGAATTCAATCAAATTTTGGAAATATAAGCAAATTACAAGTATTTGTTAATGGATTTTTCATTGTTAGTTATCGATGCTGTAGGCTGCGCATGAGTCTATGAATTAAATGTTCATAGGATACATTAAAGGTCAATGGCCCAATCAGTAATAGCCTCACTTCCAGGACCCTCAAAATATTGGTGTCGGAAAAAGCTTTGAAATTTTAGGGCTTAGGGCTATAAGATGAATGGTTTGGATGTTATATTATGAGCAAAAACCACTTATTTTTTTGTTAATTGGGTATTCTTATTTTTGCACAGTATTCTTTGAGGCTTAAGAAAATCACATTGAAATATTCGCATGAAACTTAGATTGGGTGTGGGGGTCAGGGTCGTTGAATTAAGATGAAAACTTTATGCAATTAATTGGACCATCCCCTTCAATGTTGTTCATTTTGCAATTCATGCAATTATTGAAGAGACTTAATGAGATTTGTTATTTTTAATAAATATTGCTCCATACTTATTCTTTTACCACATAATCAGATGACCTATTTGGGAATGCTCTCCCTATTTTTAATACTCAAATCAGCCTCCATATAGGAGACATTCACCCTTCTCATGTAATTTTATATAGCATTGCATGTCATAGTAATAGAAATTATACCATTGTAGCAATTGAATATGGTTAACCCCTTTAACCCCAGTAGAATCTGTATAAATAGCACAAAGTCAGTATTTTTAAGATAACTTCCATGATAGGCAGTCATTTGGAAAGCCATCTCAAAACCACTGACCTAAGACTAGGCTTGTTTGGACTCATTTGAATGCATTTTCCATGCTGCTTGTGAATGTAATTATAAAAGTGCTTAATTTGGAAGAGTTCTGGAAAAATTGAAACATTTGACAGCGGGTAAATATATGCACCATAATGCAGAGAGCTAGCAAAACTTCAAAGCCTTCCTAAGATTGTATCTAACCACTCACTTTAATTTTAATTTATCATTCAAATTTATCATAATCAAAATGTTACATTGGTTCACAGATAGAGATCTATGTTGATATTTGTGACATAACATATAGAGAAAAAAATCCACATTGTATTTATTTTCATGATTTTTCACTCATAATTTGAACATTATATCACACCAAAGAGGGTACGGTTTGTATGTGTCCGACAACAAAACTTGCATTACAAATCAGATATACCATCCACAATTGAAGAGAATGTTAGAAAAAAAAGTATCTGAAATGATTCAGTACAGCGTCAGGTTGTAAGGGTTTGCTTAAAGGACATAATGGCGCTGAAAAAAAATTGACAAAATGATAAAGGACCCTTACTGAAATCGTTTCCATGAGTTTGAAAACAATTTGGATGTTTACATTCTGTAAAAACAGTAAAAACAGGAGAGTTCGGGGGGGGGGGGCAGTACCTAATCCATCTTTTAACTTGCAGATAAATATTGTATTAAAGACTAAGTACAATGCCTGAATCCCGGTTTCTGAATGCTTTTGAATTGTGTCGCAAAAATGCTAGATTCGTCCTTCCTGTTTTACAGAATGTAAACATTCCAAATTGTTTTCAAAACTCAGGGAAAGTGATTTCAGTAAGGGTCCTTTTCATTATGTCATTGTTTCATGCCATTATGTCCCTTTAAGGTCCATGGCCGATCACTAATAGCCTCGTCCCCAGGGCCCCATGATTTTCCCGGAAGTGGTTAAAATAGTGGTATGCGCAGAAAGCTACTATTTCTCACTTACCCTGTGAAAGTCTTAGGGCAAAATAATGGTTGGTTTGGATGTTTATGAGTGAAAATGTCTCCTTTTAATCGACCAATATTAGTTTTAAAAGTATTTGTGGGGATAACAAATGAGTGTTTTCAGCTCCCATATCAGAACGGATTGAGATATGTGGTAAAACTTTACAGATGGGATATTGAGGTCAAGATCATTCATCAGATTAAAACTTAATATAGATAATGTAAGGAAATCGGGCCCATCCCCTACACCAAATGAAAACTTAGGCGAGAAAATACACTAAGTCCAGAAAGCTGTGATGACGTCATCGCACCAACACTCATATGGGCACGAAGCGACTCCCTTGTGGCTTGCCATCCCTGCTCATGGGAATGGATGTCCCAGTTTCTTTAGCTTCTATCCCTTTACCCTTCCCTTCGTCTCGGAGAGAGGCTTAGATTAGAAACCAAAAAAAGCAGTTAGGCGTAACTACTTAAAGCCACTATCAGTGATTTGAAAAATATTTTTGAAATTTGCAGGAATAGCTTCAAAGTGAAGGATCTTAAGTATGTAGAATTCTCTAAGTTACCTTTTCACCTGTAGGATTGACAAAAAGGCAGGTGTCCACGATACGATTCCCCATTCAATTACGTGTTGTAATAGTAGTTGTCCGAACGCGACAGTAATGACTAAAATTCGATTCTGTCCTTATTAGGTTGCTTCTGGTCATATCATTGACAGGTATGTTAGGATACCTGAACTGGTTACATACATGCAAAAATCTGATTTTGATTGAATTTTTTCGATTTTCTGAGTAGCAAATCACTGATTGAGTGTCTTCAAGAGTTTGTAGCAAAAGAAAGAAAAATGTGCAAAACCACTTGAAAAATCTACAACACTAAACCCAATCTGATGTATAGAAGGACATAAATACATTTTTGTGCGCCTGCCTTAAGGCAGAAGGACACATACATAGGATCACTGTGTCCACTATGTTGTTGTTGTCTGTTTGAAAGGGTAAAACATTTTGCCTGTAATATCCACATCCCCAATGGATTTAAACCAAATTGAATAATAGGTGGAACATGGGATCCCTATTGTTGATGAGTGAAAGGTTCACATTCCAAGGTCAAAGGTCACGTGAGGTCAAGTTGTGTAAAATTGACCTCTAATGAGATCATGTGACCTCTGACTTCATTTGAAAAATGCCACCGCGAGGGGTCGTCGAGTGCCAAATTGTGTAAACCATATTTCAATACGGAGTAAATCGCAATCGATCATATGTGCCGCAGGTCACACACTACCATAGAAAAACGTTTTTACACACATTTGGCACTCGACCCCAGTGGTGCAGCATTTGAAGAAAAGGTGGACCTCTGGAACCTCATTTGAAAATGCACACAGCAGACAGCATATGCATTTTGGAAATGCTGTTTTTTTGCTATAATAAACTTACCTTCATTGTAAGGTATTTACTCAATTTGTTAATCCAAATATTTTCAAAGATGTCTATTGAAAACAATGAAAGTTGTGGTATCTGAGTGTGTGAGGTACTGACCACATGTTTTTCAAAGTATTACAAAGAGCATTCCAGGTGCACAATGAATTATGGCCTGCCATCAGCTAGCAGACAGTAAAATATATTAATTTCTCCTGCATTGTTTTTGTGTTGCCTGCCTTAAGGCAGGAAGACACATAGAGATCACTTTGCCTACTGTTGTTATAGTCTGTTGATGCATGATGTTGTAGTCTGTTGTTGTTGTCTGTTGTGAAAAAGGGTTAATATTTGTCTGTGATATCTGCATACATTGATGGATTTAAAACAAACTGGAGTCATAGGTGCAACATGGGATCCCTCATTTGTTGATGAGGTCAAAGGACACATATCAAGGTCAAAGGTCATGTGAGGTAAAATGTAAAATTGACCTCAATTGAAAGGTTGAAGTTCAATTGGAACCAAACTTGGTTTATGGATATTACACGTAAACCCTTATTTGTTTATGAGGTAAAAGGTCACATATCAAGGTCAAAGGTCATATGAAGCCTATCATTTACAAACCGCATTGGCAAACAACACTAGCGGTCAGAGGACCGTGATGTATTTTTTACATATTGTAAAGTGATTTGATGTGTTCATTTCAGTGTGTTTGAATATTAATCTTTGCTGGGCACCTCAGCAATACCTTTCCATAACATTGCTGTTGGTATATTAGTGATCAACAGCAAATTTTTGAATTAATATTTATTCTATTACCTCTGCTGCCCATTATTAAAAAGTGCGCTCTTTGATTGGCCAGTTTACTGCCCATTATTCTGCAATAATGGGGTGCGATTACGCCCTATTGCGTGATGCAAAGAGCATATTCTTTCTGGCGCGTGTCACCACCACTATGGGCATGCACGCGAACATTTACGCGGAAATGCCAGGGCGCGCGCTGTAAAGACGTACAAATTTGCTAGTTTTTCAGTTATTATTTTACTTTCTTAAGGTAATAGAATAGAAATAAAGGGTAAGATGTCCATGTCTATGCCGAATAATGTGTCCTCGGCAGTAAAAACATTTGAATAATGGGTCTCGGCTTCGCCTCGCCCATTATTTATGTTTTTACTAGCCTCAGACACATTATTCTTGCATAAACATGAACATCTTACCCTTTATTTCTTAATTATTGGTATTGCTGTTTACCAATTACAATCATAAGAGAGCTATAGCAGCAAGGTTCTTGACACATACAATGGAACTTTTATTTAAGCAGGGTAAAAAGATATACCTGTACAAAGGAATGGAGTTCCCATCTCTCTTTCATAGTGATTGGGCCAAACTCTTCCATATAATGTTGCTGTCCCTACACATTGGTCTGTTACCTTCCAAGCATTGAATAATACTGTACCCATTTATACACCTGGGTAGAGAGGAGTAATTGAGGTAAAGTGCCTTACTCAAGGGCACAACACAATGGCTGCAACGGGGTTCGAACTCACAACTTTTGGGTCAGGTGATCTATCCACTGGTCCACATATGCCCAAGCCATTAATCTTCTCTGTTTAACTGGAATAAGTCTGGCAGTCTGAGACTTGATATCAACCACTGATACCATTACAACAAGTTACATGTATCATTTTGGTGACTTACAATGCCCAATAATACTTCCAGTAATCACCTCTAATTTCCACAGTCCCGTACGTAGGGGGGTGCAGGGGTGTAGTTGTACCCTCCCCAAGTTCCACAAAAGGAGCAAAAGGGCCACTTTTGCTGAATTTTTTTTTATAAAGGTCCAAAATTTAGAGAATTTTGACAATGTCCGCTTTTTGATGATGAGATGTTCAAAAAGTCCAAAACCGACCATTTTAGGGGTGTTAGGTCCACTTTTTCAAAGTCTTGCACCCCCTAAAATAAATCCTGCGTACGGCCTGAATTTCCATATCATCAAAATGTGGCTACCACTAAACTCAACCTGTTGTATGGCTGAGTTTCATTTCAATTTCAAGTATGAAGAAATTTACAAAACTACTTATAGATGATGTGAAAGTATTTACTCCATTCATATGAACACGCTTGATTAAAGCCTTTCTCATAATGGGTTCAATTAATTCCACTCAAACACTTTCTGTAGTGGTGCCTGTGAGAGAGTTTTGACTACAACTATTATGGGGGTAGGCTGGTTTCGATAGAGCCAGGAATTAAAACCTGGCATATCAGACAGCGGCAAATCCTCCCTCGCAAATATGAGATTAAGAGGCCTGTAAAATGTTGTTTTCAGGAAGATAACAAAAAAAAAAAAAAAAAAAAAGGGGATGACGTAGCGTAATAGCGCCACGCACGACTGGGCGAACTATAAGCTACAGATTTCATGCAGATCAGTGTGCAGTACGCATCCATTCTCTTGATCGAGTGTCCTATCCCGATTTATTTAGGATCCCTGATTGGACCAGACTCTTACATATGATGTTACTGTAGAAGCAATCGCTACTACACCACAGTGGTCTGTTACCTTCCCAGCATTGAATAATACCAGTACCATTTGTATACCTGGGTAGAGAGGAGTAATTGAGGTAAAGCACCTTACTCAAGGGCACAACACGTTGGCTGCAACAGGATTCGAACTCACAACTTTTGGCATGTGGTTCAGGTGATCTATCCACTGGTCCACATGTGTCCATGCAATTAATCTTCTCTGTTTAAAGACACTATCAGTGATTTGAAAAAATATTTGAAATTTGCAGGAATAGCTTCAAAGTGAAGGATAAGTCTGTAGAATTCTCTTAAGTTACCTTTTCCAGCTGTAGAATTGACAGAAAAGGAAGAAAACGGCAGTGTTCCAAGATACGATTCTCCATTCAATTACGTGTTGTAGTAAGTGTCCGTTCGGACAGTAATGACTAAAATCTCCGATTCTGTCCTTATTAGGTTGCTTCTGGTCTTATCATTTGCAGGGTATGTTAGGATACCTGTACTTGTTACATACATACAAAAATCTGATTTTTGATGATTTTTTCAATTTGCTGATTTAGCAAATCACTGATAGTGTCTTTAACAGGAATAAGTCTGGCAGTCTGAGATTTGATATCAACCACTGATACCATTACAACAAGTTACACACATCATTTTGGTGACTTGCAATGCCCAATAATACTTCCAGTAATCACTTCTAATTTCCACAGGCCTGTATGCAGGGGGGTTGTGAGGGTGTAGTCACACCCCCAAATTCCACAAAAGGGACAAAAGGACCAATTTTTGCTGATTTTTTGTTTATAATAAAGGTCCAAAATTTAGAGAATTTTTGACAAGAAAGTCCACTTTTGATGATGAGATATTCAAAAAGTCCAAAAAGGGACCATTTTAGGGGTGTTCCACTTTTACAAAAAAAGGTCCACTTTTTCAAAGTCCCGCACCCCCTTAAAATAAATCCTGCATACGGCCCTGAATTTCCATATCATCAAAATGTGGCTACCACTAAACTCAACCTGTTGTATGGTTGGGTTTCATTTCAAGTTTGAAGAAATTTGCAAAACTACTTGCTAGATGATGTGAAAGTATTTACTCCATTCATATGAACACACTTGATTAAAGCCTTTCTCATAATGGGTTCAATTAATTCCACTCAAACACTTTCTGTAGTGGTGCCTGTGAGAGAGTTTTGACTACAACTATTATGGGGGTAGGCTGGTTTCGATAGAGCCAGGAATTAAAACCTGGCATATCAGACAGTGGCAAATCCTCCCTCGCAAATATGAGATTAAGAGGCCTGTAAAATGTTGTTTTCAGGAAGATAACATCCAAACGTGCTTAAACACCTCCCATTTACGAGTTATCTGATTTCAATAGAATATTGAAAATTAAGCACAACAAAAGTTTTATTGTGCATTGTAGACTAGATTTTCCTGTACTTTTAACTAGAACCTATTGTCTGCTAACATGTTAATGACTTAGCCAACCTACTTACAAACCACCCCGGCAGGTCGTTCACGTTTTCACTATTGTTAGTCACATACCGATGGAAATAAATTGGGTCATAATTTTGTGGCTGGTTGCTAGTTACAAGCGAAGGGATTAAGTTACAATGAGCATGTTGGAACAGTTGGGGATTTCCATGCTATTAACCAAGTGCATGTCTGTGTATAATTTAACCAAACAGTTGTTGTTCAGGCATTGATATACTTGATCACTATTAATAACACACTACGTGGGCAAGCAGTTATCCCATGACATGCTGGAAACCTGTTGATCTCTCTTTTACAGGTGAATTTTGTGATCGATTTCAACTTGCCTCGAAAGTGTTTAGATTTTATACCTTTAGAAACCTTGGATTAAGTCGCGTATGAAACCATCTATGATTCATTTCAATGTTATTTCAACCATTTTTAACCCTCTAGCCATTAGGACTAAACAATGTCATAAGAAATAGAGGGTGGTGCAGTGTCATTATCAGCAAGTGATGTGTTTGAGTTAGGGAAACTTTAAAATAATGGGTGAGGTGCAGCCAAGCCCATTATTTGAATGTTTTTCTGGCCGAGAATACATTATGGGCTCGTAAATGATACTGAAAACTATTTCTATTTATTGCCACAAAATAATCGGATCTAATTTGAAATTCAGTTTTCCAGCACCAAATTTGATGTTAAAATTAAACCGGTGAATGAATCATGAGGTGTATCCATGCAGTAAAGGACTGCATGTATTGCTGCATTGTAGCGCCGAGAACTGTGTAGCGCACTTTTTCAATGCGTCATGCTGCATTGCGATTCCAACACAATCGCGACCCATTATTACAGATTATAATGTTTTGAGGAGTCGTGTTGAAAATATTGGATCCAAAACATGATAATCATAAAATTGGATGATTTACACCAAAAATTTATTGGTCTCGCTATGAGTTTTAAAATATTGGGCTCGACTGTGTCTCGCCCAATATTTTTGCAACTCATAGCTCGACCAATAAATTTAGGCTCAATCGATCCAATTTTTTAAGAATAATGGGCAGTAAACTAACCAGTAAACTACCCAATCAGATTGCTGCATTTTCAATAATGGGCAGTAGATTTAATAGAATAGTAGTTTCTTACATGGCCGGATTCTTACTCACGTGGTAGCCTATACGGCAGCTACACCATGTCTACCGCGGCAGCTACTGCACAGTACACACTGGGCTAATTGCGAGGCGGTAGCTGCAAGATAGGGCTTACTAAGTACACAGTTATTAGGTATACAGTGATGTGGCTACTCTGCTTTACCTACCCCAATGGCTACCCTGTAGTTGCCCACTAGGTGGAAAAAAAAAAAAAAAAAAAAATGTTAAAATTAAACCGGTGAATGAATCATGAGGTGTATCCATGCAGTAAAGGACTGCATGTATTGCTGCATTGTAGCGCCGAGAACTGTGTAGCGCATTTTTTCAATGCGTCATGCTGCATTGCGATTCCAACACAATCGCGACCCAGATTATAATGTTTTGAGGAGTCATGTTGAAAATATTGGATCCAAAACATGATAATCATAAAATTGGATGATTTACACCAAAAATTTATTGGTCTCGCTATGAGTTTTAAAATATTGGGCTCGACTGTGTCTCGCCCAATATTTTTGCAACTCATAGCTCGACCAATAAATTTAGGCTCAATCGATCCAATTTTTTAAGAATAATGGGCAGTAAACTACCCAGTAAACTAACCAATCAGATTGCTGCATTTTCAATAATGGGCAGTAGATTTAATAGAATAGTAGTTTCTTACATGGCCGGATTCTTACTCACGTGGTAGCCTATACGGCAGCTACACCATGTCTACCGCGGCAGCTACTGCACAGTACACACTGGGCTAATTGCGAGGCGGTAGCTGCAAGATAGGGCTTACTAAGTACACAGTTATTAGGTATACAGTGATGTGGCTACTCTGCTTTACCTACCCCAATGGCTACCCTGTAGTTGCCCACTAGGTGGAAAAAAAAAAAAAAAAAAAAATGTTAAAATTAAACCGGTGAATGAATCATGAGGTGTATCCATGCAGTAAAGGACTGCATGTATTGCTGCATTGTAGCGCCGAGAACTGTGTAGCGCATTTTTTCAATGCGTCATGCTGCATTGCGATTCCAACACAATCGCGACCCAGATTATAATGTTTTGAGGAGTCATGTTGAAAATATTGGATCCAAAACATGATAATCATAAAATTGGATGATTTACACCAAAAATTTATTGGTCTCGCTATGAGTTTTAAAATATTGGGCTCGACTGTGTCTCGCCCAATATTTTTGCAACTCATAGCTCGACCAATAAATTTAGGCTCAATCGATCCAATTTTTTAAGAATAATGGGCAGTAAACTACCCAGTAAACTAACCAATCAGATTGCTGCATTTTCAAAAGGGCAGCAGAGATTTAATAGAAATATAGTTTCTTTATAAGCATCGAGGGTTAATGTATATATAGCATTTGTAAGAGGGCGGGCTTGATGATTGAGTGCAATTATAGGGTAAAAGAAAAACCCCATCCATATCTTGCAGACGTAAAGGGGCATTTCATGATCCACAGCTGCATCCCTTACATTTAATAAGTTGAAATTTGGATACCTTTTTGAACTGTTTGCCTAAAGTATAAATATAATAAGCACATCGAGACAATCTTGTGTTTTGCGCTTTATAAATTTGAATTATTATTATTTTTATGAAAACAGGGAAAACAAATATTGTCAGAATTTGTTGAACTTTTGAAAACTTCAGTACTGCAAAAACAAACTCAGCTTTGACAAAAAAATGAGGGCTTTGTTTATATCCTGAAGAAAATGACTGATAGTGGCTTTATAATGGCCATGAAATCAGGGCTGCCAAAATTGCAGACCCGGGGGAACCTTGGAGTTATGGACCCCATTCCTTCTTATTTGCATTTATATGGACCCCAAAGACCAGGCTTGTTCAATTTCTATGGGTCCTGTAATTTTTTTGTACAAGGCCCCCAGGCCCCCCCCGGTCCCAGGGTCAATTACCCCTTCGACCACCCTCGGTGGTACTGCGTGAAATATATCTTTAATTTTATTGCAAAGTTATGCAACTTTTAAAAGGACAATTTGCTCGTATTCTATTGTTTTTAATCATCTTTATTTATTATTATAGGTAACACTGGTTTGAGAGATATGATTAGATCACACACACACATAATTATAGTATAGTCATTAATCTTTCCCTGGAGATGGCCAGCACACATCCTTGTCTACCTGGAGAACTACTATGTAGCTAAAATTTCAAATCAAATATAAATTGTATATAGTCTGTAAATATACCGTTCTGATGCATTCCGCTGGGATAGCGAAGGACACCTTTCAGACCTAACACCTATAGATAATATCTATAGCTCCTCTACCAACCCTTGCTTGATAGCTTAGTTGGTAATAGTGCCGTTCTGGTAATACGGAGGTCGCCGGTTCGAATCCGGCCAAGCGCAGGGTTTTTTTTTCAACACTCGTATGCGCTGGCCATCTCCAGGGAAAGATTAATAACTATACATCCTTGTCTACCTGGAGAACTATGTAGTTAAAATTTCCAAGTTATTTAAGCAGTTTTAGATCCATGATATAATGCAATTAAGGTTTAAAATGTGTTAAGTATATTCCTGGTTAAGAGTGGACCAACACTTTATTTGGTGATGTTAATTTTAAAGGCTGTTGGGTAACGTTTAGGCATTCTTTTTCTTAAAGCAGGGTCTCACAGACTGCAGGCAGCTGCAGGGAGGTGACTGCAGGTCATATGCCGACTGTAGGATGTAGCTTGCTCAACTCAGGTGTGTATGTACTGTTATGATTCTATGCTGCAAACAATCAGTACTTTTGAGCAAATTATCATGTTCCAGAACTGTAAATCAAAATTTCTGGAAGTATTAAAAGCATTTTCTAACCCTAGTAATCTGTGATGACAAGCAGCTTAAAAACGCAGTGACTGGTATGGGAGGCCAAATTCACCAAAAGGGTATCAAATGCAGAAAAATGTCAAATACTGGAAAAGATCTAATGTTGAATGAAAAGGTGTCAAATCCTCATAAAGGTTTCAAATCTTCATAAAGGTTTCAAATCTTCATAAAGGTTTCAAATCCACAAAAAGGTTTCAAATCTTCATAAAGGTTTCAAATCCTTAAAAGGTTTCAAATCCTTATAAAGGTTTCAAATCCACAAAAAGGTTTCAAATCCTCAAAGGTTTCAAATCCCCATAAAGGTTTCAAATCCACATAAAGGGTTAAAATCTTTAAAAGTTTTAAATTCTCATGAGGGTTTCAAATCTTTATAAAGGTTTGAAACCTTTGAGAATTTGAAACCTTTATGAGGATTTGAAACCTTCATGAGGATTTGAAACTCTGAGGATTTGAAACCTTCATGAAGATTTGAAACCATTATGAGGATTTGAAACCTTTATGAAGATTTGAAACCTTCATGAGGATTTGAAACTCTGAGGATTTGAAACCTTTATGAAGATTTGAAACCATTATGAGGATTTGAAACCTTTATGAAGATTTGAAACCATTATGAGGATTTGAAACCTTTATGAAGATTTGAAACCGTTATGATTGTTTTGAAACCTTTACATCCAACATTTTAGACACTTTTCAGCATTTGAGACCTCTGCATTTGATACCCTTTTGGCAAATATGGTCACCCATAGACTGGTAAAAATATCACACAACTGTTGATAATCACAACTACCAAACCAAGTGTTGCAGCAACTGAAGTTCTCTGAAACCACCTTTAGAGTGTAAATTCTGTGAATAACCCTATTGGCTAAGAGGAGGTTGGACGTTCTTCCCACAATGCATTTCTTCCAAAATAATTTTTGCACTGGTTGTCATATGAGTTTATAGTGACAAGAAGTACCTAAAATGAACTATAAACTAACACCTCAATCTTGTAATTTAAGTACTTTTGGTTACTATAAACTCATGTGACAACCAGTTCAAACATTGCATTGGAAAAATTGCATTGTGGGAATAACACTATACCTCCTCATCTACTGGCCTATGTTGACTCATAAACATAGAAACTACACAACACAAATAGGATCTGATTTTTGACATGAAAGATTGTCTTTATTCATCTTTGCATTTCTTAGGATGACCATTTATACAACTACAAGTTTACATAGCTATACAAATATAATTCAGTCAGAGCCACGGTACTCTACCCCAGATTAAAAACTGGCCAATAAAACTGCTGAATATTATCATTACATCCCAATAGTTACAGGAGAAGTTCCTTGGTATGGTGAGATAGTGAACTGTGGCTGTTGTATGTGTGTTGTATTGCTAAATACATCAATATCACAGACACAATTACATGGTGAGTTGGGTGTTAAAACAAGAGTGAACTAGAGTTAGGGGTGTTGATTTGAAATGATTATAATTACACTTTTAACACAATGCTACAAATTTGGAGTATGTCAACTTCAGGTGTGATTGCTCTAATTATCTCAAGAAAAATTTTGAGTTAAGATTTCGGAATATAATCTTTATCTAGCAAGCTTAATTGAAATGTAATTGGACTGTGTATCACACTTCAATTATTTTTTTCTAGTTTATTCAACAGTGTTTCTAGACAAAATATGTATATCACAAAAGTGATATATCAAAAATATTTTTTTTTTTTGCAATGTTATTGGATAATCCGATAAAGACCTTTTAATATTCCAATAAACCTGTATTTTATATTATTACATTATTATCATAATAATATTATTGTGTCTTCAAATATTTATTTTATTCCTAAAGCCATAGCTTTTGTGCATCGTTTGCACTTATTGTTATCATAATATGGACATAACTGTCTCAACAGACTTCCTCAGTCTGTTAATTGGTAAAACTGTATCTTATAGAAGGCAATAGAATGTGAAATAAATAACAAAAAGTATGTTCTCTTTAAAACTCAACTACAGAACATAGGAACGATGGGTTAAAATAAACGGCGGGAAACTTAATATTCAACCTAAAATGACACTATGCCTATGCCTAGTACTCCACTGAGTTATACCTTCAATGGACTTACAAAATTTATTGCTATTAAAAATGTTGAGACATAAACATCACTGCAGCTCCCTTAAGAAACAACACACTACTATCACTATGGAAACAACCCACGACCTTTGCCCTATGACATAGACAGGTTATATCCTAATGCAAGTGCACGGTTATCGCTATTAGTGAACTACATATGTGATGTCTACTTGCAATTCCCACTTTCAACTTGCCCTATTAGCATAATTATTTACATTCCAAATCCATAAAGGTTTACTCTTCAAGTGGGGTGATTACTTTAGAAAAAATAAGTTTTCTAGAACTTCAATGCTTGCCTATAAGCATTCTATGCTCACTTAAACAACGTCTTACATAAGCACCTTGGGTTAACTTATACCCTGAAACACATTTCTTGCATAAATACTACTTTGGTGTTTGTTGTAATCTTTAAATTAAACAAAATAGTCTAGTAAAGTAACAAAATACAACTAAAAACATAAATAAGTTGTTGGGCATTTGATACAACAAAGAGGGGACTATACAAAACTTTTAGGAGTTGTTCACCATGAAGGCTACTGGTTCATAGCCAGGTATTACCCTGTTCATCTACTAAATAAATTAGCTGTGGTTTGCACCAAAATAATTGGAAAAAGTAGTTCCAATATTTGGTTATGATATTTTATTTAGCCACATTTGAGTAACATCTCAAATTTCTTTTTTTTTTCAGTCAGTCAGAAGATCGTACCAATATGCCTTATTTTCTTGTGCATAAGAAACAATTAAATTGTTGTGACCTCAACAGTTGGTCAAAGATGTGCTGAAAAAGTTTTGTTTGGGGTCTCAAATATCTAATTTCATTATAAAAATCATATATTATGGTTGAAGAATGGCAATTTGATTTTAAAAGTGTTTTGGGGTCACACACAACGGATTATAAGTGAAGAAATCAACAATTGAAAAAAAAGTTCATGTATGAAGTCTCAGCAAAATTTAAAGCATTCAAAATCATTAATTTAATAATTTGCTTATAAAAAAGTCTGTAAATAATACTACATCTGTCTTTAAGAAAATAAAATCCACAAAATGTATAACTTTACATTTATTGGCATCACAAAATTCAATTCTCACATACTCCAGCATGGCCTGACTTTTCTAGGTTTGCACTACAGACCTAGCTGTGCAGGGAATGTGGACAATAGCAAGTATATTGCCTATTACATTTATGCAAGCTCACACCGATTGATCCTGTCCAACAATTTTGACAGTATATTGTGCTAGATGACCTCCCGACTGACTTTTTTCTTAATAAGTTATACTTTTAATTAGGTGCATGTATTGGCTCAAATATGTCAATACATGTAAAATATACTCCATACATGTAGGAAACACAGGTATCTAAGCAAAATATATAAAACAAAACAAGTGAAAAAGTTTGGCACTGTTAAACTGAAATAAAACTACAAGAGAACGACCTTGTCAAGGATACTGTATAAATGCTGTAATAAAATCTTCAATCTATCTATTAATAGTATGACAATGGCTAAAAGCTACACATTTATTTGGCAAAAGATAATCTATTTCAAAATTAACAAAAAAATAAGAAAGCAGCATGAATTGGAATGTACAGATGATATTAACATGTAATATACAAAAATTATGAATTGTTAAAAGGCATGATAACCTCCAAAATTTATTCAGGCCATTCCATTTAATATCAACATACCCCATGAAAAAAATCCACTAGGCTTGAATAATTAAACTATGAATACACATGTTAGGTAATTTATTTACCATCTGTAAATTGTAATGAAGAAACTCATTGAGCATTTTGTCTGGAATTCTACCAGGAATTCTCATCCCCATTGAATTTTTTATCTTTATCGGTACAAAATTGTAAACAGAATAGCCTGTTGGTGAAGTTTTGTGAAAGCTAGCCTGGGTTGAATCGTGTCTGCCATTACCCTGCATATGTCAGTATTTCTCACTAACAAATTCTCATATCTCCATTTGATGGAAGAATTTGAACAGTGTCCGAATGTATTTAAGGAGTCAAAAGCCTCCAAAATGTTGGCCTGACTCACACAACCAACCCAAAACACTTGATTTTGTGTATCGTCAATTCTAAAAAAAAGTACATGTGACTAACTACTTTGCTTCCATTCAAGAGCAGTTAATCAATGACCAGAACATGCTGTTAAAAATGAGACTTTGGTATAAATTTGACTCCACTAATTACTACTCATTTGTCCATTTTTTATGATATTTTGTCTTCCAAATTGATGCAGTGACTCTCTTCAAGTTGGTTTCCTCATATCCCAATGGAAAGACAGCAACAATGTAATGGATTGAAGCCACATAAAATAAAGTGACAAAACTTCTGTATATATTCTACATTATTTACATAAATACAACTTTGTCTGTGACTATTTCAGATTAACGAGTTGAGGAGTCTACTACACATACTTGTAAAGAATTTTGTTCAAAAATGTCTTTGCTCTAAAAACAACATGGTTGTATATACATGTCCAGAGTTGACCTTGGACTAACGTGTGAATACTTAAAAATATTAACTGTCCAAACAGTGTCTTTGAAATATACAGAAGAGATCTAAGAAATCTTGATACTGCACAACCTATGTTTTTGAATACCCTGTACATGACATCTACTGTCCATCAAATATACACAATTGGTATTTCTAGAATGTAATATCTACAAATTTGCAGAGGAGAAAAGAAAAATAACAAAGTTACCAAAGAAACCCAACTTATACATAGCTTTCCAATTGCATGTAAGGAAAAGAGGATGTTAAAGTGAATGTAGCATTTACATTACTAAAGCTTTAAGCTAGTATGGATTTCTATACAACACTACACGAACAAACTTTACACAAAATATTGAGGGTTTAGGGCAAAAAGGCCCCATCTGCAATAGCTGCCACATGTTAGATTTGGCAGGTACAACACTCAATAAGAACACAACTGACAAATGGCAGCTATTGCAGATGGGGCCTTCTTGCACTAAACCCTTGATATATACTCAAGGCACTTGTTTACACCATCACCACCCACCACCACAACCAATATGATTAAACAGCAAAGATAATTAATTATACTATAGTTAAGTTTTTTGACATAGTATTATCTTGCTGGGATAAGTTGGTAATACATAATATAGCTAGTCTCAACTTCAGATGCAAATGTTAAATATAGCCCCTTCCTCACCAAAGCTCCTAAAACATTGTCCTTCTTTGTTTAAGTTGCATCCTAATTGAATAGCATTAACCTTCAGGCGGCAATACAAATCATTTTTGACACCCAACACCAAACATCCACATGAAACGGAATATCACATTCTTAACACAGTCCCACATATATGCCATGCAACACTGAACCTGTTCAACTTGACATGGTAAAAATACTATTCACCTAATACAAATATCTGTCCTATCTTTGGTAGGGGCAACAAGATAAATATTTCATCATACCCTGTATTTATTTGGCACTTTACTAAAATAACCATTAGAACTAAGGGAACGGAGACATGGAGGAGTTATCACTATAGCGATTTGTTTTGAACTGAACGCACTGAAAGCCACGAGAACAAGTCAATGAACATCACCTAACCCACCATTGCTGAAATGATACCTGGACTCTGCACTGCTTGACAGTATGTCTTTTCTTCTATTGTATTATTGTACCTTTGACAACACACAAACTCCTGGTATCTAACATGTTCCCAGTTTCCTTTAATTGGTTATAAACTGTAAACTTAGCACCTAAACCATTTTATGTAATGGTTCCTATTTGTTAACTCATTGTATTCAGACCGCCGTAGCGGTGTGAGCAGGCGGATGATGCGCATGAAGTTGCTGTCTCCTCCTGTCATGATGATCTTCATCATATTGTGCCATCATCAAAGAATAAGCTTGCATCTTAGAGTGGCGTGTAAGGTTCTCACGACCATCCAGTACTTCAGAAGCCTCAGCAGGAGGGGAGGGACAGAAGGATTTAAGGGCTGCAATTTCATTCCGAAGCCTCGGTCTTTTGTTGATAGGTTCTTGACTGTCGCTGTCATCAACACCATTGTAATCTTGACTATTGAAATCATTCTTTTCTGGTGATGGTGGAGGAGATGGAAGCGGTGATGGAGATGTTCTCTTCCTTAACACAACATCAGACATCACAGCATCTTGAGTAACATCTGGTGGAGGCGGTGTAGAATCCCTGTCAGATTGAAGTTTGTCTTCATCAACTTCCAGTGGTTTGGGAGAAGGACTATGTCTTGCCACTTCCATCTCTTCTAGCTTGGGTAACTGTTTCAAATCTGCAACAGAATCCAGATCATCTTTCTTGGGACCATCTGGGGAGGAGCTTCCAACAGAAGGACTCTGTACCTGCCTTGGGAGCACTGGTTGTACTTTACGAATATCGGGGAGGAGCTCTTTGTTCACACGACCAGATTGGCCATCGTTGATGAAGTTCTTTATTTCATCAAAGTAAGATTCGTCTTTTTCCTCAAGATTTAGGTTGGCTGTTGGGGGTAGAGGGGTGGAACCATTCAACTTAGCTTCCTTCAATTTAGTGGCAAGGTCATCTTTGACTGGAGTAATCGGTGATAGGCTCCCTGCTCCTTCATTTCGTTCATTCTCATGTTTCTTAAGATGGCGATCAAGATTGGTTTGTTGACCAAAACATCTCTCACACAGTGGACACTTGAAAGGTTTCTCTTTGTTGTGGATGTTCCTTACATGACGTTGCAGATTGGATGAAATACTAAAGGAGCGGTCACAATACTTGCAGGAGTATGGCTGTTCACCGGTATGGGTGCGTAGATGACGTGTCAGATTGGCTGACCGCGGGAAAAGCTTGCCGCAGAATTTGCAGGTGTAGCGATCCTTTGAGCGTATCACCATCTTATCTGCTGAATTCGCATATAATAGGCTGTTTACAGTGAAAGAACCTCTTTGTGGGGGACTAGCTGTAGGTTTGTCTGGTAAAATCGGGGACAGTTTTCTTGGATCATAATGTTCAAATTTGCGAATTCCAGCAAACGCAGCTGCTGCATGCGCTTGTTGAAGCATCATCTCTTGACTTGCATAATCCATGCGCATAAATTTATGGGGCATTAGCGGAAAGCCATTTCCAACTCGGTAGATAGGATCCATGGAGAAGGGGATTGGTTTGGCATATGTAAGACTAAATTGCTGCTGAAGGGCCCTCTCGTGTTCTGCACTTGTTACAAATGTAGGAACCTTTGGGCTGTCTACATCAGCTTCTTTTTTCACGTCGTCTTCCGGTTCACGCTTCTTGCTTGGCATGCTAAGATCAAGGGGCTCATCTCTAGTGTTCTTAGCTACAGGAGACACTTGAGGGGATTTGATGGACTCAATTTTCTTGGATAAATCAAACGGTCCATCTTGTGATCTGGGAGGATGTTCTTCCTTGATTTTATGTAATGGTACACCATTTGTCTGAGCTGGTATAATGCGAGGGGGTACTATGCCAGGGGCAATGATGCCTGGTGGCAGTGTACCACCAAAATATTTATCAGCGATGTTGGCGATTGCTTTAATCGGTTCACTGGAGCAATTTTCACTGGGAAGGAATGCTTTCTCTACTTTATCATCAATAACTTTTGCTGTTCCATTCTTCAGAGATTTTTCTTTCTTCTTCAGGCTTTTCTCATTGTCTTCATTTTCTGAATCTAAATCGCTACCGGATGTAGAATCCAGATCGCTTCCCGTTGGCGTGCTTACATTGTCGATGTCACTTCCATCACTGAGGTCGCTTTCTAATTTCTTCTTTAATTTTTCACTCTCAGGGGTATTTTGTTCATAATCCTCATTCTTATTGGGGGACTTGCTAGATGTGTAATGCTTCAGCCAATCCTCTGTTGATACAGAGTTGTTTGGACTGACGGTAGGTTTGAGTAGGCCATTTCCGTTTGCAAGACCAGTTGCTAACAGCGGGGCTTGTGCTGCGAGGTGTGGATAACCCATGAGGTATGGATGGGCAGGGGCATTTTTATCACCTGAATAAGCCAAGAGGTTATTTTGAAGTAAGGCTGCTTGCTGCGTTAACTGAAGATTGTACAATTGTGCGAGATTAGCTGGATGAAGAGCGGAGCTGGTCGGAGTCAAGACACCCATTCCCATCAGGTTAGGGCTTGTTGCTGATGGTGTCCCGGCACCGCCTATCATAGGGCCATTGGTGCGTAAACCCTGCTGTATTGGTAAAATTGGGGGGGCCACTTGACCATTCATCATCTGACTGCTACCGTGACAGAAACGCCGATGTTTATTGAGACTGGTGATAGTCGCAAACATCTGCCCGCAGGTGGTACATTTCAATTGCGTGCGACAATCTGCGTGCATTCGTTTATGTCTGCACAAGTTAGAAAATTGCGTGTAGGATTTGAGACAGACTTCACAAGTGAAAGGCTTGATACTACTGTGAATGTGCGTGTGTTGTTTCAAACCGCTTGAAGTCGCAAAAGTCTTACCACATTCCGGGCACGCATGACTTCTAGCACCTACATGCTGTGTTCGTATGTGACGTTGTAAGTTACTGGGATCAGAGAAACTTTTGTCACAGTTTTCACAAGGAAAGTAACGGTCATTCTCGTGGTCACTCAGGTGTCGCACAAGGTTGGATTTCCAGTTAAATGAGCGAGGGCATTTTGTGCATTTGAATTGCCGGTTCTCGCTGTAGTCTTCTTCATTCATATCTGCCTCATCTGGTGGAGGTGTTTCACCTCTCTCAGACCCAGAAAATTAAATGAATCGTCCATTCTGCCATCACTGCTCATATCAGCTGTATCTGTAGGGTAAAAAAGTAAAGATTTAAATATAAAATGTTGCTAAATTTAACAGTGTTAGTAAGATGGACAATGATCCTGTACCTATACTCAGTGTTAATAATAATTCTTTTTCCCCAATGAGATGATCTATTATGTTGATTATTCTGTATTTAAATTAATAACATTTTGTTAATTCTAAGAAGCCGCTTAATTGGGACTTGTCAGGAGTGCCCAAAACATAACAAATTAAGTGTTTTTTCCTAAATAAAAGGTTTATTTAAGGCAGACCTATAGAGGAATGGTTTCCTGAAACAGCATGTCAATTAACATACTACCCTTAATATGAGGACCTTGATTCAGCAGCCATATTTAATTGTCAGTTTTATTCTTAAATGGGCAAAACATCAGATTATCTACAATCAATAACAAGAAAGAAGCAATAAAAAGCAAAATTTACCATTTTGATTAGTGTCCGTAACAGGCATGAGGGGGGCGCCGGGGGTGGTGTTATTATTACAGCCGTTGTGTATCTGTTGATTCATATTGCCATACGAGACTGTCGAGTTCTTGCAAGCGTACTTCTGGTGTCTTCTTAAAGCGACCTTTGACCTGAAAACTTCTGTGCAATCCAGGCAGTCGTACTGCTGTTCTTCTGTAAAGAAACAATATGTATGATTACATTGAGATGCCTTGTAAGTGTGTACAGTAAGCCTGATATGGAAACCTGCCTTGTGTAAGGAAAAGTAGTAGTGAGCCCTCTTGCAGTCAAAGCTAACCAGGCCAAATAACTTCCATCCAATCATCATCTTCTTTCATTTTGATTGATATCTTTTTGCTTGTGACAAATCTTGTTGTGATTTTTTAGTTTTCTTTTATGATTTACTAAATAACTCATAATTTTTCATGTTTTTATTTTAGTTATCTTTGTTATTAAGTCAACCTCCAGATTATAATAACATGCAAACTCAAGCAGAGAGCAGAGAACAGCTGTGCTGTAGTTTTATCACCCTTGAAAACAAATGGAGATTTGATCAGATTTCAATATTAAATACATAATTTTCACCAATTAGTACAGGTTTTGGGATGTCATTATTGTCAAAAGAGCAATTGATACACAATACAATTGAAGACATATTTCAGAACTTATCCAACTTTTTAAAATTAATTTTCCACGTACTACTGACCAGATAACCATTTAAAATCATCACTATAAAAATGATTGATAACAGTTATGAACACTTAAACACGTCCATTTGTTTACTTGATGAGTAAAAGCACAGGAGGCGTTGCATACAATTAACACTTTAATGCGTTTATAGATGTACTTTTATTATAAATTTAAATTTTAATATCACCGATATTAACATGTTAAAGTGTTAATGATCATTATCACAAATACCTCTATAAATGTGTTACAGTGTTAGTCATATACAATGCCTCCTATACTTTTACACATCAAATATACAAATAAACATGTTTAAGTGTTTAACTGCAATCAATCATTTTTCCTTCATACTCAAGATTAATGAGTAATGAGTTGTATCAGGAGTAGCAGTGCAGTTTAGAATATATGTAATAATTGCTATTGTACTTCAAGATGGTGTCAGTAGTGATAGTGTGAGTGTGTGTTTGTGTGCATGTGCGTGTGTGTGTGCATGCATGTGCGTGTGTAGCATAGGTGCACATTCACATTTTTAAATAATATGCAATCCTTACCAATCAGTTGAAATGGTAGACCTTCTTGATCAGGGAAAGCAGCCTCTTTAAGGACCATCAACTCTTCACCAGCTTGTATGGGACGAATAACTTTATAAAATACCTGAGAAAAAAAGCAAAGAACTTACAATAACATGGAGATTTTTCAAGTGTACCTAATTAGCCCAAGAGCCTTAAGTTATTCTTTTTCCCCTTCAAATTTGAGCAAATTCTTGAACAGTGTAATATTACAAATACGTTACTAGAGTTTGTGCTATACATGCTTGTTTAAATGGGTCTATGTATTTCAAAGTTTGTTTTTGGAAGGTTTTTATAATTTTTTTTTAACACAAAATGTGAACTGTTCGTCTCTTTTATTTTAGTGGTTTAGCCTATCCAAAATGTGGCACATACATCTTCATAAGAGTTAATGTCATTTTATTCTGTTTATTTAATTTTGTTTGTTTTGTTTTACTGACAAGTAAGATTTCAAATCTTGATCTAAATTTATGGATTCTACTTTCAAGAAAATATTATTCTTGAATTCAACTGCAATTGATCAAATCACCCTGGTGTTTTATCTTTGGGCTCTATACTTCCATTGCAGTTCTGTAGTCAGCACACATGTCGTTTCTATCAAACATATTAGTTTAATGACATGATTGGGTTCTTTGTGTTCTGTCCTATTTTATGCCTTTTTCTATCCTCCCTTTATTCATTCATCCTCACTCCCCCTCTCAACATGACCCCGGGCTCAACAAGCCCTACACCTGGACTCCGCATCACCCTGTGTCCTGCACTTTTTAATGCAACAAAACCGCCTTCACTTTGATTGCAAATGATACCCCCTGGGAGTATGTTATTGTTGCAAGCCTCAAACCCTCGCTATGTCAATACATTCATATGATATTAACACATTTGTGTAAATCGCATCTGTAAGCATGTTGGCATCAAAATGGGACAGAGTAGTTTGTTGGTTGTACACAGAAATACGCTTTGAAACATTTATTGAAAAGTTGCAAAATATGCCACAAAGGTGTATCATAAATATTATATACAAAGCTATTTATAAGCTACAGTGTTTCGAAGAAAAGTCCTAAGATATGATTGCAACAAAATGTCTATATCTGTTACTCCTAATAAGCTCAGTGTGCACAATACAGCATTTCTGCATACTCAGTTTACTTCAAGCTTAAAACACAACAGAGTACTTTCTTACCTGTTTTGTCAACTTGCACTGCGACCATATTCTGCTCATCAATAATGGGGGCGCTTCTCACGTACTTCATCCAGTTGCCTGTACCCGGCTCACTAGCATCAAGCCAACATTTTACTTTGCCAGTATCATCAACAATCTGTACTCAACGACAAAGAAGAAATAAAGCACCATGAGAACATTTGTAAAGTATTAATCAGGAGATCAAGTTTAGGAGTTTTCAGATAGAGCGATGTCAAAGTATTAATCAGGAGATCAAGTTTTAAGATAGAGTGATGTTACTTCAAACTGGTATGCTTGCCTAGTTCATCACTGGTGACTTTCCTACTTTCAACACATATTTAAGGGTAAAATGAACTCTTTTATTAGAGCAATTTGACAACAAGCATTTGGGGAGGAGTAATATACACATCAGCCTGTTGTTGCATACAGGGCTGGCAAAGACCTCACTTGAGGCACGTCCGCTACAACGCTGCCTTGTGTTTGTAAGTCCCTAATGGCTGTTTATGCTGTCATGTGGAATACTGGATTAATAGCATGACAAGAAATCATATCATGAAAAGAGGATAATAGCGAAGCAGATGGCCACACCATCCACGAGTATGCTATCAATACTGCTAACATGCTATCAATACTTCCCCATAAGTGACCCGATAGCAAATTAGTGACATCCCGCTAACCTGTAATCTCACATTTTCAACTTAAATATAAGAAGGCAAAATGCTTATGTATTAGTAGCAACAATAGTATTGAGAAAGAGCAGTGCGAAAGTACAAACTGGCCAAGTCTTCAGCACCATAAGCTTATTCCCAACTAAGAGGGTCTTAGGATAATGTCGATGGATTCCTCAGTAGCAAAGGAGTTAGCAGCTCTCGAGTTTAGTCTCAGAAAAATGTGTTAGGGGCAGACACTTCTCGTGTAACATTTCCGTTTAACTATCAAAACGACAACGAGTGAGTGTTGTGAGCACCGCAAGTATCTGAGGCATGACAACGATATTGACAAGTTGATAGTGTCTTTTGCCTCGCGCACTTCAATTATGACAGGTGGGATGGTGGAGAATCAGCAAAATAGCATCCTCTATTGAGGACCATGTCAAGACAATTTGGAGACTAAATGCAAAGATGTCATACAAGCTCAATGGGTCGAGCAGAATTTGAAGTGCTCTGAAAAAACACACATTCCAGGATTTGCAGATGTAAGTTGATGGCACGGACTACTTTGTATCAGTAATACCATCATGCCGTTTGACAGTATGTCCTGTTTATAATACTTTGCCTGTGGAGCTTAGTGAAATGCAAACATGTTAAAAGCTAACCAGTGCTCATAGTAATACAACTATCTTGTCATATCAAAAGCATCTATTGGATCATCGCAAAAACTTTATCAATCACAAAATAAATTTTGCAATTGCCAACTGGTTACAACTCCTTCACAAACTTTTAGACTGGATGCCAAACACAATCATCCCATACTGCCTGGGGTGTCTACCAGTTCTGATCTAAACTGAAACAAAATCTGCATTTATAACCATTTGAAGTAACAGACAATATTAATACATACCAAGTCTTACCTTCTCCACCTCTTGCCAATCTAAGTGAGAATTAGTTGTGACTGACCTAGCCCAGGTCTTGAATGCTTACACAAGGAAACAGGTATTCTAAAGCTTTCTGCCTCAACACACACGCTAATCGCACTGACAGGGCACTGCTGCCTGCCGCATACAATAGACCCTCGGCTGATGGTGCTGTTCAACTTCTTTATCATGCCACAAATCTGAGAGCTGGCCAACACACTCTTGTACTTACTTTCTTGTGATACTCAATTTCTATGACTTAGACTATGTTGGATATCTATGACTTAGACTGTGTTTGATATCTATTGCATTGATTGGTGGAAGCAGCCACATTAGAATTGACATACATGTACAGAAACTTCCAAGGCTTACTTTAAATTATCCACTCATTAAAAAAGTGACCATGATCAAATATGCAACTCACAATTCCGTATCTTAATAAATAAGTGGGCATTTGATACTGATTTACATTGCATAAGTGAACATACTTCACAAGTCACAAGGATACAATTCAATATTATATACAATGTTTCCAATTAAAAGTTATAACAGATCCTTTATAATGCTTAAGTTCAAACTGAAGTGCTTGTGATTAACATTTTACAAATCATAAAGAGGATCTTTTTGTGACATATTTTAAATTAAAGTTTAATAAATACTATAACCTAGATCCATATAATATGGTGAATAGTAATGAGGATACCCAAAAGATGAAGAAAGAGATTTTAGTTGGAGGCAATCTTCATCTCTCAGACTAGAGTTGCCAGAAAATGTGACAATGCACCTCGAAATACACATAGATCAAAAGCAAAAATCTCCCAATCATAATTGTGAGTGCACTTCCAATCATAATTGTGGGTGTAAAGTTGTAAGACTTAGCAATACCGAAGTGAACATAAAACTGTTGAGGCAGCCAGTCCTCTGACCCTAAGGCTGAGATCAGGGTAGAAAGAGACAGAAAGAAAGCGAGATTAAAAATGCACAATGGAATCATTGGGGTGTGAGCAAATGCGAAACATGAAATCTACTTTCTAATTATCAGCAGAATTACTCCTTGGATCTATCAGTCTCATATCTTGTTTTTGTTGTACAGTTTCCCTGGAGTGTTTTGCCGGCCATTTCAATAATGATTTCACTCCCACCAGATTAAGTTGGATGTAAGGTAGAAATGGGCTAATTATACAGCAAAAGACTTCAGTTATAAGATGAAAACAAAACCATGAGGAAATCAAGATACCATTCACCATCTCTAACACCACAAGACTTTGTCAAGAAAGCAGAACATTTGTATGTCAAGCTTACCTGTTTCAATAACAAAGCACCATCCATACTAGACCAAAAATGCCCCACTTTGTATCCAATCTAAACACAACAGCCACCAAATTTGGACTGTTGGACAGTCTATTTCTCAACTTAAAACGCACCACATCAAGACTCGCTAGTTAATGTAAATGGCAGTAGCAGTCATACCGGCTGACTCAAGGTGAGCCACACTGGATATGAAGATTTTCAAGAAAAAGCCGTCCCATTATATCAAACAATTATATTCACACGGAGGTGACAAACAACCATGAATAGAAATTCCATTCTCCTTAACTGATAATGAACTAGCGTCTCTCTTTAACCCAAAATGTAGGTCTTTTATTCATAGTACTTTAACCTCCAGGTCAACCAAGGTAGTTATCATCAGTGTCAATTAAAAAGCGAAGTACCAAACTTTGATTTCACATGGCTCCCTTCTGTAAATCCACCGATAACTTTTTTTCACACATGAAGAATGCCGCTTTGGAAACTTTTAAGTGCGTATGTCACACACTTTTTATTAATTACTTTTTTAAATCCATAAGACAATAACCAATCATGGCAGCATGAATAAACTCGCACAACAAGTGCTTAACTGTAGTAAAAATCAAATGGGAGCTGTCGTGATTTGAACAATTTTCCCACTAGGGTTCTCAATTGTCTTTCCCCATTTACCTGATTCCATTCATACTACTGTGTTCTTGATCTATTTCAAAACAAACTACAGCACGTGTGTGATCAAAGACACACAATTACCGCTTTGTAAAATTATGAGAGCGTAACATGGTCGCCTCCTTTTAATAACCTAAACCTGAACCCAAACTTGTCAAACCGTGACTAAAAATAATTTTGTCAAGGACCTGCATTTTTTTGTCCCTTTTCATTATTTTCAACTCCAAATCAACGTTTGGTACACCCATTTTCACAGGTTGTTTTGTCATTTTGCTTTGTGTTGGTTACAAAAAAATGAATAGGGATCAATATTACACCTATTTAAGTGGTAATACAACAGGTTGTAAGTAATAAATAGACCAGAAATCTCAGATTTGGTGCAGTCAAGACAACATGGCAGTTTGCAATGCAGCATGTATGTATGTTCAGTTATGACATGGCTATTTGATCTGTAACATGCATGATCTGTTTTCACAATCAAACTTAAATGATGAGTTTCATTTAAAAGTTTGTTTTTCAACCTACCATAGATAAAAGTTTCATTAGATTCTGATCTTCCTCCCTTTCCATGATTCCATGTAGGCATAAAATTTAATTGATTTGACCCTAACCTATTTTCACTTTTATGTATTTATCTTTCATCAATTATAACGACAATGGTAATCCAAGAACACATTATACAGTGATGCTATCTGTACGTGAGACACTGATTGTATCTCTTGGCACAATTGTGATAAAAGAATGATCTTTAAGGACACCTTTGGGTCAATGCAGTTCAAATTGAAGTAATGAAACACGCTTCATTAATCGTATTCTTTCTTGAGGTTAAAATGGTGCTTAATATTAAACTTTATTATCACAATCCCAATAATTCATATAGTTTGCACAGTTGGCAAAGCCACTAATGGAAACACAAAACGTTTTTAAAAAGTTCTTTTTTAAATACACGTCTCTATGATTAATGGAATTAACAAAATTTATATTTTGCACACAATCAGACAAAATTCAGTGTTTTCTGGAATTTGTATTCAAAAAACAATCCTCTTTGTTTGCTAACTATCGGAAGAACAAGTGCAAAAGAAAATATTTAAAAATTGTCATGATTAAGATCCTGATAATGTCAACTATCCAATTATCATTTTTGACTGCAATAACTTCCTTAACAGGAATCCCATCCGCCGATGCATTAGCACATGGTCTACACAATAGACTATTGTATTTGTTGAGTCTGATTATGACTGATATTATATTCAAAAGCTATGCACCTTGGGATATCCGAATAAAATAGGTAACAATCATATCAAGAAGACTAATTTTCTGATTCAGGTACTACCAATCAAAACACACAAAGGTTAATAATAGAGTCGGTATCTCTTTGTGATATCACCAGGCTAGTAAGCTACAAAGCATTGCAAATCAGTTTATTTTGTGTACTCTTTTATCATTGTTTGTTCTATTCTGTCTACGTATTCATTCAAAAGTACTATCGTAACGATGAACTTACACTTTGTATTGTTCAAACTTGTTTTTAACCACACCCAACAAGATCAACAGATGTTTGTTGTTTTGTTGATTGCTGTTTCCATGGCAACCCGACAATTTTTGGTTTTATGATTATGGTGTGGTATTTCATACATGTCAGTCATTTGAGTGAGATATCATTGGGAAGCACACCCTCAATATTGGTTCTATTCATTCGCACACGACAAATGTAATTGTCACTCAATTTTCACTCTATTTCTTATTGTATACATTATATTTCAGCTGTCAATGAAAATGAAGACATGCATTTTGGAATACATACAAGTCAAAGTTATCTGAAAAGTACATCTACATGCCAGGTTGCTTAAGTACAGCTGCACCAACATGTCTGCTCCATAAAAGTATCATTTAATTGACACATTGTTACAAATTAATGATTAGATTATTGCAAAGCAATATGATTGATTCAGTATTTCTTTGCTATTCTTATCTGTCATAGAAGCCATCCATTCACTGAAAAGCATTATGTTTGCCCTGTTTTCACATTTAAAAAGTTACTGATAAGTAAAAATTGTAACAAATAAATTTCATTTTGCATCTACCAATTTAGAGGTGGGTGCCCCAATCGACAACCTTGTCCCCCACTTTACTTCATTAATATTGAGATTTTACTTTCAGAAAAAAGTTGGTATTTTCTCATTACCCCAGTGAAATTTAAGGCCCAGGAAATGTTTGGGTTTTTTTTTTTTTTGGTTACGTTATGAACAAAAAACATCTCCAAATGTGGTCGACCACATTAATTAACACACATGGACTAATTAAGTACACATTTTTGCTTCTACTAACAAAATGGTTGTACCGCTTTAACTCAAAATTTGTAATGAGATGTTTTTGGTGATATGCTTACATGTTAGAAGAAAAACACCATTTAAAAAGTTGGACCATTATCGGGTCACCCACCTTTAAATTGGAAATTAATCAACTAGCCTTTACTAACACACTATATGAACGCTGGTAAAATGTTATCATGTTTAGCCCTAATTACCAAAAGAACACAATTCTATGAACTACAATTTGTGGCTATATCGCAACATGACAACGTCTGCAAAACGTGAAGCCACAAATAGACAGCAAATCAATGAGGCTTTTAAATAACAAGAGAACTATATTAAAATTGATATCATATCATGCCAAATTCATAAGTTATTTGGCCAGCGACTGCCATTGAAGTGCATAGCGTCATTTTAAACACCTCGTACGGCCAGAGTGTTGTTAGAAAGCACGGCTGATAAAAACCTATTGAAATCGGTGTTTATGACTTAGATGGTAGGAGGCAACCAAATTTCACGCTTCGTTGGGCTCCCTCATGTCGTGTCGTAAATTTTGATTCAAAGTGATTTAGAAAATGTTGAATGACTTTTCAATAGCTTTGGTCAGAGTGAGTATTTATTAATATCTGTGACAAAATATATTAATAAATTTTGAATTCAAAACGTGCAGTCTTTTTCGTTTTGCATCGGGGAAAGGCAGCTGCAAAAATCAGCGGGGAATAATCTGAGTGTGTTAGTTTATTTACATAACACAATCACTTGTTATAAAATGCTAGACATTTTGACACACTTCTTGCCCAGACGATTCATGGAAGCTATTTTCACATCAGAAAATGGAATATTCAGCAGCAGGTTGAAATCAATCCATTTCAACTTTATCCCATCTTATTCCAGATGTATTGCACAAGAACAGCCAATCAATGGTTTAGCTTTACCTCAATTCTTGGTCAAAGCTGCATTTATCTAACTTTTTCAAATCCCCTGTTTTATCTCAAATCATTTTGCTTTACAGCATAAAGTTATACCCCCCCTTAGGTTCTATTTCTTTATTCTTTTCCTTTGAGATTCAAGCTTCAATCCAGAAGGTATTATTTAGGTTAAAAAGCCTATTATTTGGAGCAAAATGGGCCGAATCGGAAACCCCTTTGGCCAGCTTATGCCAGATATAACGGTGGTATCTTTATTGTTGATGTCGGTTGATTCTATGCATTGGAGCCAGCCTATCTCCTGATTGGGATTTTGTCTGTGGTGCGAACTGAATTACCCGGCTTTCTCATATTGGCATATTCTGGGTTTCTTTCAGTGATGTTATCAGAATGGAAAACAAACTTCATGATGAAATGTGTGACAAAATAGTACAGGAAAACCTGTGTAAAATCCCCTGGAACCTGATGGTAATCAAATAATTGGGTCTGAGTTGTTTTTGAGATATTGGTGAGTAAAAGGAAGAATTGGTGAAAAGTAGCACATTTAGTAGTTGTATGAAACTATTAAATGACTTAGCAATTTGGTTGTGAAATGAATAATTGTTAACTTGAAAGAGGAAATCTATCCATTCATGTCAAAGACACTTTGGAATCCAATATACATATTCAACACAGGGAAATACTGTGCATTGACCTATTCAAAAAGGAAAACTATTCATTTGACATAGCTTTACTTCCTAAAATTGGGTCAAATTTCATCATACCAACATTTCACACACACAAAACAAAAAAAAAACATCAAGTAAAGCAAATTAAAGTTTTTAAAAGAAAGATGGGCTAAAGCTTTATGATTCTCTCTCAAATAGTGTACAACAAGTGCAATGTCCTATTGGCTAGAAATCATTTCACAGTATGGTAACAGCTGTTGCTAAGGTAGGCGGCCATATTTATTCCAATTAACCCTCATGTCCTACTGTCCCGTATTTGGCTCTACCACTGATCTGATATTCCAATCTCATTGTGATAATCACATTGGTATAAACTATTCACAAATATACCAGCTAACTATACACCAAGCTCAATCTTCTCAATATTCTTTAAGATGTTTCCAGGCATAGCCTAAGATGATATTTTCTATACTGTTCTTAGTCCCATTCAGCCCAAATTTCCTAAGAGAAAAAAGTGGGCTTCTGTAGTACAAGTAGATTAGATACGCCTAACCCACGCCCCATACAACTTCTTTACAATGGCATTTTCCACGCCAACTGTTATGACATGTGTGCTGTCATTTAGTCAGATATTACCTCTTGATAGAGAAATAACAAAAACAAGGCCCAGTTTACTACCAAAAGTGCTAGGATAAAATCAAATAATTTGTCAGTTTTAAGTAATGAATATCGGTCAAGTTGTATTATGAGAATTTTTTTTCATGATATTAGCTGAGAGTTTGAAGTAGCTGGTTTAGTGCATTTTCATTGATTTCATGATGACGCGAAGATCACGAGCAAGTATTGTCCAATCTCAAGTGGGAGTAGCACGCACGTCAAAAATAAACATCAACAAAAAGCGCGCAAGTACAAAAGAGACAATAAAGATGACCCCAATAACGGGAGTTGAATATAGCGGGGTGCAACGGATTCACCTCAGTCTGCGCAAAGAAAAACAAATGCATTAATATGGTCAAGTAAGCATAAAATATTGTATACTGGAGCGTGACAAAAAACAAGTTTTCAGTCAGTTCGAGAAATTCAAGTAAGTAAATATGACAATTGTGTCAAATGATTTTGTTGGATGTTGTTTGGATTTGGTTCTGTTAAGTAATTACATCATACAATGTAGTAATTAAGCTACATCAATCATGATCTGAATAGGCCTAGAAGGTTTAGTACAAAATTACAGCATATTACTTTGCTTGTTTTCCAAATTTTGTTTGACTCAGTATCAATTGTATGTGTTACTGTGGCCACAGTATCCAGTAACACAAAATAATAATCCTTGCTCATTTTATTCAAACAACATAATCCCACACACAAAAACCATTATGCAAATGAGAGTGTCACATTTTTTTTGTTCGTTTGATTTGCTATCCTGATCATTTTTTCAATATTTGCACATTTGAGTTAAAACTCAACGGATCGGAGTAGGGTCAGACCTACTCTGGAGGCCTACTTTTATTTAATTATGCCATGCAATTAAAGGTGTGTGTTCCAATCTTTGAGACACCCCCCCCCCCCCCGAATTAACCGGAAGTAGAACCAATTTTGATATAAGATGAAAGGCCATATTTTTCTCATATTTTTCTCGTCCTGAAATTGCAGCCTTCAAATCCATTTAATATCCAAAATAGAAAAAAAATGTTGTTTTAATAGTTAACCTAAATTAATATGGTAATGAATGGGATGTCGCAATATGCATTATCGCTTCTGCAATAAAAAACACAAGTTTGTTTCCCATGGTACTTGGTGGTGAGTGTATGCAAGTGCCAGGCTTTCCTACCAGGGGCCTGTTCCCCAAACTTGTGCGTAACCCTATGTTTATACTATCTCATGCTTATGTCCTACATAACAGACCTTTTCATACCAGTTACACAGTGCTTTGGACAAATTGGTCCACTCAGGCATGACATAGATTTACGACTCAGATTTACGACTGAGTTTCGGGAACGGACCCCTGGTTGAGAACATGATACACACAAATCGGAACAAACACCTTTAACTGAACATTCTGAAGATCTGGGAAAGTGTATCTTTTAATTAAAGCAACTGAAGGTTATGACAATGAATGTTAAATCAAAATAACCTCACATATAAATACATCTTGAATACCACCATCATATATTATTATTTAATATTGTTAGATATTTGATTGTCAGTGTGCGAATCAATACTTGTGCGATAACAATAGGATGTTTTCCATTAGACATCACTTATTTTCTTGGATAACAACAGGAGGGAAATTGTATTTGCCTTGTGGATGCCACTGAAAAGACACTAGCAACTAATAACAAAATGGATGTTGCTGGTAATGAGAAATATTTTCATAGTAATTGTAGAAATATTGCCTTAAGAATACTTATTATTGACATGATGGTGGTGGGGATAGACACTAGCTATTGGCAGTCTGCGGTATTTGGCATCAAAAGTGTTCAGGCAAGAAAGTTGTAACTATAAAGGTATTTTTTTACTTCAAATACTTAATCGTACTAGTAACAGAAATTTCGACATCAAATCATTTCAGGATGCAATAAGTTTTAACATTTATACTTTCATTTCGATACAACTATGTAACTTGTTCAAAATTAAGAACTTCGGACTGATAGGCAATTAGAGTTAATTACTTTGGCTAATGTCATCAACTGCAATTTCATCTTGATGCATTGATACAAAAACAGAGCACCCCAATCTATTGAAGACCAGCTTTTTCAGTCACTGCAGACCCTTATCTAGAGCTTATTTTGTTTACCATTTTATTCTTGATCAAAATCTGATCTTATATAGCCAATCACTTGGTCTTGAAGGACATGACACCAAATCTAGAAGGTTGTTCTAAGCATTGAAAGTGAAATGGGGGGCAAAGTGAGATTTTGGAGGGGCAAACATAAAAAATTTGGAGATTTTTATCAAATTTTCATCCCAAACCGGTGATTTTTGCCCAAATTTTGTGATTTTGGACCCCAAATCGCTGATTTTTGTCCAAAATTTGTTAATTTTTCTTCTGGCAGGGAGGGGGGGGGGGTTGCTGCCACTAAGCTCATACCATTTGCACCTTCTTGCTGTCTTCCAGTGTTCTAGTAGTCAGTGTGGAGAATGGAGAGAGAGAGATCAAGGGGAAGACTGTCAAAGGCCCACAAGTCAGTTAAGTAATCAAATCTGAATAAAAGTGACAAAATTTTGAACATTTTATGTGCAAATATCAACCATTTGAGCATGATGATATACGCCAGACCCTTAGAACTAGTTGCCCTATCACAACACTTAGTTGCATGGTGAATACAAATATGCTTGTTCTTAGATTGGCACATCTTGAAATGATTAGTCAACATGAGGACCCATCTGTAGAATTACTGACTCATTCACTGCAATTTTGAAACTAGACAACATTTACTGTGCTCAAGGTACTAAAGGGAAGCCCCACCAAGGTGGTTCCCCTCCCAAAAGGAATGTAACTACACCTGTGCACCTGATGGCGGACACTGTAGATTTACATGAGGAGGAGTGGGAATTGGCTTTTAAAGTCTACTCCCCTCCTCCCTATGTAAAATCTCTTGCATCTGTCATCAGTATGCTGTTGTTATACATATTTCTTATGGGAAAAGTTTTTGTTCTTATGGGATGGGAGATACTGCATGCTTTTAGTGGGCTTCTCCTTTAAGAATACAATTATAGCGTTCATTTTTAACATCACATTATAGTTTTTACTAATTATGACATGGCACACTGTAAAAGATCATTAATTTGTATTAATTTATTACAATTATTGAATTTATCATATAAATGATTTGATATCAGATGAGAATGCGGCACCATTGTGTCTAGTGATTGACAAAGCACCACGTTACATCTATTTCCATCGAGTGTCATCAGTAAATCAATTTATGGATTTTCTTTTTCAAGACTCATTCAGCTTCACTAATTGTACTCTCATAGAACAAACATAAGAAAATTAACGGTGCTACTCCCATTTTTAACAATCACTGAAGCATGACTTTCAATTTTTCACAATTTGCTGGACATTTAAAATTGTGATTCTACTTGAAATACTGTTTATAGATAAGAATCAATGCAACATTAGAAATATAACTACAAACAGCAATTGTAGCATGTAGCACCAGAATATTGGCTATTTTGTTAACAAAAACTCTGCCAATTTAATTCTTTTTGCAAAAAGCCAATATCCTATACTTTGTTCTTTTGGATTTTCAATTGAAAACTTGTTCTAGAGCCCTCTATTGTTCTAGATTGTCCAGCTAAGCCGAGCCTCAGGGAGCCTTTAAAAGTACACCAGAATAAGTTAATTGGATACAATTCCACCTTAGCTAAAGTGCTAATAGGCACCAAACCATTTTGAAATCCATGTCACTAAAAGTTAGGTGTTCAAAGTGTGTATACATGTGGCCTGTAACTGAAATATTTTCAAAAGTTTGTTATGGAAAATCTTAGGAATGATACTACTTCTTCCAAATGCTGATTACCCAAAAACCTTTACAGCCCAAACTTGTCATGAAGTAGAACCTGTTAAATTGTACTTGATGCTGACTGCTGGGCTCTTATTCAAACCCATGACACAGTTGGGCATACTAAGCTTGTTTTTTCTATCTGTTATGAAGGTACTTGGCGGACACTCAATAGAACACAATGTACACACACTATCGCCCCCTTTAGGCCCACAAAAGTGCAATAACACTGGGCGAAGACCTTCCTTTTTTTGTTCAATGTTAACTGGGGTAGAAGTAATAGGATTGCCCATGGCAGACCTTGCCTATCCCTGTCTTCTAGTTGACATCGAGGGCAGCATCCGTCGCAAGTTTGAAAGACTTGGAATGGCTGTGATCATGAACTCGTCAAATTGAAGCTGGCAGATGAATGGGGGCGATGTTAGACTGAAAACGCTAGTAACAATGAAGGATCCTGTGCTTCTAGCCACATTGATGTTTGGATTAGACGGCTGACAAAAGGGTCCGGCACCCAACCAAAAAAGATGGATATTATTAACTACAGGTTCCTGCCAGGAATTCAAAACCGAAAATTCCATTCCAGTGCTGCCAACATTTAACACCGAAAACAACTTTTCAATTAATTCATGATATTCTAAATAGATAATACTTTAATCTTGTCTAGATTAACCTCATCTATGTATTAAATAAACTACAGAGAGAACTTTGTTTCTTCATGCTTGCTTCCTTCAAAAGGAATTTGATTACCTGCAATCCTTTTCATTCAAAACAATAGAAATATCCCAGAATTCCAACAAGACTTTCCCACAATATGACTAGTTCCTTAAGGACCTATGGCTGTTCTCCTTATTGTATGCTTTTGATTCCTCTTTTGCTAGGTTCAATACCGGTTCCACAATGATAGCACTATATCTTTAATTATAAATAAATTTCACGCAAACACTGAGTAAACCGTACCCCGGAGGTGTAATTATTTTCTCATTCACTGGCTACTGGTATATCTCTTCCTTTTCGCACCCGCTTGAATAGACCCAAACCGACTGCATGAGCATGCCCCGACATAAACATATGGAGTTTGCTAGTACACCAGCATCATCATTGATAATTCATATTGGCAGTATATTAATTGGAAAAAAGGTAATAATTTGATGGTAAGAACCGAGTCCATATTGCAACCTTTTGTGACTATTGTGCAATCAAAGTCAAGATGCCTTCATTGTTATAATGCCAATTGGGGGAAGATTTAAAACTGGACAGACTCCATATTTTATGTTTCCAAGTATAAAACTTGTCTTCATTTTTATTATATACTTCTTAGAATTAGAAAATGTTTTTAATAATGAAAAAGGTTATCTTGGAAATTTCAGCTATGCTTCAAAAAACACTTTAATTAATTACATACAATGTTAAAATAATTCAAGAACAAGTTCTTAATATGAAACCCTTAAAAAAAGGACTTTTTTTCTGAAAGTTCATACTTTCTCTTCTGTAGTTTCAGATGATGATAAAAGTTATCATAATAATAGTAATGATGATAAAAATAATAATAAAACAATAATGACAGTATACAGGACGTATGTTTATAATAATTTGGAAAACCAAAACATGATAAAAACAGTTTGGAAAGTCATACTTATAAATGTTATACTGGTGGAAAAAGATACTCAAGAAGTTGGATCTGAAGCACGCCTGCTTACAATTCCTAGCCAAATGAACTGCACGCAGTACCTAGCTTGGTTTGAAGTGCTTTTGAGTATGCTAGCTACAGAGAGCACTAGGTGACAAAACAGACATCATTATCAAAGATTCATATCAGAGTGTGAGAACCATAAAAGCTTCACTCACCATACCAAATTGATAAATCAATATGCCAATATAGATGCCAGAAAATGACTCTGTTGCTACGGACGTCTATTGGTTGCCGTGGCATTCTTTAGGCTTCTGAAAGAGGAATACGCTCTTTATCTTTATAGATTCCCCTAATTCAAATGGATCATAAATGGATCTTATTAAGTAAGAGGAAAAGAAGGGAAGTGAGAGAGCCTGTGGGCTAGCTCCAATTCCAATTACTAGTGATTTTATGCTTTGGGTCCCCGTAATATGCGGTAACAAGCTTCACAATGGTGGTGGTGTCTTTATAAGCCTACCACGCTACTTAATAAATGCCAAGAATATGACAAATCACGGTAATTGCAAGACTTTGTTGCCACCTAACAACAGGTGAGTTAATCCCCAGTGTTGAGGGTGTTTCTTACATCTGTACATCATATAAAAACATCCTAGCTAGGAGTAGATGGTGACCAACCAATTCTAGCAAAAGATATAAACGTGCTCTGATCTACCATTATGGAATTCATCCAGTGGCAGGCACGGCTCTATTCAATGGACTAATCTGATCGTTAAACAGACATTGATCACTCTGTGAACATCGCGTCCATGAACTTTATTGTGCTGGGCTGAGAAGCATAGGGGAAGTACACACTATTTGGAGAAAAGCGATGCAAAAGAACAAAACAATCCTAAAGAACCGGTGTTTTTGTGCCATTGGCAAGTTTGAAAGCGTCTTAATAGACACTCAATTCAGGCATGCTTTGATGAAGTGTCAGGGTTTTTTACCTTTCACAATTGCCCGTATGATTGGTCCAATCAGCCGCTGTCAAAGCTACAAACACGCCAAATTGGGATACAATGTATTTTTCACAACTAGAAAGAAATTTCCAAATGTCTCTTATTTCAGAGCTGTTACAAAACATCTCAAGCAAGTTTGTAGTTTGCCATTTCAAAACTTTTTCTTGGAAGAACTTGATTATAGTCAATACACATTTGATAGCACTTATTAAAATACAGTACATTATGCACTTTTATGATATTGTGTTAATAAAATGATCACCACAAAATTTCTCTTGCTTGAAATATTAATAAAATAGCATCAGGGTAAAGGGCCATTGTCCGAGAAATGGGGCAACGAATATCCGCTAATTCTATAGGAATGGGAGTGAACTTGAATAAGTGTGCACTGTGGCATGGCTAAGTGCACTATCCAACAGATAATCTGCATAGATTAGATTCAAACACCCATAAAGAATGTGCTAGCCTTTAACTACTCTCTTGTATACAAGAATAAGTCAACAAAGTTTTTCCTACTGTCCCCCTTTTTGCTATTTTTACAGCGGCTTAACGAATGGATAAGCAGATCTGAAGTTTTTGGTAGTTTGTGAGTGGTGTGTGTCATTGTACCCTTCCATCTACTGTAAAAGTAGAAATATTCGCACTACATTAATTTTTACGCTTTTCGCACACCTCTGAAGAAGCGCGAAATTAAGAACACGCAAACATTTTATTTTTGTGTTCAAGTCTATGTAGGATAGCTCAAAAAGCAAATTTAAAAACAAGTGAAAATGCTAAAAATTGCAGAAGCGCGAAAAATTACACACACAAAAATTACTTTTACAGTAACTTGAAAGAATAGCAACACTTCAGGCTTCTACTTTCAGACACTTTGTTCTTTCCCTCTACTGTTAACTCTTTTTTTTATCAAGTCATATACTTAATTTAAATTCTGTTTTGATAAGCTTTACTTTCCAACAAATTATACAATTATTTTTTAACAGACGGGGTATTTTTCAGACACTTTTTGAAATCCTTTAAAAGTGATTATTTAATGACATCTGTATTTGTGCTTCCTTACACAAAATGGATTTTCACACCTCAACTTTTATGCACCACCCAAGTAACAACCGCCCAAGTAAACATGTTACTTGACTGATGAACATCCCTCCTCCTCTCTTGGCTTTTGTAATAAGATATTTTGAAATATTAAAGGTGCAGTATCTGCTCCAACATAAAAATTAGAAATTTCACAGTTTTTGTATTAAATAAAACATTTTTAAGCTTTTAGATTCTTTTAGATGGGGATATATTTGAAATTCTTGTTACACTTTTAAGGAAATTCCATTTATTCAGAATTGCATTTTTTTTTCATAAAACAATTCCTGCTAAATGTTTCAATTGCATGTTTGCATTTAAAATTTTAAAATTCCCCCATTCGTAAAATATACAGAATTTTGCACCAGTTATTGGCAAATATAAATTGTATATACTATTCTGATGCTATCCGCTAGGAAAATGATGGACAATTTTAGGACCTAAGACCTATAGATGATATCTTGTTAGCTTTGGTAAGAGCACCGTGCTAGTAATACGGAGGTTGCCAGTTCGAGTCCGGCCAAGCGCACACATGGGTTTCTCCAGGGAAAGATTAATAAATATTCATCCTTGTCTACCTGCCAGAACTAAGTAGTTAAAATTTCAACTGCTTTTGCTGTTTAGGAATGAAGTCTCAAACTCCTCATTGACAGAGAGATCATGCTTAGAGACAGAAAGAGGAACAAAATAATAAAGGCACCTAAATTCCCACGTGTTAGTCATAATGCAGGTCGTGATATCTATCTCTTAATCTGCTGGTAAACACTGCATTAAGTAAACTTTAATTAAAATTGTAAATGCATTGATTGAAATCTGTGGGGTGGGAGAGATTAACACAATAAAAATGTTAAAAAGAACAATAGCATTGACAAGAGGTCATATGCGGTAATTCAAAGTCATCCGTGAATAACCATTTTTAGCATAATCTTAGAAGGTATTTATGATGAACCAAAGATAATGAAAAACCAAAAGACAACTCTATCTTTGGTGACCCCATTGATTGAAAGAGTATTGGTATCAATGAGAGGTCATCCCATATGGAAGTATTGAATCAAGTCAATGTGACCTAAACAAAAGAGAGGCATTTAAGAAACAAGGTGAATTAGAGCACGGAAAAAGAGCAGTAAAATGACGTATGATATGGAGAGGATATTAGGACAAGCAGTAATGAATGCTTATTAAATGCTTCTTTAATCCAATTCTTTTCCTTTTCAGCTTGTACTTTTTGTGGTAGGACTGACTGATAATTTGACAATTTTGAAAAGATGCATGTTTGTCATACAAAGTGCACCACGAGGTGGGCGGAAGGAGAGGAAGGAGTAAAGCACGAGAAGCTCGTCGCCTGGTTTGACGACTGAATATGAAGACATGTCTACTCAATGTTCATTAGGAAATCTGAGAACCAGCTCCTGGTTCTGTGTAAATTAGTAATAGTTAATTCTAGTCATGACTGCTTTATACAGCACCTACCAACCCTTATATTAAGTGATCAATTACTCAGTTAACCTTCAGAGACTGTCAGATGGTCGGGAACAACATGGAACAACATCATTTTTACGTCTCTTTTGTTATATTTTATTCTTAATAATCTTTTAACATATTTTTCCATTTTAAAAGCTACCAGGGATGTATGGTAAGCCCCTGTAAAGCCCAGATGAAAAACAGGGAAAGTATGGAAAACAAATTCAATCAATTTGACACATGTAAGCATCTGTATCCAGCCAATGATGTCTTCTCCGCCAGTCAGATAATTTTGACTTAGTACGTGTAACCACAGTTGCCAATATCCCTCGATGACAGATTACAAATTGCATCTTAAGCTCTCGGTGTTCTTCCATCTTTGCCTGGACTAGTTTCTGGATGAGTTTCTTGAATTCCTACACTTGATCATCATGTCTCTGGATTTGCATCATCTGTTTGCACTGATTGACATCAGTCTAGTGGGGCCTGTATGTTTCACTGCAGCATCACTTGTATTATCCCCTTTTACACTTCTGAAAACTGATATATTTGTATCATTTTACAGCGATTATTTTAAATGATAAAGTGATAATACTATTTTATCAATTAATCAATTGTTATGCAAATGAGGCGATTCTTGATTGCTAAGGAGCGCCACACAGACAAAATAGCAACTTAAATGAGTCCTATACAAATAAATTTGCAGTATCTATTTCAAATATGTGTTAAGATTCTACCAAAAGATGCTTCGGACCTTCGGTATTTTCTTTGGCGCCCGTGGCATAAAAGCTTATGAAAACATTGTGTATTGTTCATAAAATACTATGCAATAGTTTGGCAATAAGGTGGGATTCTGGGAATTCGTTGCTAGTCCAGGGGGCAGGAGGTGTCAGTGTCGCCAAACAACATCTCTCGTTTCCTCTGCACAGCTGGTAGCGGCCCAATGGGGGCGCTGACAGCCAAGTTAATTTGATAATAGCGTTTCCTGCCGAGATTAATTCAACTGTTTTGGATTGCTTTTGATAGCAAGTGAATCCATGAAATCCACAAGATTGAAGGAGTTGCTATTTTGTCTGTGTGGTCCTCCTTAGCCTATCTGCCTCAAGGGATGAGACAAAATGAATCGGAAACAAGTTCAATGATGTTTGCACCCGGTATCTCCATAGATTTAACACTTAATGTACAAAGCCCCCTATGCTCTCTACCCATGACTCTCAATTCTGCTGTCTCAGTTCTACACTGTTGCACTTTAGGAATGACGGTGCTGGGAAGAGTTTACATGGGAGCACATGTAAGGTTAGCGAACTGATTTTGGTATAGGTTTGACACACATGCTCTCCTAGGATTGACACACATGTTCTTAAATGTTTGACACACATGCTTTTTACATCGGTTGTCAGAACGAAACAATCTATAGATGGACTGAAAAAATGCTGAAGTTTTGATCTTTAAATGATTTGAAGGTTCAATGAGCTACTTATTTATAATACATGTGGTAGAAAACAAACATATCTGAAGACCAGTCTTAATATGGTTTAAAGGAGTAATCCTCCCCAATTAAATATTGAACTTCAAAATATAACTTCTAAATAAACAGGTTTAAATTTTCTTTTTATATAGTCTAAGGAATTTATGGGGGTGTATGTTATTATCAGTTTTTAATATCGCCATTATTATTAATTAAAATCATGTGAATGGCATATCATCCACAGGTATCATAAATAATTCAGAATGACTGGGAGAACACATATTGTACCCTCTATTAATTAAAATGATGGCCTTTTGAATTAAAATTTCCGGAATAACTTGATCGATTAGATGCCGTCATACTAAAATATTCATAGGCAAATTTATGCATCCATGAAAGGACCATGAATTGATAGTTTGCAATATTAAACCACTATATCTAATAAGAATATGGCTTCTTATTATACACTGGATAAACTCTAAGGCTGGTATTCTGAAAGGGAGACTAACTTTAGACCTGGGTTTAAACCAGAGTTAGTCCTACAAGAGGGGACCTTTTTCCTTTCAAAATACTGTGAAAGTTAACTGTAATGGGTGAGAAAATACCTCATGGATGGGCTGTTCCAGCCCATCCATGAGGAATTTTCTCACCCGTTACAGCACACTTTTAGAGTATGTTTAAGAAAAAAGGTCCCCTCTTGTAGGACTAACCCTGGTTTAAACCCAGGTCTAAAGTTAGTCTCCCTTTCAGAATACCAACCAAAGAAGTCAGTAATTCTGTGTGCATATATTGTGCCTGTGTGCCAAGGGATTTCAATTGAGGGGACCAGCATGAGTAGACTTCAAGGGCTGTAGCAAAAAATCTAACCTTGATCAGGCACGGATCCAGGGAGGGGGTGGAGGGGGCTCGCGTCCCCCCGGTAATTCTGCAAAATCTTGGCAAAATCAGCCCAATTTGGGCAAGTTACAGCCTTTCAGCCCCCTGGTAATTTTGATGTTTTTCAAATCCTGGATCCGCTCCTGTTGATCCAGAAAATGGATGAAATATTTCAACAAAAAAATAAAAAGCGCTAAATTTTGATACTAACATCTTGAATTTGAACTTGAAGTAAGTCAAATAGCGAAATAGAAAGGAAATAGCCGGCATGTTTGAAGAACAAAGTAATTGACATTAGAAAACATTTAGTGTACTGCTCCCTTAAATTAGGCTCCCTAATTAAACTTTGTTTATTTGAGAACATTAGAAAACATTTAGTGTACTGCTCACTTAAACTAGGCTCCCTTAAACTTTGTTCATTTGAGGGTGCTATATATAGTCAATTATTGCAATGTGATATTCATTATGGTCATGGTTACAAATAGCATACACAATAGTGTATCATAACTACATACGATGAGGTTATTTTATACAAGCGGCTTCATGAATTTCGGTTGAATGCGTGAACTTCTCGTATTTTTCCATAGCCATTTTCTGGGCTAAAGGAGCAAAAGAAGTAAAATTCAAAGTATTTGAGAAGGTTCCTAGTCTGTTTTTCTTGCAGTGTCTCACTTTGAAAAATTCTTACTATCTTGAGTACTTGACAAGCAACCTAATTTAAGAAAGGGGACTGCCTCATTTCAGAAAATAACATACATCTATCCATTAAACAAACAAAGTGGTCCATTTATGATAACCATTCTTCAAACATATTCCATTTTCATTAAACCACCAACATACAGTGAAGTCTCTCCAAACAAGATGCTCTCCCATTAAATGATTAATTACAAATATTGCATTACTTCTTTCTAAATGAGACATTAAATGATGCATTTTACGCATAAATTTTGTGCAAGACAGCGAGTATAATAGCGCTTTCTATTGTGCAATGTGCGTAAAATAGTAATTGGTAGGAGCATCACTGTGCATTATGATCTTGTGAATAGTTGATGGGGTTTCCTGTAAATAGTAGTTGTCATGATAAATGAACTATTCCTATTGTGTTAGCCTGTAGCTTCTTGCCACTGTCAGCAAACAACAAGTTATGGCTTTATTACACTTGTTCCCAGAGACACTTTGAAGTGAAATCAAGTGTAATATTTTGATAGTAGTTGTAACCTGCACATGATATGGTAATGTGATACTAGCCTTTAATAAGTCCAATTTCCACGCTGGATCAGAGGGGGAAGGCATTCACACAGACATTTGCTGAATTTAGATTGATTCAAGGTGTGTTCCAACATAAGGACCCTAAACTGACAACACCAACACGGTTTGCTTGGGCAATGTGTGTGTGTGTTGGCATAAACTTTCTTATAGTTTCATAGTAGTCCTACAGGGTAGGACCACAGCCTGTTTATTTCCTGTAATCCCTATGATACATCACATATTGCAAAAAGAAGTGGAACTGTGAAACACTGAGAATCACATAGTTCTTGCAGAGTGAATTGCACATAACAAAGAGTACAAGAAATGAAGAGAACCGGTCCGATGTCATAGGACTACTTTTCTGATTGTAATACGACACCACTTGATTAAATACATGCACTCAAGGGAATGAAACCCAGTTTTATCTTGGCAGTAACAACCATCCGCGTCACTTTGGTGAACTGCCAGGGTTTCCACTCTTTGGGCTGAAACAACATACTATACCAAAAATTTTCCATGGAAAAGTTTATCAAGCAAGTGATTATCACTGTTGGAATAGACTCATGAATTTTTTTATAAGCTTTTATATAAGATTTAGAGATGGCATTATTTGGGCTGCATTAAACCATGTGCAGTCCTCATTTTTGATACCCCAAGTAGCCTCAAAGCCCTCTTGCGTTCATTTTCATTTATATTAATTTGAGTCCCCAATTAAGATAGCTATTTCTCATTTGTGTTTTGAGATCTAATGGTTCTAGAATCAGTCTACTAACATACTGATATGTTGCTTTATAGAATATGCCATTTGGGTCCGGCAACCAATCACATCAATATGACATGTTGCTGACATCCTTCCTTCCTATTCAGTCTTTAACACAGAAAATCAGTCGAAAGGTCAGGAGTAGTAGGAAACCCCAGTGGTGCCTGCATAACTCAGGGGAATAACACCTTTTCAAAATGGCAAACGACTACAAGTCAGAGAACGACTAACGCGCGGTAGCATGTCAACCACTAGTTTCCTTCCCTTCCCACAAGGTCTAATTTTGTAATTTGGGCACGAGGGGAGAATTTGGCATTTTGTAACTGTTTAAAAACATGGCATATATGTTCCACTTGATAAAGTCCTTCAAATAATGTCTTAATTCCCCTTACTCACATATCAGGAGGGGCCGAGGCTCTTTCCCGCCTGTTTCTTGTTTGACTTTACAAGGGTATCTATGAGAGGATTTTCCTGACTGGATCCCATGAGTCACATGGTAAGACCTTCAATTGTTTATTCTCATTTAACTTCCCATATTTAGCTATTCAATCTCTCTTTGACTTTGTGCAGTGAATATAATTCTCCCGTATTGCTGCATTATTCGTCTGGCAATCGAAATGTGCCCCGTCACTGCAATATCGGCGTCAGTTTTGTTTATTTTGCATAACTTTTGTTGTCATGGTGAAACTATGACTTTAATTACGATGTATAGAAATACATTTTGGCAGTGGCATTTGAAGCCCTGTCACTCCAAGAGGACACAACATTAAAAATTGTACAGATTGAGAGACAAAAGAAGTTCTTTATCAAAAATACATAGGCCTATTTCCATTCTCATTCGGTATACATAAGCATTTTTGGTTTGAAGGGTAAGTCTTAGCCATAGACCTAGGGCTCGCTTATTCAGGTATTGAGAAGGGATATTCGGGAGGTACAGTCAGTACTAGGTATTCTGTCCCAAACTCGTCTTCAAGTACTTTTCAATCCTATATGTTGTTTGTGAAAATGACACTCACCTTCTACTATAAATGTTGGCACTGAGCATTCCCCTATAGTGATGTATTCTCATACTGAATGCCTTATTGATACCACCATAATTATATCAATAGTGACAAATGATTCAGATGCGCAACAATTATATCACGATAGGTACCACACAAGTTCCCAATGCATGTCCCTCTCCATCATGTCTACATTGATGGATGACTATGAAGTAAACTATCTAGCTCCCTCTAGAGTTTGTCCCCCACCTGTTGATTCTACCAAGGCCAATCTTCGCTCACCTTTGCGTCTTTTGTTTTTGAGTTATTGGTATCTCTTATGGAGCAGCATCCTGGCTCCTAACACCTGTTTGGTTGACAGAAAGATAGTTTGTCTCCGGGGTACTATGATGCCATGGAGATGGCTCAGTCGCCATGGTCACACGGCAATGATAGACATGAAAACAACATTAGAGTGGGACATATGTGCTTGTAATTCTACATGCTGACAACTTTACTTTATGAAAATCATCCAAATTTTTTTTTTTTTTTTTTTTCGTCAGTTTTGTTTATTTTGCATAACTTTTGTTGTCATGGTGAAACTTTGACTTCAATTACGATGTATAGAAATACATTTTGGCAGTGGCATTTGAAGCCCTGTCACTCCAAGAGGACACAACATTAAAAATTGTACAGATTGAGAGACAAAAGAAGTTCTTTATCAAAAATACATAGGCCTATTTCCATTCTCATTCGGTATACATAAGCATTTTTGGTTTGAAGGGTAAGTCTTAGCCTAGACCTAGGCCCTTCGCTTAGTCAGGTATGAGATGGGATATTTGGGAGGTACACCATACTATATCATGTTCAGTGTAAAATGAAATATGACCCCATTCTTTTGCCACTTATAATTCTACACATTTTGTCATAAAAAAGACTCCAAGTTGTGCCAAAATACACTATACCTACTATAGTTTGTTTACCCTAGGGTTGCATTGTGACCTTGGTTTCCTCTAGATTTCGTAAGTGTTTTTAAAATCAAAGGGGTCATGTTTCATCTTATGGTGAATAAAGTTTAGGTAAGTCTGTCCCAAACTTGTCCTCAAGTACCTTTCAATCCTATGTGTTGTTTGTGAAAATGATACTCACCTTCTAGTCTAAATATTGACACTTACTGAACATTCCCCTATAGTGATGTATATTCTCATACTGAATGCCTTATTGAAACCACCGTAATTATATCAATAGTGACAAATGATTCAGATGTGCAACCATATCACATACACTATAATGATGGCTACCACACAAGTTCCCAGTGCTTGTCCCTCTCCATCATGTCTACATTGATGGATGACTATGAAGTAAACTATCTAGCTCCCTCTAGAGTTTGTCCCCCACCTGTTGATTCTACCAAGGCCAATCTTCGCTCACCTTTGCGTCTTTTGTTTTTGAGTTATTGGTATCTCTTATGGAGCAGCATCCTGGCTCCTAACACCTGTTTGGTTGACAGAAAGATAGTTTGTCTCCGGGGTACTATGATGCCATGGAGATGGCTCAGTCGCCATGGTCACACGGCAATGATAGACATGAAAACAACATTAGAGTGGGACATATGTGCTTGTAATTCTACATGCTGACAACTTTACTTTATGAAAATCATCCAAAACATTCAATTTGTTTTTCTATCATCATGAAAAAAACAACATTTGATTGTCATTAAAGAAAACTGTTTTCTTGTAAACCTAACCTGAATTAATAATTTACTACAATTTGGTTACTGATGTTATTTAATTATTATAAAGGACAAATTATAGTTGATTCTTTTGTAAAGAAAACTAATTTACTGTTGTTGCCTTTATGAATGTTGAGAATATGATGCAATATGGCATCTATGATGACTATTCTGACATTCTTACTGAAGGGGCACATGACACTAACTTCAACCTAAATTGGTGCAGCCACAGTTGCAGTTCACAAAAATACAACAAAAGACATTTGTTCATTGTTTTAAATTCCCAAATTGATATGGTGTACTTATGGCAAAGAAAGAAAATGCTGATGTGAAGGTATAATCAAGTTATTAGTTTATAAATAACTTCATCAGTGGTGGTGCCAGGGGGCATGGGGTAAATTCTCCCATTATTTTTTCTTCTTATTCTACAAAATTGCATTTGTATGTTGTCGCATGACCCCTGCAAGATCAGAACCCTCTGAAATCTTAATCTATCATATTTGCATTTGTATTTCAGTAGATGGGAATGTTTAGTGTGCACTACACATGAGCTAAACCCCGAGTCTGCGGAGAGTCTAAACACGGTATACCCTAGTCTACCTACATATCATGTTCCCTGTATGTTGCCCATAGGTAGGCTAGATGCATGGGAATTGACTTGGAGAGATGCTACTAGCAGATGATAGGTGTGGAAAGAAGAGGGCAAACAGAGGAGCAACAAGCCTCCTATAGAATCAAGGTGTAGACAGGCACCGATAGAATATGCACCTTATTCACACAATCCCTTGAGACAAAGTGTTTAAAAAATAGAAAAGAAGTGCCATAATCTGTTTTCATGCCAGAGGGGAAACAGACACAAACAAACAATCAAAGCGCCACTACACATGGTAAAATAGGGAGATGTTGTTTTGTTGGGTGGCTAGCACTGAAGCACCGATGTTCCCCATGAGGGACGGCGTGGATTTGGTGAAGACTAGGGCTTATGGATAACCAATATCCCAGACTGACATGCATGCGCTGTACCCGCAGCTGAGGCGCACCTTTCCCAACATTTCTAACATTCATGTGAAGCCAATTTAATTCTTTCTTCGCACAACTATTTTTTTATTTTAACAAAATAAATAATTGCAGACAAAATATGTTGCCAAATTTACAGTAATTTTTTGTTATTTTCCCACATGGTTATGCTTTCTCTAGTCTAGAGATTTTTATTGTAAATTTTAGTGCCATTTTGCCCATAGCAAAGAATAGCAACAATGAACCCCGGTGACCTTGGCAAAGTGGTCATAAAAAGAGGGGGTAAATTGTCCGCAGGCATCATACTGCAAGCCTGGATCCATCAGTGACTATTTCATTTAAGGATAGATAGGAATCAGGGAAACAAAGATTTAGAGGGAAAGGGTACGTTATCATATCGAGGGTTCAGTGCAAGAAGGCCCCATCTGCAATAGCTGCCATTTGTCAGTTGTGGTCTAATTAAGTGTTGTACCTGCCAAATCTAACATGTGGCAGCTATTGCAGATGGAGCCTTCTTGCACTAAACCCTCAATATATTCAAGTGACCTAATGTAGAGGTAGATCATAAAGGCCAGTGCTGAAAATGTGATTTCAATGTTTCTGTGCCTCAGGGAATTAAGTAGTTAGTTTCCTCTTGTACCTTATTATTTCAAAGATTCCTACTGAGACAACTCAAAGTTGCGGGAGCCTTACTCGGCCTTGCTCTGGGCACGCCCTCAACTCCTTGTGACCCGACCTGCTCCGGCTATTATTTGCTTCATTACCTAACACCACTTAGCTCATTCTCTTCCATTCACCAACACCAAGTTCAAAACTCTTTGGCTTGTCCACTTTGTAATGCTTGACCAGTTCCCAATTACACCAATTCGTGATCACCACACCAAATCGACATGACTGATTAAAACTACACACACCAGTTAAGTTGACATTTTCATCCTTGGTACATTACGCATACCTTCTTGACATCAATGGGTACAAATGTGCAGGCAACAACACCGATTCTCTTTGGGCTGGTTGGTGCCCGATTCCTCTCTGTCGTCGTTTTATGCCTGCTACAGCTGTCCTCCTATCTGTTTCAAACCGGGTATTGTGCATGAATTGATTAGACGAAACTCGGCGCTATTCTTCTCCCAATCGTAGCCAGAGGCATTTTCTTTAATTGAAAGGAAGACAATTAACAAGCTAGCTGGCAGTGATGACCCCATTTGACCTGTCATGAACCCCCAATAGTCCTGTCATCCCTGTCTCTCCTATGAGGCATGTTTCTGGTCCTCCAATCTCTCAGATTTGCCACTTCTCACATCCGAGCAACACACCCGCAGGCTAACCATGAAAAAAAGAGAAATAACAAAATGTCCGCCTTGCATTGAACTCAACAGGATCCTTCTAGCTTGAGCCCTTGGCAACACTCTTGGCCAATGCTATCTGGACTCCCCCTGGCTGGCCTATGCTACTGAAGTTCCTTAAATTAATTTGTATCAAAATTTAACCACTTCAATGCTCTCTTTCCCATTCTAACCCTGCCAATCACAAATATTTATTTTGATGTAAGTTTCAAAGGCATTATTCAATCAGTTTTATTAAGTTTTGCATTCATATTGATTGTTGGTTCATACTGTATATCATTGTATGCTAATTTCACTATGTCAAAACAAGGCTCTCAGGAATAGCAGTACATATTTGTGGCAAAGAGACTACTCTGTAAAAAAATAAAATATTAATAAAATAAAAATAATAAATAAAATTTGCACATATTTCAAAACCAATAACAACAATTTTTAGCGAGATTAATGTCTACTAACCTTTTTGTAACCTCTTTCTATAGAAATATGCAAATTAGGCCTAATAAACTGCATGCAAGTCAAACATAAGGATTGGTCGGTTTTAGAAATCACATAGATATATACTAAATCCTTATGATCTGTGGTTGAAACAGAATGGTTAAACACGGACCCAGCAAGAGGCCTTTATTACAGTGTCATCATGTGTTCGCCAGGTGGAAAGGTTACAATGGATGTATTGACGAGAACACCCGGCACATAGGATGTTTCATCCTGCTTTGCAAATGACCAAGATACAATTCCATTCCAGAGGGTGGTTGAAATCAATTCCACATTGCATTGCTTTACGCTAACACATTTTTCTGTTGTTGTATCCGTATCAGTCAGGAATAATAGGCCTAAGACATCAAAGAACGACACCTCCTGATGCATTCATCTCAGAAACTTTTGAAGTACTGATGTTTTGATACATTAAAAGCATAAAAGGTAGATTTTAGAAGGTGCAATACACAGGGTCACATGACTTCACTGTCACTAAGGTAAAAATTTCCCAAAGCATTATGGGGTAGGTGCAATATATCAACTGATTGCATATGGTAACCATACAGTCTACTTACTCAAAACCATTGCTTTTATAAGATACTTATAATAAATTACTAATTGATGGAGTTAGACCATTTTCAGGAGTATTTGTATTTCTTCTTCAATTGCAAGGATTATGCTGATGTTGTTGTATTTTGAAAAACATCAAATGCCAAACTAAGATGATTTTTTCCTTTGTCACATCACAGAGTCATTTTTAAAACATCTAACTGGAAGTGAAACTTGAGCATATTTTTTACATGTGCGAGGTATAACCCAAACCATGAAGGTATGAGATTTGGTTCTAATCCATGACTGAACCATCTGTAGCAGGACTACCCGGTGTGTTCAGGGGACAGTCATTTCCGCAATTTCTGCACATCGGGTACCAATATCCACCTAGGCCATCTAATGTTAAACACCCTATGAACAAATGTTTGTCTGTTTCTAATAGCCTAATTATAACTTTGGAAAAGGATGTTTCTGTCTTGAAAATTTATTTGTTAATTTTTTGTTTTCCAGGGGGCACTCAACTTAGGTTTGGGTAGGCCTATGGGTGTATAACATTGTAAAAAGTTATGTAATATTTCCCTTCATGTTGATGCCTTTTCAAGGTCCTACTTGCTCATAGTGGAAATGTGCGAATTATTTGGTTGAGTCTATCCCATAATGCACCAGTTTGGGAAATTTCACCTCAATAAGGTCATGTGATTGCATAAAAAACTTATTTACACATAAAACTATGAGTTTTGCACTCATTTTATCCCACAAAGTGCTAGTACTTTTGCCAAAAATGTCCGCTTCTTTAAAAAAAAGGTCCACTTTTATCAAGTCCCGCACCCCCCCCCAAAATAAATCCTGTGTACGGCCCTGAGCAGTCCTAATAGATTGTGAGCACAATTATAGTGAAAAAGATATAGGCCTATAAAACTTGAAAATGCTAAAATATGGCCTAAACTTTGAGGTATGTGTTTTTGTTTGCTTTTATTTATCTGGATCTTTAGGGGCCAATGTCTGATTAGTTTAGTTGAAACTTCAATGGGCTCATAGCTGTGAAAAATGTAATTATCTCATCAGCCAAGAAACTGACAAAATTTCTATGAAAGTCTTATGAGGTGCATGGCCGACCCCTCAAGGTTCACCACAAATCAAGTTAAGCTCTGTCACAAGCCCCATCTCACTACCATCAACCCCAAGTTAAAGACAGCTAAATGGACCTGCCCAAAGCAGAGAAAGAGACTCTTGGTTAGGGTACTTTTTTGTGGCTCCTTTTGATATCAAATAGAAAAGAAAAGGAAAAACATGCCTGAGGCAGATCCTGCACATCCTAATCTGTGACCATAGAATTAAAGCACTTTACTTGGCTGTATTTGTCAAAGGACTCTTTTATTGAGCGATTCACCTTTGGGGTCTTTGAGCACAATTGAACTACACCGCTGTAAAATGAGGCTATTCAATGGACAATTCAAAAGATGTCACAAAAAAGTACAACTTTTGTGTTTTGAACAAAACTAAGTTTGACCGAAGGTATTTACCTATTTTTACCCAAAAAAAAGTGATGTGAGAATTTAATTCCATCGGGCATTGCCCTTGTATGAATAGAGAAGGGATGTTTGATTTCCTCAATGTTCCCATCCCACTTGAAGTATGATCTAGGAACCAATCTTTATCAATGCAAGTAGTGCTTGGTTTCCTGGTCTTGTTTCTTGCTATTTCAAAGTTGTAAAATCTGTCTCTCAAAATTTGAAGTTTTTCCTACCAGTTGTGGCGCCAGACTTAATTTTCTGGGGGGAATGGGGGAAAGTGAAATTTTTTTTGGGAAAAAGTTAAATTCTGGCCCAAAATCGCTAATATTTGCCCAAATTTGGTGGTTTTTGGCCCAAAATTGCTGATTTTTGCCAAAATCCTTCATTTTTCATATGGCCAGGGGGCAAACTAGGGGGGAGGCAAGAAAAAAAAATTAGGGGGGAAATTCCCCCCTGCTCCCCCGCTGGCACTGCCACTGTTTCCTACTTCTAAATTCCTTTTTTATGTTTACCGTAAAAACAGAACTTTTAAACATGTTTGAAGTCTTGAGTCTAGAAAACACAATTAAACTTAAACTGCTACCAAAAAACTAAATAAAAACACAATGTTTTAAAGGTGTACTTTTTAATTTAAACTCTACACTCTGTAGGCCTGTATCTCATTTTGGGATCCAGTTTGTTACCTGGTAAAACTTTGATTAATTATTTGCAGTGGGCATACCAATACTTCCCAAATAAACTTGGCCCTCCAGTTCTAATGAAATTAGTAATTGTTCCCTTCCTCTTAGATCATAAGATAGCAGGATCTAATTACTCTTTTCAGTCTTGAAATAAAAGCCCAAATCCATCAAGCATTTATAAAGTGTTAATGAATCTTTTCAGGGAGTCAATATGGTCTTTAGCTGCTGGCCATTGGTCCATTGATTTGTGGCTAAACGCCCCTAACACTGACATTATATTACAATTGCTGGATTGAATAGAAGCAGCTAAAATAAAGAGCCAGAGGAAATAAGGGACAAAACTCCTGTCCAAGTTGTTTTGATACGCCTTTGTCCAATCCACCTCCAGGCCAAGATAAGGCCGCTTGATCGTCTTCCAGCGGGTTAGTCTCTGAACACAATACCATAAGATAGGCAGCGTAAGTCTATTTTACACCACAAACCAAGAAAAAGAAATTACCAAAATGACCAGGAGGGATGATCGGCCAAACCTTGGATTTGACCTTTTGGGGGACAATGGATAAGAATGGATTTAGTCGCTGTATAACAACATCTGATTAAAGATCATCTTCCGCCTTTTTAACTTGTGAAAATTAAAAACTAACCAAAATGCGGCCTTGTGACCCCTCTTAATAAGGTCACGGGCAGTGACCATTTGAAAAGGGTGTGGTAGGAGGCGGCTTGGTCCACACCTGCTTAGATGGGGAGACCAACGTGGGGATTTTGTGGTGGATGTACTAAGTCTGGATTAGGATAATATTCACATCTTTTGTGTTTTGAATTTATCAATTGAATGGACTTCAATTTGGCGGGAGATATGCCACAATTTTGATTAAACAAAAGATAATTTAAACGATAATGACACAAAAAAATTAGCCTAAAGCTCGTTAATTAATGATTCGTATTAAGAGGCTTAAATTAATTGGTCCATTGCACTAAGAAGCTAAAACAGAAAGTAGAGTTGTATGATGAAATAGTTAAACTGTAGTATGACATTAAAGCTTTAATTTGACCAATAAGAGACACGGTGATGACAACCAATTACTGCTAAGTGATTTTAACATATTACAAGGCCCTAGCATAGCACAGGAAGGGTTAGAGGAAAGGGGTGGACACTAGAGGTTAGCCTCCTACATACCATCAGTACCTGCACTTTCTGACCCTCTATCTAACACCCCCATTGGGAATGTGTGGATTTGAGCAACTCTTGGCAACAGTCAAAACAACTTCTCCCCAATTTCCAAATTTGCGAGTCTATCTGCTAGAAAACCCACTTCCGATCCTCCTTTCCAGGGTCTTCAAGATTCCCCCCTAGAGAACCAACCCCCAGAGAAGGCTATATGAAGATGTAAAAAGAATGGATTAACATCTTATTTTTGCATGTCATGCCATGAGAAGCTGGGCGAGTTGCTTTCCAGACTGCACCCGTTTGCGCCAGGATGAGATGCACATCTGATAGGCCTCTGATTAGGCACATAGACAAATAAAAGGCAATTATTTCTGATAACAACTAATCTAGTGATTTCACATTTTATCGCTTAAGAATGACCTTACCTGCAATTATCTCGCAATTATTCCTTTCCACTTCTTAATAGTTTAGCTTAGATTAGCACTATCATTTATAATCATTAGGACATGGTCAAAATGATTAAACACTGAAGATGGCAGCAAAAAGAACTCTATCTCCTGTAGGTCAATAGCTTTTGACTGAGTCTGATGTTTTTTTATGTCGGTGAATCTTATCTATGCAAGTAAACCAGGTGACACCTTCTTAGCTATACCAAGGCTGTGGCACCTGTAGGAGATATTGTTTGAACCTGCTAAGACAGAGTGTGCCTTGATGGTCCTCCAAGTGATTACTGAACAGAAGTTCACTTAAGAAGAAGATCTTATACATACAGGGTGACCTTAAACAAATTAAACATTAAAAGCTTCACACTATGTGTGGTGGTGATGATGGAATTCAAACACAAAGTGAGGGCGTGGTAAGATAAATAATCTGTTGTGTCCTCTGGTTTGTATCTTCTTCAGTATTTCTATTATCTTATCTAGTGTTTACCTACATGATTTAAAATTGTTGACTGAGACAGCCCTTCAATTAGTAAGTAAACAACAAGTGTTTTTCAATTGCTTGCATTGAGTGGCACCATATAACAAGATCTACCAAGAGGGCCATCTGCTAATTTGTACATGTTTGTAGTGTACTAATCTAATCCCACTTAAGGTTCTGATTTTTTCCTTTATCTCATTAACATATGTAAGTTCCCTTGGCCATTTAACATGTCTGTAGTCTTCTACACAGCCTTGTTAAATTATGTTTTGTATCATGATTTTTTCATCATTTGGTTCTGATTTTTTCTTTAACTTGTTAATATCTGCAGTTCCTTAGATCATTGAAATGTTTGCGTTCCAGACATTCAAAAGTAAGATTTTTAATTACTTTTTTGTTTTTCAGATTTACCAAATCACTGATGATGCCTTTAAACTAATATAATCCACTTGGACAAACTCTAGCAAAATAAAGTTCAGTTATAATTCAAAATGTCTTGTTCTTTTGTAAAAACTGTGAGAGTTTGGCCAGGAGGCCAATTTGGTCTTATCAGTATTCAGGAAATTGAATGGGTTTCCCTCCTTGTGGCATGGTCACCTATCAAGTACATACCCTGCATGTCCCTTAAATACTGGGCTCTTCAAAATAAATTCAGATAAGCCCCCAGTGCACCTTGATTATTTCACAGATATCATGTCATTTCATCAGCCTGGATAAACACAGACTTCAGAAAGCCCCTTCCATGGAATATTTTGGATTATTCTGAAAAATTTGAAATTTGGTCGATGATCCTTTTAAATATTTTTTCTAAACCTGATTGACCACTTGCTTCTTCCCCTTTTAAAAAATATCAGAAGAAATTAATTATAATTAACTTTAAAGGTCCATGGCCCAATCACTATAGCCACGTCCCCAGAAGCCCCAGATTTTACCAGAAGTGGTCAACATTTTGGTATCAGAGGAAAGCTACTATTTTTCTCATTTGCCCTGTGAAATCTTAGCGCCAAAGAATGTTTGGTTTGGACGTTATGCGCGAAAATGTGCCCCATTTTGGTCGACCAATATTAATTTTATACAGTGCTCTATGGGCGTATAAAATCATGTTTTTAGCTATCGCATCAAAACGGATTGAAATATCGGTGCGAAACTTTACAGATGGGATTTGGAGTGAAGGCCAATCTATCAAGATGAAAACTTCATATCCTTAAATCGGGCCATCCACCTTTTAAATTGTTGAGATAATTCGAACAGGTATAAGTTTGAGAATCTGCTGACAGAAACTTGACCGATTATGAACCCGTTCAATTCAAATTATTTCCATTGTTATGAATACACATCCTAAAAGCCTATAAAGCCTATCTTAATTGGTACAACAAAGCAAAGTTCTCATTAAATGCTTATAAAGGATATGCCTGTACAAGGACAAAATAGTCTTCCTTTGTAAAGTGCATATACAAGGGCAACATTACTTTACTTTGAAGTGGCCATCCATGGTTTGCCATTTAAACATAAAGATTATCTTATGTGCTCTCCCTGAAGTGTCAGTCATAGACCTAGTCATCTCTCCCTGCTAAGCTAATGATAATAGAGTAGGTGTTAATGACACAGTGTTTGTTTAAGCTATTAATGTTTTATTGGTCTATTCATGCCTCTAATTGTATTTACTGTTCTTTTAGTGTTTTGGTCACTTGACAGGTCTCTGTCAATCACATTTTACCTTTAACAGTCACTTAGCTATCAAAAGGATGGTCAGCTCTAGAACATTAGCTGTAGGATGGGAATTATATGGTTCTCACTTCTGAAGTTCTAAGCACACTCAATGACAAGACCAATATTACAAAAGCTAATAATAATTATACAGGTGTTAGTGTTGTATCTCATAACTATAAACTGAATAGTAATGATATGTCAGAATAAGATATAGCTAACAACTAAGTTTGGTAAAAAAAAGTCAAAAGGTCCCCTTTTTGCTGATTTTTGTAATAATAAAGTCCAAACTCAGGAGAAAAATTGACAAGAAAGTCCACTTTTTGGCAATAAAATGTTTAAAAGGTCCATAAAAGGACCTTTTTAAGGGGGTTAGGTCCACTTTTACAAAAGGTACCCCCAAATTCCACAAAATGGTCAAAAGGTCCACTTTTTACTTTTTTTATAAAAAGGTCCAAAATGTAGAGAAAAATTGACAAGTCCACTTTTTGGCAAAAGGATGTTTGAAAGGTCCAAAAACAACCATTTTTAGGGGATTAGGTCCACTTTTACAAAAACTCCACTTTTTCGAAGTCCCTACCCTCTCCCAACACCTCCCCCCCCCACCAGTCCTGCGTACAGCCCTGGTAAAAACAAATGGCAAAGTCTGGTAGGTAAAAATGTTTGGATGTCCTAACCTTTTAAGTTTTATGTTATGAGTATGTTAAAGAGTTACATGTAAAGACAAAATAGAATGATTAAAGTCAACACCTGAATAAACTGACTGGACAATGCACAGAATGAGTGATGGTCGGTTGCCAAACTGGCAAAGTTCAAAGACACCAAAAACGAAATCTGTGCATTGAAAAGAGACTCCTTCTTTCAAAAAAAGGTGTAAAGATTGATTAAATATATTGCATGGGAGAGTTACAATAGAACTGACACATGGCTAAAGCTCATTATTGATGTTTTTCTTTAACCAAACTAGAACTTTAAGCAAACTTTGCACCTATGTGGTTTCCTAACAATTGTGAGGTGTTAATAGGTTCACCAAAGGGTTTCATGTTTTCTGACAACCCAATAAGTGGTGGCAGTGTTGATGCCTTTTTTCCTTTCACTCTACTGGTTTGTGTGTTTACCATTTGAATTGATTTAAGGTCTTTAGAGAGAACTCTGGTCTTTCTATTCTTTACACAGATGGTGTTGAGAAAGACATCTTGAGGGAATGATGAATAGAGGTGTTTCTAAAACAGGACAATGGAAACTTGGCACAATGATTGAAGTTCTAGGACCATTTCCATGGCGATACCTCTAGGGCCAATGATTCCTTTGCATCTCTTTCTATTCAACGCAGGAGCCAGTCTCTCTCCCCTTCATTCAGAAGATGTCAAACAGGTTAAATTCTGGCTGAAAATTTACTATAGCATCTGTATTTCTTGGCATGGGAATGATAGAAGAGAGTGCTTGGCTTTATTCGAGTGATCTTATGTCTACACGGCAGTCCAATTTTACTTAGTGTCTGCTCTAAGCTCCGTTCTTTAGAAAACTTATTGCCAAGGGTGAAACACCTGGGATCATATTTCCATTGATCACGCCTCAACTTTTATCTTTACTTTGTTAGTTGGAACTTCTCATCTCAATGCCTCATGACAGAAAGGGAGCGGTATCCAAACAAAGTGATCAGGCTCAGGCCTAGGATACCTTTTAAGAATGTTATACAATGAACCTTGGATACCTCAAATAACCCTTAACCCCTGACCTCAGATATTTCTGAAAAGAGCAAACTTTTTTAAAAATTGAAGTTTTTATTACGTGTCCTTAGAAGGAGCTATCATCAGTATCATCATCATCACTGTTCATACCGCCTTGCACACTTAAATTTCGTTTAAGTATAGTCAGACTTGAACTGGCAGGGGCATCAAAATGAGTGCCTATAAAGACACAAGGACATTTCCAGAAGGAATTAAGTGCCCCAATTTTTTAAAACCCAGGTTTTTTTGCATATTTGGAATGCTTACCAAGTTAACAATGTTGACCACAGATACCCATTCCACCATTTAAGGTCAGTGTTCCCCCTCTCCAGCTCTCAATTTCTGCCACTTTGAGGCTCTACCGGTGATGATGCAACTTGTGAATAAATCTGAGATCTTTGCTCTAGCTTTAGCTCACATCTTCAGCATAAAACAACTGAGTGGATTTTTAGTTTGATCCTGACTTATGTCTAAATGGAGACCATGTTACAAAATTGTTCCAAATTTTTAATAAACTTGAGAACTTTTATTTACAAAGCAATCCTGACAGAACCGTACTTGTTAATTGTTGAACTTTTACTCTAGGCCTATACAACGAGAAAACATTAAAGTTGTGCAAAAGTACCGTACTTCTCAAGTTCTGAAATGTGTAAGGCACTACTGTGCCCAAATTGTAGTGCATAACTAAATGAGTAAGAACTGGTCAAGTGACCCTATCCTACTAATTAAAGGTTGTGATGCTCTTGTTCCATTTCTGCTAGTGCTCCTCCCCCTTAATATCCAATTCAAATGCTTTCAATTTAGTGCAAGGTGCCCCTCCACAAAACAAACAAACACCACATAGCCGTCTCCAGTTTTGGAATAAATTCTACTTTTTCACCATTTCTTCCAATCTGCGTATCCAAACAAAATCGGCACACATGTCGGAAATAAGATACACCCAACTAAAATCAGACAATAGATGGACAATACAGAGCATTGATGGCGCTCTGCTAACAGCGGCATCTCTGATGCCAATGATATCATGCAAGCGCACACTACTCCTATTCTCTGCTCAGTGTTCTCTTCGACTATTGTCAGCAATCACCGTATTCAACTGTACACACACGGAGTAAATAGATGCTCACTCAAATCCACGCTCGGTAACGTTCACACAAAACACTCAAAAAGTTTGCATGCTGAAAGTTTTCACACCAAATAAAGTTGAGATTTGTTTTTGCTTTACACATGTCACCATGGTTACAAAATATCATCTACAGATCACATTGGCAATGAGTACATTAGGGAACACCCTAGACAGGGTATGATTAGTTGAATTAACTTGCACAGTTAAAGAAATCAACTTTTGATTAAATCATTTCAATGGTTCAAGCATAGTAAAGGTCAAACAGCTCAATGTCTGCTTACCAACCCTAACAAAAAGACATTCTTCTGCTGTATTCTATGCCAAGTTCTGTAAACAACGGTAGATATTATTTGCTGGCTTTTCACACCATTGTTATCTATAGTTGGAATGTGGTAACTCCCTCTATTGGGCTTATTCAATTCCTTTCATTTCGTCAATCGTTTCTATTCAAGATCACAACTAAATGGTATTGAATCGACCATTCCATGCCGCTACATGCACCGATTCCCACTTTCTATTCTTGTTTATTTTTATCACAAGATTCTGAAGTGTGAAATTAAGACAACCTTCACATACACAGCTGCATCGTAAACACAAGTAAAGAAGACCTGTAATCTGCGAATAAATTGCTTGCAATTTAGCGATTATTTAAAATAGAATCATACATTATGTTAAAGGTACTCTTTTTAAGAAATTAAATTGACCATATATTGGCTAAACAAATATCTTTTCTTCGAAAATATAAATGCATTTACTATATCCTGAAAGCAGTACAAAATGATTACACCAGTCAGAGTATTAAGCCTAAAACCTAATCTCCCATGAGGTAGTGAAGGAGTAAGGGAAGAGGGGAAAGAGAAAAGTCAGAAATTTGGTTGTCAGTCTCAAACCAGGGCCCCGGCTTCGGACTCCAGTCCCATGACCAGGGATAGCACGCTACAACAGTGTCAAACTGGCCAGGCCAGCGATTTCGTGCCCATATCGTAGAGGATACTGGCTGTGCCGGCATCCACTACTCAAAATATTTGACTACCCATCTAATACGACACGATATTAGATAGGCAAAACAACAAATCCTATGTTTTATTCTCTAAATCTCAACTGAACCTCACGTCACCCTTCGACTACCAGGCAGAAGCCACAAACATCATTCCATCGGCCTACTTTTTTAAAAGGTAACATTTTTGGTGAACTTGTTAAAAGGTCAAAAATAAAGACTATTTCAAAATAAATAGAGCAAGCTAGATCTAATACAATAGGATACTCACATGTCATCATTGTCTGTGAGTTTTGTTGGTTTGCTGGCATTTTTATAGCCATCACCAGATCACGATTCTTTGTATTTTCCAGATTTTATTAGTGAATCCACAGTGATGCCTATGTTCTCACACAGGGCTAATAAAGAAACAGTTTGACACTGCTTAATTGCTCAAATTTTATCTCTTTTTCAACTCAAAAGGGAAGAATTTGATCCAATATCCAAGATAAAATTAATTTCTCGGGAGTATTCAAATTTGTAAATGGTTTGATGACTGTGAATCCCTGCTGCTTATCGAGACACAAAGCAAAAACGGAAAGAACTAGGGCAAGTGATAATAACCGTGAACTTGACACCTATGGAATAGACAACTTAGTACACCCTGGGTCTCTAAACATTGGATCAATAAACAGGTTTATTATTTTTTCCTATTGAATTGTCAGTAGTCTGCATTTAGTATTGTCTATAGCCCAGGTGCATCTGTTTGGTTCCGGTAATCTCAAATAAATATTTCAGAATCTCAGTGGTAAACAGGGTCCGATTGATAGATATCTTGTTGTTGTTTGTCACCTAGGTACAAAAGACAGCAGGGGATCAGCTAGACTTAACAAGGTTATTTTCATCTTGATTGTAGTATGGGAAATGATCACAGCCTCTCATGCCAGGTGACGGACAGAATTTTAGTTCAAAACATTTTATGATCTTTGAAACTTAACAAATGAAATAAAAAGTTGCTTCAAATATTCAAAGGAAAATACCGGGAGTTTCCATAACATGACCCATCTGACACACTTTTTTCTGACACACTTGTGAATTCAGAAACCTTAACGGAATAAACATGTGCTTTATTCCGTGAAGGGTTTCCGAATTCATAAGTGTGTAAGAGAAAAGTGTGTCAGATGGTTCAGGTTACAGAAACTCCCCAAAATACCTAGAGCAAAATAACCAAAACAATAAATCATTTCAAGTTGGTGGACACAAACATTTAAATTAATTCCTTGCCCTAAGTCTTACTTAGATCACAAGTTATATGACATGGAGTCCCCTGTATTAACTTCACACATATGCATCTCCAATCTTTTTAAATTATGATTTCAAATCCATGTTATTTTTTAAAATTTCTCTATATAGTATAGGCCTATATACCCATTGTACTCTATTGGACCCTATCTGTGATACAGTTAAAGGTAGCAGCATAACAGGTGAGGATGGGGGGGCAGGTTGCCACCCCAGAGAGCTTTGACTGGGAAGAAAAGTTTGAAAATCATGCTATATTGGCCCTTTTTTGCCTGCTCACCAGGAAATTTTCACCTCCAACCAGGAAAATCTGGTTCAAAACTACATCCGACTGGGAAAATCTGCCTCAAAACCAGGAATTTCCCCCATCTGACAAGTGACCCCTGTTACGCCCCTGCTGAAGGATTAGTCCCAGTCAAAGAGGAAAATAGACAGTATCCCTTTCATTCTTTTCTTTCATAATGCTAGGAAAATATCAAAAGGTGGGGCAGTTTACCCTACCCATTGCTGGATTTTGCAACATAGGCCTACCAACATGGTCCGTAGTAAAAAGTAACTATTTGATGACAATGAAGATCATAACAGGCCCTCTTGATGGATGTCTTGAACAGACACTTGTTTGATCCAAATAAACAAAATTACCTATCATCATCTTCTCAGAATGTCATATATATACAGGCATCTCTCAGCAGGGATACTGCGCAATGTCTCAAGAGATGTGTCATAAAAGTAATGATCTTGAACTTGCCCTGGGCTAATCTTGCTGGTTTTCATCATCTTCTTTTTTTCTCCTTAGTCTCAATTAAATGACATAGTATGTATCCTATAATAACAAGACTTGGCTTGTTGGTGTTATTACTTGACTGCTCTCTAATCAACTGTTTTGATATTTGTTTTTCAGGAAAAGGATTGTACCAAAGAATAATGTGGTCCACATGATGGCCAGAGTAATTGTGGAGGAAAATGAGCCAAGCTAAACTGAGAACCAAGAGAAACTCTGGAGATGAAAGCTCATCTGCTGGGTTATGTCTAAACAATGCAAACGTGATGAGCCCAACCCCGCTACTTTACCTGCTACCAATTTCCGCTCTCTCAGAAACCACCAGCAGGTTTTCTGGGCTGAAGTAATACTTGTTTCAAGTTCCACAAAAGGTTCAAGTTTTTACTTTTACTGAGATACATATAAAAATATGCCTTTGTGCTTAGTTTTTTAATGTTCTCTTATTTCAGTTGATAAAATAACTATTTACAGAAGAACAAATAGTTTGATCTTCACAAATTTCACCTGTGTAGGCCTATTATCATACCAAATTGGTTTCAAATATCAAAAAGTTATTGCTAAACAAAATATATTCATTTCCATTCTTTTGATTTTAAGGATATCATTTTAAATTGTAGATCATTCATCACATCTTTAATCATATGAAACAAATTATACTTTAAACAAGGCCATTATAGATGAGTCAAAGAGCCACCTCCACACTTATCCCAAGAGACGACCTTGACCCTTGACCCTAGGAATCACAACCGGAGATAACACCTGACAAGTTCACTGCCATGGTCGGCAAAAGATTTCTTCAAGTTGTTATGATGATGTATTTATTGCTCTCCCCTGGTATGACAGACAGGCCCTAATAGTAGCAAACATCCAGTCTATGCAATAGACTCTTACACTAGATCTGCTACTACCACCTACAACTAAGAGCTCCTAAGGTAGTACCTTGTGTGGTAGCATGTGTTTGAGATTCGTGGACAGGTGGACTAGAGGCAGATGAACTTGAAAACTTGTAGGTTAGTAGTTGTAATGTTTGGGGAGTTTAGTGGGTCTTCACCAAACCAAAGTTTCTCTGCATGGTCAATGACACATACAAAAGTAGTCCAAAAGGTGGATCAAAATAAAGAGTTCTAAAAACAAGAAATTTACACAAAATTTATTAGATTATGCAATGTTGTAGACATTATATGGTTTGGAGCCAATGCAATACAAGGCAGAGTGATAGTTTGTTCAACCACTTAAAAGAAACCGGCTTTATGAAATCCTTGAGTTCATCACCAATTTCATATGAACAGATGCAATAATTTGGTGATAGATAGCTCGCAACCAAACCAAGACAATGGAGAAGCAGCAACACAGACAGTTGGAGCCACTAGTATCATTCCAAAAATCCCTGAGCGCCACAGGCCTTAAAACTTGTTGTGTAAACTTGACACTGATGTTGCTTAAATGGTAGAATATAAACATGTCAAAATCGTAACCTTCCTGGGCAGAAATGATGGCATATTAGCCTAAGTACTCAAGTATTAACAGACCTAACCTTAGAACAGACTTCAGTGAGAACATCTCAGCCAGTAACTTCAAGATGAAGGAATAGATCAAGATTTTAAGGTTGAACTTTTAAGTTGCCTTTATTCCGCAAGTAAAAAGTTAACTTGATTCCTGTCATGTGACAGTGCACATAAAACATCCAGAAACACCCTGGACACCCATTATGACTATAAAGTATAATATTTATTTTCCATTGAGAGGTATGTTAACCCCATGTTAGTAACATTTGGCAATTGTGACCATCATGTTGTAAATCTGTAACACATGGTCGCCATGGCTAGGTTACAGTTTCAAAACTTAGGAAAATTTCTTTGCCTTTCTTCAATAAATTATTGCATTAATTTGATCATACAAAGTCAATAAAACTGGAATTATTACTACAAAAAATAATTCAAATCAGGCAAATCAAATGAATAATTTTGTGTCTTAAAAACGTACCCAACCGTCTACATTTCTAAAAAATACAGCAAGTAAACTTTGCGTGATCCCCCTGGCAAGATGGCAGTCTGGAACATGACCTCAGATGACTTTTGACCTTGGTCCATGACCTTTGACATCATGCACATATGAAGGAACCCCTATTGCACCTTAACCCCAAGTCTGGTTTGAATCAGACTTAAACTTTTCGAAGAAGACCTGAAAATGAAAACCTAACCAAACTGGAACACACATACATAAACACACACATACAGACTTGCTCGCTGTCACAAAATCCCCCTTCTGCTTTTCAAGCCAGGGGATAATAATTCTATATCTAATGGATATTCTCACCTTCAGTACTCAGAAGTCTGTTTTTAGCCCAAGCATTTCCTAACTAATCTGCATGTAGACCTAGATCTTATCTACCATCGTCAACCTACCTCCAAGAATTAGCTATTGCACCATCAAACACGGACACGGTTGCCCTTGCACCTTCCACCTTACGACATCAAACAAGATGAACTGCGCAACTTTTAGCCAACTTTCTAGCTGCATCCAATTTCTTGAGTGCTTCCACCCGCCTTCCCCCCTCACACATTTGCCTTCCTGTATTAACTGTTTTGCATCAGTTTTCTCACCTTTTGGTTCCTCCCTCAAATTTTCCAGACTCGTCCTTAATTGTTCACCTTCCTGGCTGTATATTACTACCCAATGAGGCATTTTCCTCTTTTGTTTCTAAGTAATATTTGTCAGCTTTATGGCGAGTGTGACGCCAGTGTCTTCTGATCGTTATCTTTGTGGTGTTTTGTTTCAAGAAAATCATTTCTGACAGAAATCTTGAAATGAAAGTGTCATATTTGGGGGAGAAATCTGTTGTCTTAGTAACTTAGAATTGGATTATCTTTATGTGTTAGTATATTGTCTGGCAATTTAAGAGAATAGTTTCATCATCTAAGGACAAATATTCAACAGGCCTAGAAAGCTCTCTATCAGTTTTCCCACATTAAACTACTAAAAACTCTCAGGTATTCCTATACATTTTTTCTTTCAAATTTCATTCAGTTAAACAATTACTGAAGTTTAAATATTTCTGAATAGAATTGAATATAATGAATATAAATACACTTTGCAAGTGCCTATTTCATAATTATAGATTGTAGTCAACAAAATTAACTACACAAATTTATTATATTCCAATAAGATGGTGGTAGCATTTTCAAATATATCCTAAGTTCCCAGAAGACATCATCTACAGTCAAACTCTACTCTTGCAAATAAAATTACAATATCAACAATTAAGGAATGAACCTGCAATAATTAAAACTTACAGTACAAAAGACATCATCACGCCCCATGCAACAGAGAACCTAAAGAGTCCTGGCTATATTGGCAGCAAGCTTAGCCTGCCTGCCCCCAGGCAGAAATTGAATCAAGGCAAGAGAATTGGCGAAGTGGCGCATAAATACCCTCGTGCAAACCCGACAATAGGCTGGTTGGTGCGGCCTCTCGTTCTGTGCTCAATTGACAGTGAGACCACAAAATTGAGCGTGTTGCAAAATCATGCTAGAGCTAATGAAATTCTCTTCAATTCAGTAATTCTTTTTAAAAGCAAGACTTCATCCTTAAAAAACACTGGTTATGAACAATGTGACTGTAAGCTCCTTATACAAAATGTTAGGTTTTAAATACACAATCACTCATTGAATGTGGACTTCAAACATAAAATTCTTTCATATCAAATACCTAGTGTGAGCCAAACCACAAGAATACAAATTTAAGATATAATTATTAACTGAAAATATAACATTTATAATTTTTGTTTAAATACAGTTTCATTAAATCATTTTGTAACTTGTCAATCAACATCCATTTTTTTTATTCAAATTTTGACCATTGTCATTTGTGTATCTAAATAAATTGGCCAAATTGGTAACACAGCTCGCTAGCCCGGCAGGATTATTATGATGAACACGCGGCCACAAACATTGGCATTGGTCAGGTATGTAATTAGTCATTTTAGTCACAATACCGTGGCCGTAATATAATCAATACTTAAACGGTTGCCAATCAAGTCCAGCTTCTAATATAGCCAAATTGGAATAAAAAGTAGCTTCTTCTCTACTTGAGTGAGAAAACAAGTGGCCATCCAAAAATAATGATGTTTTCTTAATTTATTTCCATTTCTCTGTGCAGTGAAAGTGAGTAATTTGGTGGTTACATAAGTAAATTGCAGACACTGGTTCAAATCACGGGCATATTTATGCCCCGAACTGATGCACATAGAAAGCTGCATGACATAACTGCATGGATGAAGAGAAATACTGCACACCTAGGGCATGCTGGGATGCCGATTGTCAAGTAACATTTTTTTTTTGCAAATTTGGTGAGAAAATTCAATTTTTGACAATCGTTTCCAATAATCAGTATTGTAATAACAATTTTATATGGACGTAGGATATCTAATATCATGAAGCAAGTTTATATGGAAGGCAGGTAATTTAACCATTTCAGTGCTGCAAATATGCAAGTTCTTATCTGTTATGAATATTTCTTTGCTTGAAAATAACATGGTTTACTGCATGTTTGAGGCCCCAGAGAAGCAAAACATTTGAAATATGTGGACAACATACTACCATCAATCACAAACATGAAAGGGATTTGTTTACCTTCTGTATCATCTTTTCAACCCGAGTCCATAGTCAGCCGGTTGCAGACAACAACTATATAGCCACAACAAAAGTGCGCTACTTTAATCTCTTGGGCCTAGCAAGCAAAATATAGTCACTCAAAGATACCACTTTTTCCGGGGTGTAGGAGGGGGACACTCCCATCTTGGAAGTGAGACGTATGTAAAGCTGTTAAGACCCCCCCTTTTCAGCATCATTGTCACTCAAAGACCCCATATTAGACTCCTATTTTGGGTGAAAATGTTCACCTTAAAGACCTCTATTTTTCCCGCAAAACCCCTATTTTGGGGAAAATTTTGCAATGTCTCACATCAAAACTGAAACCCCATATTTTGGGGCAATTTTGCTGGCTCTCACCCCAAGATCCCTATTTTTCAGTACCTCTGTCACCGAATGTGCCTGGGTTTGGAAGCGTGAGCCCTTAAAATACACCCCATATCTATTTCACATTCAAAGTGCCCCCCTACCCTGCCCCCCAAATGCACCCCCCCCCCCCCCACCCCCCCCCCCGGCACTTGTTGCAATTATTTTGTTTCAAAAATTTCAAAATTCTGCATTTCCAGGACAATTTTAAGAAAAAAACATGTAAAAAAACATTCAAATGAGTCCAAACAATTTTTGAGATGGCTTCCCAAATGTCTGCCTATCATTTGATATAGCCAAGTTTGTAGCAGTTAACTTTTATTTCTCAAGTCTGCCAATCACTGTCATATATCTTATCAATCTCTTTGCATCCTTTGGCTGTAACCTCCCTGCCTATTACCCATCCCGACCATCTCCCAAGACAACACTGCAAAATTTGATTACCGCAGATCAATACCAAAACCAACAGACCGCTGGTAAACTATATGAGCATTTGTGTCAAACATCAGATAATCACTGGTCATTTGCCAGTCATCTGATCTATCCCAAGTTTCAACTACAGATGTCAGTTATAAGCTAAGAAAATTGAATAGGTGTGAGTAAACCGTGCATATCGACCTCAGGAGTGAGTAATTACAGCATTTGTGACTATATGGGGGAAAAAGCATCCTACTCGCAAGATTGGTATTGGAGATTAAGTGTTGCTTGCAATGAAAATTAGCGGCCGATGAAACTCAAGCTGTGATGTTCCCACAGGCGGTATTGAGTTGGACGTGTCCATTTAATAAACAGATTCCATTAGAGCATACTCACATCTCTTTGGTTCTAATGTTTCTAGATCATTTACATGGTAGTACAATGATAGTACTAACTCATTGTTTCAACTATATAGGCCTAGATCCAATCTCAATTGGTACAAAACACTTTCAGCGATCACAAAATTTAATGATATTACAAAATGTTCCATTGTAATTATGAATAAAATGCAAAAGAATCAAAAGTTAAAACTTCAGTTCTTCATGTTAGAATCTTGTCAAAATATTATCAAAAGTTTCTGTAATTATTTACTGTAATCTCACTGCAATTGTCAGTAAAAATGCTAAGCCACAATGTGATGTGGTGGAGCCAGACGATTGATACACCATAAAAATAACAAAATAAAACTTACCTCCCACGCATACTGCGCATCCTTGCCACACAGCGTTCTTCACCAACAAATGGTCCAAACTTTTCTCCCATCGGTATGGCGACCAGTGAAAATACACCAAGACCCGCCTCCACTATCCTTGATTCCCGCAACTCAAACTCTGGGGGCAAGATCACATCTTCAGGAATGTAAACTGGAGGTTGTTCCTCCATAGGTGTGTCATTGTTCTGTGGGTGGTTGTCAGAGCCAGGAGACCGGGCTGGGAGCTTCTCGGGGGAGGATGGTTTGAATCTGCATCGTTACATTTCCTCGTCTGTAGCCATTTCTTCACCGGCTGTACAATTGAAAAAAAAAGACGAAAAATATTTCATTTTGGTGTCAACACACTGTAGATATGTTAAATACATACTAATATCTTTCCCATTAAAGTATAAACATTAGTACACTTAACAGCCAGCTTAGGTGAATTGTAAGCCAGATTGGTCAATATTTCTCACACACAGGCTTCGTATTTTAAATCAACTGAGATACAAAAGATGCAACTTATGAATTGTTATGAGTTCAGGTATCATCATTGTGATAATTGCTTTGGAATCTGTACAGTGTACACAGAGAAAGAAGACACCAAATGTTATTATCACTCAGTGTAAACAGAGAGTTGTAGAAATTACTGTTACCTCTATAGAGCCAATATCCATAGCCACTGTATGACATGTTGTTGCACAAACTCCCGGGACACAATGGAATAGAGAACAGTCAAGAGCCAAATATATAGCCCCATACATCCAGGCACAAATTGGTGCTTTTACAACCATAAAAATCTACTGTGATAACAATGTTTAATGAGAGATAAATGTTTGTCTTCTTCTTTGTGAACCGACCATTTCAGACTCAAATTATTATCCAATGACAATACAATTCTCCCTTCTTGACGGAAACGGGCGGGATCGCCTGGATAGACCTGGCTTGCGCAAATGTGGATCTTTACGAGGGTTACAAAAACAATTACTAACAATATTGGCTTCTTGAATTTTGAGATTGTATTGTTGTTAGACAAGAGGCAAGCGGTTTTAATGAAGCTTGTTCACTTCCACACCTTTACACATCCTGCCTTCGACAACACAAATGCGGCTGAAAATAACACAAAAGACTTTATGAAATTCAAGCAGTGTAAAAACATCGGAATATGTTGGTACTGACGGTATTGCCCTGGAGGGACGAAGACAGGAAAAAGCGATGTCACCACAATTGCTTGTTATTTTCACCTTGGTAACTTAGTAATGGTTTGCTCTAATGAATGGGGGAGACATCTTATGGTCGGAGGAGGGAAGGGAGGTAAGGCATCCATGGGGAAGGGGAGAGGGGATGCTTAAAACCAAAAATTTGACGACTCCAATTAGCTGCCATTGCAACGCCAATCTGACTTGTTACCATGGATATATTACTGTCATAACAACCAAAATGTGCCTTTGGCAAAAAATTACAAGTTTGGATACCAAATTGAATTTGGCTTCTTGGAAATTTGAGAGGAAAATAAGAAAATGTAGCCTGTTTTCTGTAGTTAAGTGCTAAATATATGTCAAGAGGGCATAAATTGGAACATAATACTATGCTTATAGAGTGGCTACTGTATTTCTTTTGGTCATTTGGTGTGACAACAATTTGCTGGTTGTATCATAGGGCTGAAATTACTAATGTGAATTAAATAAGTCTAGTTATTGGTTTACAACATTAAACAAATATAAACTACATTGCCCCTAAGTTTTTTTTTTTTTTTTTTTTTTTTTTATTTTTTCCCCCCCCCCCCCCAGTTTCCCCCTGGCCAAAAGAAAAACGACAGATTTTTGAACAAAAATAAGCAATTTGGGACAAAAAATCACAAAATTTGGGCAAATATCAGTGATTTGGGGCCAATTTTTTTAGAAATCTCAAAATTTTGGAAGTTTGCCACTCAGAATTTCACTTTTGCCCTCCCCAATTTCACTTTGCCCCCCCCCCTTCAACTGGGATCAGCAAAAGAATTAATGCAATGCATCACTTTTGGGACAGATTTCTCACACCAGTTTTCAAAACATCAAATGTAGTTAAGACGAATTATATAAAACAATGAAAAGATGCTTATATGCATATCATAAAGTTTTATCCAAATTTTCAATCAGTCCTCGTGTCGTACATAAAGGGTAAACTAATTGACAGACACTTGAGCAAGGGAGATCCAAATTCTCAAGTCTCTGCTTTCTTCTGTCCATCAACATCAACTGTTCACTATCTATGCCCAAACTATAACAAATCCTAGGTCAAGTTTAGTTCAATGGAGAAAACTACACCACAAATTCACATACCAGCACATCCCCGGCATCTATCTCTGCTATCATCTCCACTAAGATTTCAAGATGTAATTACGATTCCAACCATTCCCATGGTAACACAAAACCATGGCGATTTTGTTTTCATCTACTTTTTTGAGTCAGATGTAACACATCAATACCGTGCTTCTCCATGCTCTAGTTCCCCTGATCATCCCCTGATGGGTGGTTCACGTAATCTTCACAGTAGAAGTTTTGGATTCATCATGCTAACTCCAAACCACATCCCAGCCATGTCAACCATGCTCATTACTCATACTATCTTCCAATTACAATGAACTATTATGAAACTTAAAGCTACTAACCCTAATTTGACTTACGAGTAAAAGACGTTCTTTGTTAAAAGCACTTGATCTTGTTTAATTCTGTCATTTGTTGCTTGTTCATTTTGGAATGCATAAATTAAGTTAATACGCAAAGTATCAAGTTTTAAATACTGCTTTCCCTTACTTAACTGTACTGTTTGCCGATTGCTTCCGATGTCCATCGAGAAAGATTCTGAGAACCTCACTGATGCTGGGTACCACCCTGCGCACAAGTTTGTCGGTGACTCTACACCAATAGCGGACATCGATCCTTAGGCAAAGTGTCAAAAGGACACATCCCTTACCCGCTGAGCTGACCAAATTGATAAACAAACACAGTATCAAGATGGGACTGCTGGAAACCATGTCTTTAATTAATTCACACTGATGTTGGCCTTAGTTGACCTTAAAGTGAATCTTAGCAGGGATTCTGATGGGTGTATTTAGTTCCAAACATTCATTTGGCTTCTAATATCCATGACTGATAATATGGGAAATGCAATGGTGAAAGAACATGGGAATTAGCCTGTCTGTCTTATGCACACATTATGAATATTCATGTATCCCACAATGCACTGGGACTAACTTTTAGCCAATCACTAAACTTGATGTTGTATCTATCTAAAAATAGATTCACTAAAAGCTGATCCCATTTGATGTAGGAATAATTTGTATGTAGCTGAGAAATTAACATAAGAATATACAAAGAATGTTATGTAGGGCCTATTCTTTTTTGCTTGGAGCAATCTAATTGAATTACGGTGATACAGACTTATCAGGGAAGTGAGACATACTGGCATAGAATCATGGTTAACAGCGTACTGAATGATGCTGATGTCTTCTACCTAGTTTGGATCAAAATTAACCTATTATTTGGCAGACACATAAAAAATAGAATATAGCAAACAGCTTATATTCTAATTTACTTATCTATAAAAAGGAAACATGGAGAATGTTCTGGTCGTAATAGACACTTTGGGTTGATAGAACATCCCAGAAAATGAACAGATTTGCAGAATTATACTTTAAATTTGATTAGCCATAATTCAGATTCCATTTAAAGGGATTTCAGACAACTGACAAAGACAAATCAGAAAAGAATCAATATAGGATAGGAATAACTCCATTTTCTCCTAATAAAAAAGGTTGTGACTCACTCCAATTTGATAACTTCATTTCCAGTTGCCATATGTAAGTTTACACACAATCCTACAATACGGACTTTAATAGCATAATAACAAGTCACGTTATTAACATTTATGACTATACAAATATGTTTTTGGATAGAGTACAGGTTTGTGAAAATGTGCGCAAAACATTCAATTAAGACTCTATGCTAATCTCTACAGTAAAGGAAATACATAGCATCTTTAAGATCTTAAATTTTGAGTCGTAATATGAATCAGGTGAGAACCGCTACAACGCACCCACTATGAAATGGTCTAACAGAGCAAAACACAGGGGTGAATAGCCTCCTGTAAGTGGCATGGAATCCCCATATCTAGGGTGTCAGCTTATTATTTGCACGGATTATCCTGGATGTTACTATAAAGCCCAGATAATCCAACTCTTCCCTTCATATAGTTTCAACTATTCCTGATGAGTTCTGCAGGTGCTAGACAATTTTTGTCAATATTGCACACTATCATAGATGACACACTCTCTTTGGTTCCACAGCATTTGGGTTTCCCATACACTGATTTTCTGGAACAATTTAACAACCACAATGACTGAGTTTTTCCAGGAATTCCAATGCTAATTAATCACAGACAATCTGAAATTAGTGCAAGAGTGTATTACTATTAAATGGGTCTTTTGTTTCTTTTGTTGTTGTTAAGCTATATGCAGCAAGAAAGATGGTGAAATTTGTTGTTGTTGTAGTTCTTGTTGTTGCCATTGTTGTTGTTGTTGAGACTAAAGTAGAATCTGGGGTGCATGTTTATGCAAATTGAATATTTAACTAAATAGTAGTAGTTTATTGCGTATGAAGGTTCACATCTAGGGTGTATATATACACTCCCAAATTATGATATAGAAGAGTGGATGGTGAAAAGGTGTTACAACAACAATAATTTAATATGTAAAAACAACCAAAACAAATTAAATAAAACATTAGTGGTTGGTCAGTATTTTAAAGGGGATGACCTGATTTAAGTATATAAAGTTTTCATCTTGGCCCCACCCCTAAACCCCATCTGCAAAGTGTCATGCCAATATTTCAATCCGTTTTGTTGGGAAAGCTAAAATGTGATTTTGTAAGCCCCATACAGTACTCTGTAAAATTAATATTGGTCGACCAAAATGTGACACAATTTTGCTCATAACTTCCAAACCAAACATCCTTTAGCCCTAAGATTTCACAGGGTAAATGAGAAAAATAGCTTTCTTTAGATACCAAAATTTCAACCACATCCAGTAAAATCTAAGGTTCTGGGGATGAGACTATTAGCAATAGGACCATGGACCTTTAAAAATTGAAATTTCACACAAAAGTGAACTGAGCTGTGTAGTTTGTGGTACAACCTAATTATCAGTAGCTGGCTAGGTATTTTACACAGGTGAAATAAATGTGACCTTACCAGGACACAAGATGTGACAGCTAGAACACAGACAGACCATGGACAGTCCACTCTGTCTGGGCATAAACAGAGGCCCCCTACTAGGGATCTTCCTGCTTGCACAGCCAACTTGTCCCCCAGAAATTACTCCCAGGCCTAGTTCTGATGGTGCACTTGCATGCGACAAGGTTGGATGATAAACAGACCTTGGTGCAAGTGTGGGAATCTTTCGCACCTTGCCAAAAGAATAATTAGCATTTCTCAAAATATAATGGAACTTGGGAATTTGTTCACCTCGGGGAATTCATTTCGGAACTCTCTTGGTCACTTAATATTTGATCACAAGGCTAGATATACATGTTCAAGTATAGGCCTAGCATCTATGTTTGCTATTATAAAGCAATATGACTTGTTTCCTTGAGGCAACGGCTTAGTGCCACACTGAATATAAAGGCTGTCCAAAACACTTAAAACAAAGGAAAAATTAAGACTGAAAAGTCTGATTAATTTGGTGCTTTTGAGTGATTTTTATGGAATTTCTTTTTCCTCCAATATGTTATGAGTCACAAGAGTCCACTTAAACCAATGTCTGTATTCCTACAATGATATAACAATAGTCACTGTTGCCCTTCCTACTGGGGGAAGTAGACGCTCTGTTATTTATAGGTCCATCCTGCTCCATATTGTACCACTGTACCCTAGGAGAGTTAGTTCCCATCTTACTGTAATTCTTCAAGAATGATCGTAATCTCAAACAAAACTTTCTTTTATTGAAACAAGTTGTTTTGAAATCTAATAATCCTAAATATAGATTAAATCTTGGGGTCAACATCCTTGGTAAAACCAGCAAGAGATGAGGCTGGGAGAGCGACCATTTTGATCTGAGTGTCCTTGATAGAGGCCATGAATAGCCTCAGACCCCTACTGGGGATCTGTTCACTCCACACACATATGTCCACTTGCATCTGATGGCACATTAATTTAATTGATGCAAAGTAACTCATCTTATCACTAATCTCTGAGAGCACAGGTGAAGACCTTACATGGATGACAACAGAACAGGCTTATCATTCACACATGTCCATCATCAGTCATCTCAATTTGGGCCAATTGTAACAGAATTCACCACAGAGGTTCGATTATAGATAGATTGAGGGAGACATACTGCTGAGGTAGGTGTCTGACCTTTAGGTGACCATCACACCCTGTACCCATGCCTGACTACCACAAGACAAGATTCAGAGCAAAATAAGTTGGATTGTAAGTATTGCAGGTGCATTCTCCATCCAATTAGTAACTTTAGGGTGAAGGGTAAAGTTGTTTGCCTGGGGTGTTAAATGCCATGCTGTATGCCAATTTTCATTATTTTAGCCACTTTGGTTTTAACATTAGAGTAAAGCACATATTCACTCCATAACAAGATCAATTTAGTAGAAAGACTGGTGGATTTAAAGGGACCATACACACAATCATCAATTCCAGTGCCTTTAGTCAGAGGCCCAAATTATCAATGAATTCAAGACTCACTCCCCACCAACCACTTTGGTCCAGAAAATGCCTACACCCCTTTTCAATCATACACACATACATACACTTAAACATTATCCACTCACTAAAAGGTGCTTTTGTGGTAAGGCCCCTCTCCCCCCAAAATGCCCTAGCACTTAGAGGACCATTTTGTGATTCATATAGTCTCATCTCATCCCCAGTCTGTTGCCAGATTTGCCATGGCCATCCCCAGTCTTTTGCCAGATTTGCCATGGCCATCCCCAGTCTGTTGCCAGATTTGCCATGGCCATCCCCAGTCTGTTGCCAGATTTGCCATGGCCATCCCCAGTCTGTTGCCAGATTTGCCATGGCCATCCCCAGTCTGTTGCCAGATTTACCATGGCCATCCCCAGCCTTTTGCCAGATTTGTCATTGGCCTAAGTATTGTGTGTTTACCTGAACTTACATGACACTTTAATTTTCTATGCAAGCCTCTCCTTTTCTTAAAGCAACTTAGGCTTCCCTTAAAGACTACAGTCACAAAAAACCTGACGAAGCACAGAACTGTGTCATAAAGGCATAAAAGTGGCATATTCTATTAATTTTCTCCTGAACAAATGTGAAATGTTAGAATGTGACAATTGGCAGGTGATAAAAGCAGGCGCTACACACACGTTTCAAACTATTTTAAGCCTCAAAATTATCTTAATATGAGACAAATCATGCAATTTCACTATTTTAAGCTTTAAAATTAATTCAATGTAGGGCATAAAATGGCTTCTTATGAGAGCAAAGTCCAAATATTTGAAAAAAGGGGATCATCAGATATTTAAGAACTTCCCTTCTTTGATTTTCAGGGGGATGGAATGTTTCAGGAGTCCAATAGCATTGATACCTGCTTTGTTACCAAGACAGCCACTAATAATATGATGGTGATATTTGTTCATGTTTGATCTATTGCCCTTTTAGTCCTGCAGTGGACTACTGTAAACAAGGACATTTTTGTGCTACATTAATTTTCGCACTTTTCACACATGATTTAACTAGAACAAATTTAAAAACACACAAATATGTTATTTTGTTTGTAGGCCTATGTAAGGAAGCTTGAAATTACGAAAATAAAAACATGTGAAAGAGATTGAAATCTATGAAATTACATGCATCTTCCTTGCTGTTTTAAGAAGTTAAAATAATAACTTTAATAAGTAACTTGTTAACATTATAACAATTTAAAAAAAGGTTACCCCCCCCCCCCAAAAAAGAAAGAGAAGCTTGTACAAAATATATAGGCCTACAGATAAGCAATTTAAATATTTATGTCCATCCATTTCTATAGCAACCATATAGTTTTAATAAGCTAACTACTGTTTTGGGTCTACAAGTGGACAACACTACTGACCCTTAACTTGACCCCTAAACAAGCTATTTTTATAAGGACTAGACGAAATGTCTGGTTGTAGTATGGCAGTCTGCGCACTCTTAACTTGACAAGTTCCAGGATCAAAACCCAGCCATCATCATCATTATTAGAAAATCTATGTTTTATAACAAGATAAGAGCTACCAGATTAGAACTACACCCATACTGAGTGCCTGTTTTAGATTTATACTTTGATTAAACCATTTGAGGAAGAAAAAACTATTCCAAATTGTGTGATCACTTCCAAAAATCAACCCATTTCTTATAATTTCAGATGACCACTTGTCAATTAATTGTAAGAACTGCAAGGCCTTTGGCTAAAAGTCATGGACGGAATGAAGAGCAACCTTTTTGCAGGATATTTATTTTGTTTCAAAACAAAAACATCATCAATGTATCCTAAAGCAAAATTTGGCTATTAGTAAGACACTTTAGATCATATTTGCTGAGTTGTAGTCATATCTAATTTTAGATAAGTTTCGTTCCCTGAAAAAGACATCTTTGTCATAAATCCACAGTGGTAAATCACTGCATTGGCCCAACAGGTTGACCGCAATGCCGACCACTGGTCTCTGAAAACATTGCTCCCGACCCTACTCAGCTATTCCTGCCCCGCTAGCATATGATAGCGCACTGATTCCTGCCACATGTTTCCTATTACTATAGATCACTCCTAATTAGGCTACACGGGCTCGAGTGTCTGATGTGAAACATGGATTTTTGCGGCACTTTATTTTTTAATGTACTAGATAATTCAAACCTAATTAATATGGAAAACAAGATTTTATTTCAAAAACAGCAGTTGAATGTGAATTAATATCTAGTGTCATGGACACAGGCTATTATAGTCCAAGTCTACTTGAAAGCAACTTGAAAATTAACACTGTAGTGAAATAAAAATATTACAAGAGTAGGTCGCCTGGGTGAATGTGTCTATAACTTGTTCCTGTATTGATCCATCCTGGGCCTAGGTTACTTAACAGTTATGCCGAAGTGTTATTCTTGCCAGTCGCAAGGATTGTCAACTTCTGAATGGATTGAGGCATATTCCAAACAGTAAATCACAAATAAACCAAGATATACGCACTAGGAGCCTGATACTTCCAAATGGATTAAATATCAAAATTAAAGAATTCATTCTTGACTAACATAACTATTTCACTTGTCTTGCTTCACAAGAAATGTGATCTCTGATGGGTACAACAAGTCCATTAAGTAGTTCAATCACAACAACCATCATGGACAATGCATTTGTTTTTAATTTTTCACCACTTTATATGTATTGTGGTACTGAAATGAAATGTATATTTTGGACTCCCTGAAATTAAAACACTGCAAAGTTCATCCTGAATTAAAAGTTTTAAGAGGAGGTACAAGGCACGTACGCACCGGTATTTATGGTGTCCTATTCTAAATTTGTTTTCTGCCACAGACATCGCTAGGAAAGCATGCAAATTAAGTGAAGCCCAACACCACAAAGGCGTGAAGCGTTTCAAGTTCGCCTAGCTAGCAAAGATTAAAAACACTTTGCCAACTTATTTTCCCAACTTTTTAAATGACAAAAAACACCTAAAACCTAACTGGTTGACTTCATCAGTGATCCGGCATGCCAAACACATGAGCTCAAACACACACCAGAAACACACACAAGACGCTCAAGTCCTGGCAAACAAACTTACCATATATTCATTTTTTCCGCATTCATATATATCTTATTGTAACATTTTCTCTTCCTTCCATGCTCCAACAGCTATGTTTATCTAGCTCCCAACAAGCATCTTCCTTTCTACAAGTTCCTGACTCTTCACAGATAGGCCTAGTGCACCCACAAATTTTCACGCCTTTGGGCGTCATGGCGATGGTTGACATAGTTACGCTAACTTTTCTGACCTCTAAGGATAGGGGATTTAGCTTCCGATCTGCTGACCCTATGGCCCCCAAAAGCACTTGGCAGATTCCTAGGTGGGACAGATATAGCTTTGGGCGATGGCGCTAGTCACAGGTGGGTGGAATTTGGTAGTCTCTATCGCAGAATTGAAGGGCTTTCTCCCAAACCATGCTATATTTGGATTATCGTAAAAGACTAGAGGTGGAAAAGAATGTTATTTCCTTCTGGTGTTATTATGTGAATAATATTTCAATTTATGAAGATCAGATTAAGAACTGGATGCATATGCATCTTAAAGTGATTAGATATAACCATTTGATTTGTCTAATTATCTCATAAATTCTTACCAATTTTAAAGAAATTTGTAACAAAATTCAAACAATAACAAGCAATAATTTAATGAAAGTACTTCATAGCTTCCCATGATTGATCAGGTTTTAATAAATTATAATAGCAGTTGCCATTCAAAAACTGATTTGACATTTTCCATTGTAATCAAGTTTTCATCATTAACAAAGTTTTTGATTAATTGGATGGATATTTTTAATCATTAACCTGTTTATCAAATCAAATATTGATTCACCTCTCAAGACAAAAGTCTTTTTCTACTAAGCACCTGTTCCTACCACCGTAAGCCCAGTCTTTTACTTTTCAAACCAGCTCCCAAGCATTGTACAATTATCATGACTCAATGTTAATCCAATTCTGCGAGATATTTAGAAAGTGAAAGTTGAAATTTAAAGTTGACATTTTTAGCATCAAATAAAATCAAGTAGTCTATTCATTGACATACTCAATTACTCTTAAACATAAACTTGATGTGATGACTAAAACAAGTTTGAAAGAATTGACATCATTTTGTAGATATTACTAAAGTATGAATGATAACAATTCCCTGTAGAAAGGCAAGAATATGTTGTACATTTCATTAATAATTCAATTAATATCTTTTAATCTGATCGCCATAGTAACATGCAAGAATTATTTTCAGTGCCATCTGTGGGAGTTAGAAAATAATAGTGGTGAAATGTTTTAGACTCTGACACATCACATAGACATCTGTTAAGTGGAACACTTTCCCATATTTGTCCCATATGGCCACGCATCCTGTTGGGAGCCTGGATGTGCGAGATTTGCAATGAATCTATGAACTTTTCATGTTTCATATGTGAAAAATGTGTTACATGTTACTCCCCTGATGTAAACATAAGGGTGGTATTAATCACATCTTTGTATTGGTGTTGTGAATTTACGATGGGATACATCTCATTGGCTCAGTAGGGTTACATTGTAATCACAGTAAGGTCCACTTATGTTCATCTCATAGAGATAGAATAATACGGCTAGAGGTCAGACGGCCATCTTGAATCAGCGAGCTCAATGGAGGACGCTTAGATGCTTACCGCCCAAGCCCATTATACCTAAAACTTACAGCACGGAAAAATTCACTTTCTCGTTGATTTTGCCAGGCGACCCTCGGTTAAAAAAAGAAATTTAGATATCCAAGAACATCATCAGGCGTGTGGTTTGTTCAGAAAGTTACCTTCGCAAAGATCAGCCCCCGGGATCAGCCACAATGTTTTTTGCAGATTTCCAAAATGGCTTCCAAAATAGCGTGGGCTATAATAGCATATTCGTAGTTGCTATGACGAGTGTGACGTATTTAACAAAGTTGTAGTGCACAGTTGTTACATTTAATTAGTATGGAACTTTGACCTCGGTAGGTGCGAAAACAGCGTCCGTCTGCTTGTCTGTTTGTATTATTGGTAATCAGCGAAAATAAGCGTGTTTGGGCCCATTCTAAAGAATTAACCAGGAACCGTCCAGAGGCCTTGGTTCATCTAACTCACCATGTCCTATTGTCTAAAGTAAATCTGTCTTTTTGCAACTTTAATTTTTGTTCAGACAGCTATCATTATTAAATCAAGCTTCCTATATTTTCTCAACCCTGGAAAATACTAGAAATATTTGAAGTGACCAAAGGAAAGCAGGGATACAGTTAGTATACCTTGAGGAATACAGGAGTTCCTAAAGGATATTGTAAGTCAAGTCTTTAATGCAATGCCTTTCACATTTACACCTGGATCTGACAAAGCAGTTTCAACGGTGGTCTTAACCCGACTTCCTCTGTCACTCTGCACTGTACGACAGCATGAATGTCTAAAAAGCACCAGTCACAAATATCTCAGACTATCAGCCTGTCTATCTTCCGCCTTTATATGGAATCAAGATGTCCAAATTAGACCATCTGTCATCTGATTTGCAATTGAAGATTCACCTGACCACTGTGACCTTAGAAATAAGGTGTTTGACACCAATAGAGTCAAGGGTCAAAACATGCAATTGCTCTGCTACTTTGTTTAAAAAGAAACCCCTCCCAGCTCCCCAGAGTCTCTTTCCCCCTCCCTTTCATCCACTATGAGTTAGCAATTTCAACTGGTATTATGTGTGCCCAAAACTGACACCCCTCATTTGCTTGCCTCAAGCTGCAGCAAAAGCTGGAAAAGTTCAATCATATAATTTATACAGCCTACATGTAGCACTCACATACACGGTACACAGTCTAACAAGAATTACATTGTGAATAACAGACCTTTTCAAAACGAAGTTTACCGAACATGATGACCCCAATAAGTGTCCTAACGAGTCATTACACACAACTGTTGGGCGCAGCACTTACGCTGAAAAACAAGGGTTTTCAGCAATAAATTGGGTAAAAATGATATTTTTTTTGCCTGTATGAGTTAATCGTGTAATGTTTCGCCCCTCTTATGATTTTATCCCGATGCCGCCCCTGATTTGAAAAGGTATATTAAGCTGGCCCCACATGTAGGTTTTAATTGGTAGCAATAAGTATATGTAGGTGAAATTAGACTGACATAAAAATTCATCACATAGTATTCAAAATATGCAAATGAGCTCATTTATATGGCAGAATGGATTAATGAAATATCTTCCACACAACTGCCTGTATAGACATCCGACCACCAATCAGTCTACACCATTAGGCCAACAACTACCCACAACATATTGTGGCTCTCTACAACATACTGTGAGCCATAAAGGAGGACTACACCAATTCAGTGTAGAAATGTTTCAAACAGACAATCAACCACATGGAAGAATCTCTTGGCCTTGTTGACCCTGGATCTGTTTGGTATCATCAGTATCATGTCTCCTAGAATTCATCCCCAAACGATTGTGATCATTTGCGCTGACCTCCCGCTGCTTTCCCACAGATCTTGCCTAGAAATCATGATCCATTAGACTTTTTATTGCCTAATAATTCAGAAGGAAAATTTTGACAGACAGTTTCTCTGTTAAAATGTTTTATTTGTGATCCATATCAATCAATCATTTAAGATAGGCCTATAGAGTAATATTAATGGTAATGATACTCTAAGAACAAGTTCACGAGCAACAAACATTATTCAATCACATATTTTGATAAGTATTTTCGCAATTTTCAAATCCAACTGACTGCTTCATATGAACTACAAATGAATATACGAAACTTTAAATTAATCAGCTTGATTTTGGTAAGAAATTTATTTTTGTAAATCGTTTGAAATTACATACTTCTTTACAAAGACTTTAAATAGAAAATTGATTAAACAGTAACTACTGGCAGTGGTGTAGCCAGAGTTGTGGCACTTGGGGCAAAAAATACAGAATGGTGCTCACCAACTCTTGAAACAATTGTGCCCAGTGAATGCAAAACTTTTCACAAATATCACTAATTTGGTTCTAATCAAGTTGAATTTATTTCTGTGATGAGCGTAAACAGGTTCAGTCATAATTAGGTCATATAATTCAAAAAGTCAAATTGCAATGGTGACTTCATCATCATTCGTTTGGAGTGAATCTGAGTAAGTCTTTCCATACTGTAAAACAAAACTCGTGATCAATTTCATGTTAACCAAACATAAACTGTACAGACGTATATGACTTCTGAATGCGAATTAATTTGTGCAAATTAAAATAAAGTGAATTTGATGATGACCTATGCCCAGTGGAAACGTGGTATTACAGTAAACAGACTTTAATTATTCTACTCTTCCTTTAAATTTACCATAGAAAACATATCAAGGGTTTACTTACTGCAAGAAGGCCCCATCTGCAATAGCTGCCATTTGTCAATTGTATTCTTATTACACATGGCAGCTATTGCAGATGGGGCCCTATTGCCCTAAACCCTCAAATAAATTACAATGAGATGTATAACTTAGCCTATGTGCTAATCATTGTGGCCCGCTTTGACCTCAAGACATTACTGTCCCATCTCTAATTTTGCTGAAGTATGAGAAAATCCTGACAAGCATTTGGAAGATTCCTTCACTTTTGACCTTCCTAATCCTTGGCTGGGGATCTGTTACCACCACCTGTCTGTCTCTATATCTATATTACTATAAATCAATCCAAATGCAATCAAATACACCTATATTTGAAAACTTGTTCCTTAAGTGTAATTTATGTTGTCAAATAGCACTCTTCAACAAGTTTTGCCATCTTGCCACATCACAATGTTCTACTTGTCATTCAAAGCATCTAGATATTTACAACAAACCATTATGTATCAAATCACTCATGGAAGTATGTGCAATTCAGGAACTACCATAATGGGCATAATGATGGGAAATCAGGCCTGTACAGAGGGGGTGTGGTCGCACCCCCAAATTCCACAAAAGGGGCAAAAGGTCCACTTGTTGCTGAATTTTTTTGGTTTTGCATAAAAAGGTACCAATTTAGAGATTTTTGACCAGAGAGTCACTTTTTGGTGATGACATGTACTAAAAGTCCAAAAAAGGACCTTTTGAGGGGTTAAGGTCCACTTTTATATTATACCCAAAAAGGTCGACTTTCTTGAAGCCCCGCACCCCGCAAAATAACTCCTGCATCGGCCCTGTGGGAAATTTGTTAGTTTCAAAATCAATATATTCTTTTCAGACTTTGAAATGAAATTCTGATAATTTTTAAGTTTATAGGCATATTTTGAAATGCATCGACAGTCTCACCATTTATATAGGCCTATACCTTCCCAGGTGTGCACTTTTTGACTTTATGCCTATACTTTTGCTTTCTGTATTATCAGCAAAATGTAAACATTCCATCCTTATTTATCCATAGAACTCAAGTAAAACTTCCCTTTTTTTTCATATTTTCAGCCACACCTGCTTCTAATCAACCACTAACTGACATATTGCATAAATATCTGTACAAATGAAGTGTTGATTCATCTTTAGCACTGTAAGACAAATGACTATCCCACAATCCCATAACCCGCATCAAATCTCCAATCAGTTTTTATTATAATGTGAGAAATTTTTTTGACATACAACTGAATATGCTTCTGACCATCTGACCCCAGTGCCAACCTTTTTTTGACCCAGCATACAACTCGGGCTCAAGCCCACCCACGTTACATTCCAATCTGTCATACCACACACCTTACATGGAATCCTATATTCTAGCATAGATTGGATAATCCGCAAGATGGAAGGCAGGTAGAGTTGCCAACACAATGATTTAAGGGTTAGATTTGCTCCCAAAATATTCTTCTCACCTGAAATAAGGGTCAATGACTACATTTAAATGATACACATGGATGTACTTTTATATAGCCCTCAGCACAAACACCAGCCTCCACATCCATACCCTCAACCACGCATGCACACACACACACACACACATCACAAAAGTCTCATGTCGAGCACGCTCGTGCGCAGAGTGGCCATCTCGCTTCCTTGGCAATTTGGCCAGACTCCCTGTGTCATTTTTGCTGGGGGGGGGGTCAACGCACAGCCGCCTGCTCAACAGTCTCCCAGCATTTGCAGTACCGCATTTATACACCTGGGTGAGAGGCGTAATTGAGATAAGTCACTACTTAAAGGTACAACCAATTGGCCGCAGCGGGGGCTAAACTCCCAACCTTTGCCACTGTGGGTTGGCACTCAATCCACTGGACCACAGGTTGCCCATGACAGAAACCAAGTAAATTGGCCTACATCCACAAAAGAAAATTGAGTCAGCTTTTTAGATTATGATATTTTCATATTTGTTATATAATACATACATGCAGATACAGCCCACAAACACATATGAAACAAGCAGGTTACTAGAGAAAGAAACTTACCATACCCAAATGACAGACACACCTAGTAGGCATATATACGAAATAAAACTAAATTACTCTGATAAATGTTGAAAAAGATGTTCCCAGGTAATAAACAGACGACAGCAGACCGACAGACGAGACAAGTAAACTTACACAAGCTTGCATCAGTCGCTAGATGGTTGAGTCACAGCTGACGATGGTTGAGACTCATCTTTCTATTTAGGCCAACAGACACCCGATGCCAACGTGGGGTTTGGCAGAGGAACAGTGCTAGCAAACTAGTGCAAAACCACTCATCCCTCGTCAAACTTACAGGCACCCAAATAACCCCAAATCCTCACATATACCAATACTCAAATGACAAAACTTTTGGATTCCATAGGATAAACTTATTATCAGTTGTAGGACTATGTTGTTATCCAATCATTGATTCCACCAAGCAATTTGTTACTTTTGTTGTACATTAACTTCAGTTTTGTCTATCATCTTTAGTTTTGGTACAACTTCCAAGAACTTAATTGTAAGGACCATTTAAATGTAATGAGTGTCCTTTTTAGATTTACTACTAGAAATACAACTTCAATAACTCTGAGTTTGGCTAAAAAGATTATGGGAGTAAATCCAGCCCAACCTAGAGTAGATCATACATGGTGAGAACTCAATGTCTGAACCTTCCCATAACAAGCAATCAGGCGGAACATCTTTCCACCAAAGCGTTGTCAATCATCAATCTATCAATCCCTCTATCTATCTCTTCACTTAAATTGTTAGTTTCAATGTGGTGTGTATGCTAGGGTTCCTTTTTTCATTAGGTTTAGCTAGTGTTGTGTACTACATTAAACCCAATATTTGGAAGGTGCACGGATGAGATAAAGTGGTGTCAATGACATGAAAATTACACTGAAGAAACAGTTCTGTAATATGCTTTGTAAAGATAACTATGCCTAAATATAATCCATTTAAGTGTGAAGAAGATGCTTGAACTGATTATTTACAAACCACGCAGGTATTTTTAAATACCAATCTTTATACATCGCATGGTAGCTGAAAATGTTGTGTAAACCCTAGTTCATATTTAAAAGTTACATTTACTTCCTGTATAAAGAACAGAGACGTTTCCAGATCGGGGGTTAAGGTTCTAAATAACACTACTAAGAAATTGACCTACAAAAAATGATCCTGCAAAGATTCTCCAAGTGAAACAGCCAAATAATATAATTTGGAGTAAGATAACAAGTACTCTCTGAGAAAGTGGAAAATGTAAATTGAAGGAGCAGCCGACATAGAGTAAAGTTAAATGGCATCGGTAGGGTGTCCATATTAAATGACAAATAGATACTCTCAGACACTACCTGCTGTATTCGGGACCTAGACATGCTTCTCATCTTATCAATTGTGAAAAACAAATTTATTCTCTCTCTCTCTCTGAATACACAGGTTGATTTAAATAATTGAAATTCTTTCAGTAAAATTAAAATGTTGCTACATTCAAATGAAGATGAAGTGACAGAGCCAACAGAATGAAATGCATATTGTGCCCTCCTCATGCCATCTATTATTTGTAGCCAGTGGCAGTGCCAGACCTCTTTTTCTGGGGGGGGGGGACAAAGTGAATTTATTTTGGGAAAAAAGTTAAATTCTGGGGGGCAAAATATCAAAATTTTGGCCCAAAATTGCTGATTTTTCCAAAAAAATCGGTAATTTTTGGTCCAATATTGCTGATTTTTGCAAAAAATCTGTCATTTTTCTTTTGGCTGGGAGAGCAAGAAATTTAGGGGGCAGATGCTTACTCCAAATGCCCCTCTCCCATCTAGTGGCACCGCCACTGTTACTGTTTGTAGCTAATTGATGCTTACAATATTTTGGGGTTGCTTTCTTCCAAAATGTAGTCTGCAGCAAAATATGGCTTGAAAAACCCAAAGATTGAAAGAACTAGTACTCTTCTTAATCATGTTTTCATTGTTTTGTGTTTTTTTTTTGTATAAGAGCAGAAGAAATTGAGAGATATTTCAAACTGAACAGCAAGCTAGGTGCTTCGTTGACAGTTCACTGCACTGATAAGACAGAATGCGGAGACTCTACGCAAATGAGTTAGGAAATCAAATCAGAGAAACTCCAGGCTGCTTTTCCCTTCATCGCAAAATGTGTCAATTGACTTACCGTGATAAACACTCAATAACTGACAAAATCAATTTTAACAATCATTTTATATCATTAATCCTCTTGAACAGTATGTGTTCAGTGCCAAAGTTGGCTTACCTATGTTCATATTAAGTTTGACTGAAGTAAAAATAAATGTAGCCTTCTGTTGTACAGGTGTATCAAGAACTATCAGATTTTCAATGGCTACAATATCAGGAGACTTCTAACCATTGCAATGCCTATCCAAAGCATGACCTATCCTTACCCCCATATTAAAACCTTACCTATCCCCTTTTACTGCCTAATTAAAAAAATAACATTACCATTATGTGCAAAAAGTTACACTTGCCGCCCCCCCCCCCCATTACCTCAATGTACAGTTTAGTAGATACATGAGTTTTGTTTAGCATTTAGTTGCCATGGTTACAAATGCAGCAACATTTCTGCAGAATGGAGCAAGTACTCATTCTTGCACACATAATGGAGGAAGGACATTTTTGTTAAGAATTATAGGAGGGGTAAAACCAAAGGAACCTATTGCCCAGGGACCATGAAGACATATTGACCACAATTGGCAAAGATACACTGTTTGGTATTATCAGTGGATATGAAAAGGTAAAACATGGATTTGATTCAGAGGATGAATTAAGCTCGACCCAAAATGCAATTTGAATACACAAATTACGTCATAAAAGTACCACATACTTCCTCGCACTCCTATTCTTTTGCATGCAAAAACACCAACTTTAAGCACCATGTTTGCCCATAGAATTTAAGGGTAATCAAGGAAAAGGAGCTGAAAACGGTAGAGAACGTGTCCATCTTCAGGGATCAGAAAAGTCTGATTACCCTCAAGTTTAGCAGCCGAACTCAGTACAGTGCTTGAAGTTGGTGTTTCTGACAGGTTTTGTGTGCAAAAGAATAGGAGTGTGAAAAAGTATATGGTACTTTTATGATGTAATTTGGTGATTCGAATTGCATTCTGGGTCGACTTTGGTTGGTGTGAACTTCAAACAAGATGTGCAAAGGAAGATAAAAGTGATGATATTCTGATCAACAACTCCAGAATGACACAAAGTTGCCTATTAAAATTGACCTGTCAAATTTGATACCATTTTGTCAATAGTACCCGGGATAAAATTAATACCACATCAGGAAGGGAGGCCCTCTCATATTTCAATTAGTTCTTTTTGTGACAATGATGGTTATACAACTTAAATTTTACCAAGTTACCACCCCCAAAAAATAACTGGGGGATACTGAGAGAACAGGCACCCATGTGTAATAGCCAATAATGAAGCATTAATATTATTGCGTCCATCTCTGCCTACCACGCTACCACAGCTCAGGCAAACCGTTAATATTTTTGCTTATTTGAAGCCCTGCTTGTATCATTTCTGCTTCCAGTTTTTTTTTTTTTTTTTTTTTTTGGTTGGTGTGAACTTCAAACAAGATGTGCAAAGGAAGATAAAAGTGATGATATTCTGATCAACAACTCCAGAATGACACAAAGTTGCCTATTAAAATTGACCTGTCAAATTTGATACCATTTTGTCAATAGTACCCGGGATAAAATTAATACCACATCAGGAAGGGAGGCCCTCTCATATTTCAATTAGTTCTTTTTGTGACAATGATGGTTATACAACTTAAATTTTACCAAGTTACCACCCCCAAAAAATAACTGGGGGATACTGAGAGAACAGGCACCCATGTGTAATAGCCAATAATGAAGCATTAACCCTAACACTGTTTCCTGGGAGGAAGGGAAGGGGCAAAATGACTATAGAAGGAAAAGAAGACTGGACATCTTGGGTGGGATTCAAACCTGGAGTCTACGGCACCCCAGTCCCATGACCAAGAATTGCAAGCCATGAGGGTGTCGCTGGCCCGGCCAGCAATTTTGTGGCCATGTTCGTACGATGACGTCATTGCATCTTTTTGGACTTTTCTAGTCTCAGCTCAGTGAGTTTTAGTGAGTTTTGGGCATGTTAGGGTTATTATTATTGCGTCCATCTCTGCCTACCACGCTACCACAGCTCAGGCAAACCGTTAATATTTTTGCTTATTTGAAGCCCTGCTTGTATCATTTCTGCTTCCAGTTTTCACATCCAGTTTTGCGCTTCAGTATCCGTGCTACGAACTTGTAGGGAAATTCTCCTACTCTGGAAATGTACTGGCAATTGTGAGCAAGTTTTTGATATTTGGTCATAACGGGTGACTTGCAAGCACCTGCATGAGCCTGATTTGAGATGGTGGGATTTCCTTCATGAGTACAAGGTGGTCTTGAAGAAAATGAATTTGAATGGCAAAGATCAACCAGGATATTTAGTGTTCTAAAAATGCTGTCAAAACAATACAATCATGTGGAACAGAAGTTGGCAATAGAGAGGTCATTCGGAGTGCCATCACTACATAACTTGGTGAAGATGAAAATCATATCCAAACTAAAGAACTCCCTCGGGGTAACGCACCGAATGCTGACCAAATTGGAACGTTAGCAAGTTTCTTATCTTGCCTCTCATCTTAGCAATTGTCAGCTGTATTCAAGCGATCCAGCGGAAACACACAGCCGTTAATCCGTCCCAGTGTTTCCCCCTCCCAATTACCCCCTTAACTGCTATACTGCCTGTGACAGAGATTTCTGTTTATGGTGACATTTTGGAACAACTATGTCATGGATCAAAGACCTATATAGGGTCTAAATGATGCACAAGATCAATGAATTTCATGAGCTGTAATCATTTCTTTCCCTAGTTCTCGGTAAACTCAATTACCTCTATGGAGTAAGTGGCTTCAATTCTGTGCATTTTCTAATCACTGTCTTTGAATACAGGTTAAGTCTGTTTCCTGACTTGTACTTGAAAAAATTTGTCCGATATTGATTATCATTTCATCTTGTTGTAATCCTTGTCTTTTTATACATTTTCTAAATTATCTGACCAATAGAGACGGTCCATGTCTTGTGACCAGCCAACACAGGAAAATATTTTCAGCAAACAAAAGGGTAACGGTTTCCCCCCTCACATGCTCTCTGCCCTTCTCCCCATAGAATTACGCTTGCACTTGCTAAAATTAGATAAGTGACTTAATCTAATAAACTCCCTTAAGAGAAAAGCTATGATGAATTGACAGCTTTACTAGATGATCATATTCCATTACATGATTCTCAAGTTTTCAGATGAGATTTGCTGATCGTGTGAGCTAAGTGTTTTATCATGTTTTCTATAGCTAACAGATATATACAGGTAGGCCCTGAGTCCATCATGGCTAATATGGAGTTCATAAAGTCCATTCCATAACAATTTCACAATTTTGAAGAATGCTGAGTTACAGGAAAGCAAGGCTTTGTATAAGTGGGTGGAATAGTCCTAAGCCTCCAGGGATACTGTAGCAGTTCCTGGTAGGTCCTGGTTCTTGAGAACCAACCTAAAGTTCAACCAAGTCCTAGAGAGTGCTATTGCTTATAATGACTGTTAAAGGGATAATTCTGACATGATTAATTATTTGCATTTTGTTGATTTCAAGCAGTTTAACTTATATTTTAATTTAGCTCATTTTGGTTTCTTCACATCAAAATTTTATGGCAAAACAGTGTTGTATATTGCATCAATTTCAACTAAGAGTAGGCCTACATCAATAATTCTCTGGTTATATGTCACAAGGAAGGGTTAGAACATAATTACTTTGTAGCACTGCATTAGTTTAAGGGTTTTTTTACTAAGCATGGTAAGTGCCAAGAAAAGGTTGGATTGAATAATTTACTTTTAGTTTTGCCAAAGGAGACGTTTTTGATTTTTACATTTCAGGCAGTTCACAGAAAACCATAAAATATATGCCTGATTAAATTAAAGTTTACCATTATTACTATAAGCATTTTGTTATTTTTTGGGTTGATGATATTTTGATTTCAAGCCATTTTCAAAAAGAGTAGTGGAATTATGTTATGAAATTAACAGAAAAAATGCAGTCTAAATATCAATGTATATATTTAATATTTAGTGTTTTGCATCCATTGTTCAAAATCAAGCTGAATTTAAAGGTGCAACAAGAGATTGTTGAGGCACCCAAATATTGTGTCATAATAGTAATTTCATATGGACTAGACACTCAATGGATTTCTTACCTTGTATTTGGCTACAGAAATGCCTTAAAAGAGAGAAAAAAGGTGATTCTGATTTGCTTATGTTTCAATATAAAACATAGGCTGAATTTCGTATTTGCTCCTATACGAAATTAGAAATTTCAAAGTTTTTGTACCAAAGAAACATTTCTCAGCTTAATCCTTTCAGATGGGGTTATTTTTGACGGAAATCTTTACATCAGGGCAGAAATCAGTACTTTCAATTTTGTAGGGACACCTGATATGTGAAATCTCTCGTTGCACCTTTAAAATGAGTAATAAAACTAGGAGCAAGAAAGAAACATCAAAGTTTAACTCTATCAATATTGCACAGCCTTCTCTCTCTCTCTTGAAGATCAATGGAACAAATTGGCCATACCAAGTGACAATTGAAACTGCTGAATGTCAAAAGTGGCATCTTACAAGACAAAGATGAGCTAAGTGTAGCCTGGCAACTATCACTCTCGCTACCAGCCCTACAGCAGCCTTACAGCGCTATTACAATCAAAGTGGCAAGAATGTTGTATTGCTTACAGCGATAGTTTGCCAGCTCCACACCTATTTACGGATTTATTGCTCACTGATTGATCCATTGTAAGGCATTGCCAATCACAACATTAACTGGGTATCGATTTTTCTCCCGATGATACAGCAGTGCAACAGTTTCCACACCGTCTTATTGTCACGCAGCACTCGTTCTTGCGGTACATCAGAAACAGACGATTGTGTCGTATCATGCCTCATCAACCACCGCACCGCTTCAAAATAAATTGCAACACATTATTTGAGATATAATTTTGTTGCTCCATTCTGTGCTGACCAAAAAAAGAATAATGCCGTGAGTGATAATTTTCCACGCCATGAGGTTTAATTATGACTCTACAGGTTGTGCACATGTCTAAGGAAAAGCTATTTGTATTTGTTGCTAAATAGAAGCGATATTTATGGAAACAAGATTGGATGTTTAAAGAAGACTGCACGGAAGACGTATAAAATATAGGGGTCGTTGGGTAAATGGGCACGCGTTGCTTCATTAAATCAACAATTCGCTGCTATTGTGCAATTTCAGTATCATTTTGGTGGGTGAGCAATTTCTGTTGTCGTTGTCGCCTGGCTATTGATGGTTTTTCTTTATCCCCTTAGGCCAATCCTGCAGGTCTAGCGTTGAACATCCATTCAACATGCTAACCGCCATCTCATGTCCTTTCTCTCTTTTTTATCAATACGGCATCAACAATTGTTCTTTAAGACAGGCTTCAAGGCTGCAAAAACTTGCCCAACTTCTTGGTCTAGTAAAACAGTCTTGCACAACTTTTTGGTCTAGTACAACAACAGCTCAATAACAATCTCAAAATTGGATAGAGGAGTAAAGGATATTTTTTCTGTTTTCTTGAAAATTTGTCAGAAAGAAAGTTCTGTTATCAACAATTACCTCCAAGATAAGTTAAAAATGAGTACATTCAAACCAGTACAAAATACAAACATTTCCGGCCTAGGCTTTGATCAGTCTGAGTTAACACATGAAATGCAGATAGCCATCCTAACTCTTGTTTAAGTGTAGAGTGTCAGAATTATACTAGTATGGACCATTTTGATTGCCCTTTTCCCCTTCCTTTGACATTTAGGGAGTTGTCATCCAACTCTCCACTTAGTTGTACAAGAAAACTAGAGATAAAACCATGTAAGTCGTTTGCTAGCTGTCCAATGAGCCCCACCCATCCTCAATTGTACTCCCTGAAAGAGTTCAACTTGGTTGTTAAGCGGCCAGGCTGGCAAAAGAGGTATTCTAGTCTCCATGCCATTGAGATCAATGAACCAACTCTTATCTTTCTTAAAAAAGTGTACTTGCTCCTTCAACTTCAAAAAATGGATTGTTTGCGTGGCATTAAATCTATTGAGTGAGATTATTCTATAGGAATCTGCTCAAGAATAACAAGTTGATTGTTATCGGCCAATGAATCACTACATCATTCACACAGTACTTATTTAAGTGAATAACAGCGATTTGCTGGCATACTTTCTGGGCAATAACCCCCACAACACAATAGTGGTAATTCCTCATACTGGACAGAATTTGGCCAAAGTTTTGAGTGCTTCACAAAGAATATGTCTAACTTCTACTCTATCTTGCTTTCTTCAGATTTTGATTTAATCAAATGAAAACCTATCTCGATTTGTTTGTTCACCTTATTGTTGTTGTTTTATGAATCAACCGACAATTTTCACATGGTACAAAATAATTAGTGATTCAGACCATACACAATATTGGTCTTATGTACCTTTCACTTTTGTAAGGTAATCAAAAAGAGTTGATCTAATACTAGGATAGTGAAGTCACGAGTTCTGTTAAAATTGAAAAAAAAATGACCCTACATGAATCGTTTTTATTGCTTCTTTTTTCTGCTAGACCCATAAATATGAGTTAAGATGGTGGACAATCAGGCATCGGTGAGGGGAAGTAATAAAAAACCACAGTCTACCTCACTTACCAGACAGGCATAATTCATTCCAACTTCCATAACCCATCATAACTTCCCATGCCATCATATTCATACAAAATCCATTTTCTTTGGGCTAAAAATATCGAACAATTCACTTATTTAGCAATCTCTAAAACAATAAAAGGTAGCGTGAAAAATCCAAAGAGAAACATTCAAATGAAATATTAATTGCTCAATTACAGTTAAACTTTTTAAAAACTAAATTACAACAATGCATTACTTCAGGAACTTGTAGGGAATTAAATCTGCAAAAATAGGAAAGATTCTCTATTTATATCCTTATCCAATCACCAGAAAATTGGAGTACAAAAAGTCTTTTCAAACCTACAAAAATCATAGATTGATATAATGCAATCCAAATTGCCCTTCTGTTTCCCCCAAAGTGTAGCAACACATCTGTAAATGCAGAGATAATCTGCCCAGAAATCGTGACAGACATTCCAGAATCCCCTAGCTCTTGTAGCAATAGTGAGAAACATTATCATAAGTGTAGTGCATCCAGAGCCATTCATCAGGCAAAAAACAGCGATTAGCGGGGACAAAACGGGAAATAAGATAAGACATTCTTAATGGATGAACATATCCTCCCTGTCTATTTGCTGGCGATGCTACAGTCCCAGACCCATCTGCCAGCTGCGTGTCAAATTAACCAATGCAATGCTACGGGGGATAATTTTACACGGCGTAATACTTTGACCAAAAGATGACCATTTCTAGTCTGAATGGCAAAATAAACACTGCAGATACACACCTCTTACTTATTCTAGTTCAGAAATTATTTTGGGTTGAATTACTCAAATTAATTAGTTATAAAATGATCTGTAGTTCAAGTAAAACTTGGTGCTCTGGAAAGATAGGGTGCACGTGGAAATCTACACACTGCTACCATACAGCGAGTAAGTTAATCTTTAACATTGCACAGGCTTGAAAGCATCAAAGCGGGGAAAGGAAAAAAGGAAAAAAAGTCAATTTCTTTTTTCAAAAAATTGAATGGTTGATAAGGCACATCAAACGACACCATCCTTGTGTAAATGAATTTGTGTAACCTATTTAGAGAGATAATAACACGGCCATTACCAGCGAGCTTCCTCGCACAGACTGGATCCAAGTCTGACAACAGTTGTCGAGGGCAATGAAAGCAAACTAGTATTTCTACAGCTAACCAATGGAAAGATTTTGACGTGCTGTGTTGTACATTTTACATCAGAAGGAAAGGGGAACTTGAATGTGTGAAATTTAAGCTCTGATGCAGGTTTTGATGCCAGTTGTTTTGCACACATTGTTGTGTCTGAAACAAAACTGCAGAGTTTGGACATGAGGTATTGAAGCAGCCACAAATCTTGTCAGATAATCCATTCACAATGGGTGTAGTCAATGCAAAGCATTTGGGGATCCAAAACCTAAATTGTTAACTTATACAGAAGTATAATCTGATCAAACCTGGAATTCAGTCGACTCAATAGTGCAGACTTACCCTATGACATTTCATTTGCCTCTAACACAATGATTAACTTGTCTTTCCATCAGATGTAATCATAATAATATTGTGTGTGGTAGAAGGCAAACATACACCACAAATTAAATCTATCTTAAATATAACATCCTGATTAAAAATGCATAGGACAAACACTTTTATCATCTAATATCTATGAAATAGTTTTGGTATCATGTGAATAGGTCTACAAGTAGACTGACAGTCCAATAGAAGATAGACTGAGCTGGGTTGACTGATATATGGCAAATGAATGAATCGGACTGGTTCAACTTACTCAATAATAAATCCTTTCAATTGTTAATAACAATGTATAACATTTGAGAGCACTTCTCTATGAGGTTGATGTTATTGTTTAGTAATTGGCAAACTATGTGTGTCAAAACTCATTTCTTGTCACACAAATGAAATGATTTGAGAACAAATCTGAATGACAAGTTTGGACTTATTAAAGTGCAATTGCTGCCATATCTAGTGCCCTGAACTAAGAGTCCATCAACCTAACTCGCTGTCCCTTGCTTTACATAGTTCCTATGCAACAAAACTATTGAGCACTCCTGGAAAAAGTGGGGAATTTGGGAATGACATTCCTGGGAAAATTTTGCTATTTGGAAGGGAAATTTTTAAATAAAGAAATACATAAGAAATTTTGTAATCTTGGAGGGAAATTTTGTAATCTTAGAGGGAAATTTTGCAATCTTTGAGGGAAATTTGGTTTGTATTCCCAGGAAATTTGGCATTTTTTCCAGCCCTGCTATAGAGTTCCCTAATAGTAATACAAGTGGTGTATGTACAGATAGATTCATATCACTAAATTCTTCTGAGAAAAATATTTCTATGGCTTTATTGTTTTGAGATATTAATTTTTAATTATTGGTGATATTGATTGTAATTTGCAGATTTTAACATATCTTGAAAAGGTGAATCAGAGATCTATTCTAGCAAGACCTAAGTTTGGTATTCAAGGTTCACCTATAGAAATATGCCTACTTAAACATCAAGTTAAGTTCTTAAATTATTAATGTCTACAATTTTTTGTTAAGTTATGGTAAAACTGCCTGTTGTAACTGTTAAAGAAATTCCTCAGCAGCTATGAGTTTGCAAAAAATAAAATACAAGCAAGCTCAAGTCACTGTACAGTATTTCAGAATGGGATTGCTCTGGTTTACCAGCTGTTGATGTAGTCAAATAGACAAAATTAAAAAAAAAATCCTAAAGGCAAGTAATCCTACAAAAAGGATCATTTTTCCTGATGACTTTTGACTATATTCAATCAAGAAATTAATCACTACACCAACCACATGGGGTTGGTACATTTACTGCACCCACTTTGCCTGCTCCCAGTCGAATTCAGCAGCCTTTACGGAATAAAGTGCATGTAAAACTGTGCTTTATTCCGTAAAGGCTGCTGCTGCTGAATTCGACTGGGAGCAGACAAAGTGGGTGCAGTAAATGTACCAACCCAACCACATGCACTTCTTCCTATCACCAATGTTGCAAACAAGAGAAGATATCAGTAGCTTCCAACAATGCATTGCTTCCAATGAAGATTTTTGTACAGGTAGTCATGTGAATCATTACAGATGATACATTCTTAAAATGCAAGTTTGTGATCAGTACTTTTACTTCTAGCCATGTTTCATCTTTAATGATTCACATCAGTACCTGAACAAAAACCTCCATTGGGAGCAATGCATTGTGGGAAGCTACTGATAACCTCTCTTGTTGCACTGAAACTATCACCCCATACTCTTGTATTTTCCCACCATTTTCTACCTCAGTGATTCCCTCCTCTTTCAGCATTGTCCTCACCCGGTTACAGACACTCTCAAGCAACTACTCACAAAGATGTTATTCCAGACGACAATGATTAAAATTGTTCCAAATGTCAATATTTTAATCTCAAGTTTGATGTTGGATGAGTAAAAACAAAAGTGTTTCAAGACAACATAAGTTGTCAAGTGTTTGACAACTTTGACAATATGAATTTTTAACAATGGGAATGACAAAAGTCTTGCATCAATCTAGCCGCTCTGATGATGATCAGTTTGCATCTGTCTATCAATAGCAGACCATATTGACTCGTCTTGCACATCGCAACCAAATGCACACACAGCCGCTAGATAACGAGTGTAGATAACAACAGCGCCAACAAGTGTATCCCCGTGGCCGGTAGTCACTCACTGACTCCGGATCACTAACAACCACAATCAATAAGGCATGTGTGCGTACGTTATTGCGATCGCTTGTTCGGTAACGAAGCTAGTAAGATAACAGTGATGAGAGTAGACACTTCTTCTCTCCATGTAACAGAAACTAGCTATGTCAACTCAAAATGATAATAGATGATTTATTGCTACCACTTGTTATCTTGTAATAAAAAATTGAAACGAAAAATCTGTACACATAATAATCTGATAAACCAATTGGTGTGGCAGCTATCATTTCTCGATCTTCTAATTTACATGCAGCATTTTTCTAATATTGAGATAAAATGAATGAAAACTATCCTTGGATTGATACAACTGATATGCCTATGTATTGATAATTTTATAAAAATAAGTAAAGCTTGAATATTGTTTTGTTTTAAAAGAGATTTCATGATGATGGCTGATTAAAAAGAGATAGTTCCAAAACCAACCCACCATACCACTGTTGGAGCTGGTGGAGAGAAACGGAAGCAACCTAGCTCTAGGCAATAGAGGTCCTCCTAGCAAGTCAAGTTAAGGTCACACCAAATTGGCCACCATGAAGATCACTGGCAAGCATGTTTGGGGGCAATAAATTAATTGCCACTAACAGTTGGACTTGCTGAGAACAGGGTTGTGGTACTGAACACAACTGGTTAGCATCCCTGCTGAAAGATATGTGGAGTCAATAACCTATGTACTTCAATCCAGATGAACATCTACCAAGAAATAGCATTGCTACACTGTGGACATTTTTTCTGTGATACTCAAATTCTGCAGATGACTGGAAATTAGATTAATGACATGTCAATTGAATAAAAGAACTGAATCTTTACATAGATACTTTTTTTCTATCTGCAAACATGAAAAGTTAGAATAAGTTTGGATCAAGTGAAATTGTCTGGAGGCACAGATGGGAGGAAGGGGTTACATCCCCCATACTTAGTACCACATAGGTTTTTGATTGATTCGTAGATAAGGCAGTGTTCTAGAAATACTTCCAGAATGTGTTTCCTATTATTAGGTCCAGGGACAAAATGTTTTAGTCTAGGCCTACATTAAATTTAATCAAAGCGTATGTAAGATTAAAATTTCCTGCATTTTGGTATGCTAACCTGCAGTCACTGTTGACTTCAATTTCTGCATCGTCAATGGTTAGGGCAGTGGTTAATCTGCAATCAACACTATCTGATCATACCGATCCCAAAATAATTCACAAAGGAGAGAGAAGAATATTCAACAATCTTTCTTACACAAAAATGGGTTCAGTTGGTTTTAGTCAACAGGTTTGAACAATTACCCATTCTGTCATTATTTACCCAACTTTCAAAGCTTCTAGGTTTTAGACAAAATAGGGTCACATATTTTTCTGTGAAGAGCAGTAACCAAACAATGAAGAATCATTCACAAGGTCCAGATGGGTAAATGATATCAAGTCAATATGAAACCAGGTCTTCGGGGATCTCTGGAGTGTTGTTCTTTGTTTACTCAACAAAAGCAAGTTTGTGATATAGGTATGATATAGGCTTAGATAGGTGAGAGTTTGAACTCAAGTAGGAAACCTCTACCATTTGGTCTCTGGATTGTACTAGGCGATGAGAGTTGGCTGAGAATGATATGTTGGATGTGAATACAAAAAGCAGAACTCAACAATTAATGATGCATAATTATGTCCCGCTAATCATTTAAGCTTGATTATGCTGACCTATGTCCTCAGTAAAATCAAATTCTCAAAATTACCTTTTGGAACAAAAATGGCACAAATTTAATGATTTCCAATTCACAATTCATTGCATGCTTTGCTCCCAAATTTACCCAGCCTTGGTAAGGCCACTGCCTATTGAGTACTACTAGTTCAACTAGTTGAAACAGAACTGCGTAAGGTGCCCCCCCCCACCCGATTACAACATATCTTCTTCTCTGTTTTGTAGGAAGGGCCATTCACCAACATACGTTAATTCCAAAATTTCATTTGAATCCAACATACCATTTTAATGAGAGTGAGTAATTGTGTGTATACATAGCCCATAGAGACTGTACAAACTATTTTCCAGTTATAGTAAACAAAACCAATTTTAGCCCATAGCTTCATAATGAGAAAGAAGTTAGTCAAAATATTTCGAGATGAGAGGAGAAAAAATACAAGGTGTCTTCTCATGATACCAAATCTAGGTTTGATGGTATGAAAGGGGGGGTCGAGGCTGGAGGATCGCTTGGGCTGCTCCTTTAAAGAAGGTTGTTTGGAACAAGTATCTGTTGAAAATAACTGGGTGAAATTCACTGGATATGATGTCATTTTAGGCAGATATTGAATTACTCAAATTGAAAATCAAACACACAAAATATGATAAACAGTACTAGCCAAACAAGAATTCCTGGGTAAAGATGGACTATTGTTTTCTGATGGCATTTAACGATGCTATATTTACCTTCCCAAGCAGACTCTTGTCTGAACTTTAAAAATATTCAACTTTACTGTTTGTTGAATAGAGCAAATATGACATGATAACACACCCACTATTATTGGCCTCCTCCAAAATCTCAAAATATTTGTTACCGTTGCATAGAAAATGTTTACTAATGTAAAGATTTTGTCAGAGAATACCAACCTTTACTTTCAATGTAAATATCTGTACAAAAAAGGGCCCTCACAGGGATAGAGGACCAGCAAAAGTCAATAAGACCAGATAAAGCGACAAAAGAAAGAATGGGAACCGTAGTGAATTTATGCCAACATGGTAGGACTCTAACTAAATAGGGCACATTTATATTGGATTCGGCAGATTAAATGGTTGAATCATTTTAACTAAAGTCCAGCGAAAGGTGAAAAAATCAAGCACTAGGGGTAGACCTTTTCCATTTTTGTTATCAAATCACACTGACAAGAATGACATTTCCATGTAAGTCTTGCATCCATAACAATTCTCTGTCTGTGACTCCGTGTTGTTTGTGCCGTCTCTCTCGATATTAAAGTTGCCGTGTATGCCAGTAGTTAACTGCAACGTGAAAGTTTTGTTAAGTTTTTGAGGCAATCCGAAAAGTGCAAAGGGCAGTTGAGGGTGATTGGAAAATAAAGTAAGCTTGGCTCTTCCCAAAAGAGAAACTTTTCCTTTGCCCTAGGCCAGGAACAGCAGCCGAGGTACGGGTGACGAAAGGCATGGCAAGAGAAATAGTTGGGAGCAGAGGATGTCTGTAGTAAGCAGTGCACTGTAGTGAATAACAATAACAGCAATGCACGAAATACAGAGCCAGTCATTTTAAGTGTTACAGTGATTGTAATATTTAGCCTAAATAACTGCTGAAAATGTGGTTATTTACAAATCTCCTCACACCTGTATTTCCAGTTTTCAACACATCAATAAGTTATGGGTATGCTCATCCATCTCATGTCACAGTTGGCCAAACCTTCCAAAATATTGTCTAAGGCCAAACAAGTTTGTTTCAGAAACATTGGTGAAAAAGCTACATGCCTTGAAAAAAGTGGGGAATTTGTGAATTACATTCCTGGGAAATTTGATATTAAGAGGATGAAATGTTTACCTTTAACTAAAGAAATACGTAGGAATTGAAGGGAAATTTTGCAATCTTGGAGGAAATTATTTGCAATCTTGGAGGGAAATTTGATTTGCATTCCCGGGAAATTAAGCATTTTTTCCAGCCCGATAAGCGTATATTGGATTTGATTTAAGGATGATTTGAAACCTAGCCTATTTCACACATGATTATTTGGTTTGGACAACATTATGTATATGCAAAAAAAAACACAATTGTCAGAATATCGAGGGCACCATCCTCGCAAGATCTCTCAGTCAGCCTTTACGTGTTAACTATTAAGTGAATAACTTCCCAAACTTTTCCAAAGATAACCTATACCTATGAGGGCTTAGAACTAAAGCATTAAATTCTTGCTAATTAACCTTCCTTTAATTATAAATATCCATAATTAATGGATGAATACCTTACACGTGGTCTGATATAACTCGTACTCTATTAAGTTTAGTGCCAACACTGAATTTAAACCACTTTGTGTGTACAAAATAGGTGGCAATATCTGCCCAAAATAAATGAGACACTTTAACATGGTTCCAAACAGTCCCGTCCTAAATTTCTCAACTCCCCTCAGGAACTAGGTTTCACCGAGCCATTTTCTAGTCATTTCTCTAATTTCCTTCACTCCTGCCTGTCCACAAGCATTTATATCTGTCCACTTAATATCATATTTATTGTCCTGTACAATCGAAAATCAAATCCGTAGTTATGTTTTTCTGTATTTTGTACGAACTGGCTGCACTTTTTTTTATTGTTACTTTATTGTTGAAGAGTTTCTACCTCCTAGTTCCTAAAACCAAGTTTGTATCGTAATATTTCTCGTTGAAGTTAGCAATATTATTATAACAGGTTACGATCTTCATGAAAATCTAATTCAGGACTTAACTGATATTTATCTACCATTTTGATGACAAGAAACGGATTAACATGAATACCGAGTCTCTTTAGCAACGTCTGATTAGAGATTGTCATGTTTCTAGTTTCCTCCGAGGAAATGGATCTGTACATAGCGCAGGACCGTATTGTCCAATATAAAGTTTGGTAGACATTCCCAGGGGTTTTGCAATTAAATGTAGAAGAATGATAGAAAATAAGCATGAGCAAGTCAAGTTTGCCAATGCTAAAAAATGGTCTGGAAAGGTTAAACAATGGATTGTTTTTACAAAATTGGAAACTGTGAGCTTGCCAATAAGGTGACATTGATATAACTGATTCATATTACTAAATTGAAATGTTTGCAGTGTTTATAATTCTACTGAATACCAGCACTTATTTTAGTTAAATGCGTTCCTGAAGATTCCCTCAATGAGGTCAAAATAAACCTCACCAACTGTACCTTACCAACTGGCAACATTCACTGAACTTGCAGTCACCTTCACAAAATTACTCAAAAATCATTGAATATTGTTTGTTCATCTGCCGCATATACAAAACACTTGATAAAATCATTTTACGGTTCAGGGTTTTTGAAAGCCAAAACTGCCCACAGATATCTTTTCAAAACACTATTTCCATTCTCTTTGCTTTCTACACAAGTAGAAACTCAAAGCCCTTTTGAATACATCCGCCATGCCATTATCATTTATGCTATAATCCAATTGTTCCCGATCTCTGAAAAGTTTGAAATTGCATGACACAAACTGTCTATTTGAGGTATTGTTCCATTCTGAATCGTGTTAAAAATTGTTTTTTCATCTGCCAGTGTAGAGGAATTCCAGGTGCTAACTCGCCACAAAGTTGATAAGATCATTTTCTGCTTGAGTGTGCTCAAAAACAGTTGGATGAGGACAGAACACAAGTGCAGCCTTGGTTTGCTGTTCATAAAGACTTCAACCAACTGCAATTAACTGGGTTTGAACTCGTCCAAACAATGCAATACTCCAACATATCTCAATGAAGTACACTTATTATGCCTTCATTTTTTGGCAATGTGTTATTCAATCTTGTTCTGTATGCTCAATGTTTTGCTGTGATTGTAAGTTTTTGAAATGTATTCACTATTAATTAGGTTATTTCTTTTTTGTTAATTGTTTTTAACAGTCTTGCCAGGAAGTATTCTTGGAAGTGTTGATTAAGTAAGTATGATTAATATGTAGTTATGAGTAATGACAGAATTAGTATAAATATGGCATTCCCATTGGAATTTGGGCAAATTTTACTCCTAGACTATATATAGTATTAGTAACAAGCTATATTCGAGGGTTTACTTCAAGAATGCCGCATCTGGCAGCTCATTGCAGATGGGGCCTTTTTGCCCCAAACCTTCGAATTATGTAGCTGACTTACTATTAACTATATACAAACACATGCAAGGACTAACCCAAGTGAGACACTGTAATACCAAGAAATTACTGCAGGCAATTTTTTATTCAGTCCATGTACTTCTGTCACAAAGTATTAAAAATTTTAACATTTTTTTTTCATTGACAGAATCTTGACTAAACATTTGAATTTTGATATCAATGTAATTCCAATATTACGCCTGCTAAAATGAAACATATCAGCTTATTTCTGCAAACTGCCAGGTCGCGTTTTGCCCATTTAGGTATGAAATCAGACATGACGCTTACAAATTTTGTTATTTGATCAAACCCGGTTTTGTTAAAAAGCCAGTGTTCCTTTCTGATTAACCATTATTTAATAATTTCACAATACTTATGACAACGTGCGCAACCAGTGGGGTGTATTATTAGGGGCAATAATATTGTAAATATTCATACAATCATAAACATGCTGATTTAGGGCAAAAACTAATATCAGGGTCTTTGTGTAAAATCATTGTAAATTCAGAGACATTGAGTTTGAACTTGGAATGACAAAGTAGGTCAGGTCAGTAACTGAGGTCTATGGCACTATAACTAAACCAGGTGTAGTCAGTCAGGTCTATGGCACTATAGCACTAAACCAGGTGTAGTCAGGTCAGGTCTATGGTACTATAGCACTAAACCAGGTGTAGTCAGTCAGGTCTATGGCACTATAGCATTCAACCGGGTGTAGTAAGGTCAGGTCTATGGTACAATAGCACTAAACCAGGTGTAGTCAGGTCAGGTCTATGGTACTATAGCACTAAACCAGGTGTAGTCAGGTCAGGTCTATGGTACTATATAGCATTCAACCAGGTGTAGTCAGGTCAGGTCTGTGGTACTATAGCACTAAACCAGGTGTAGTCAGGTCAGGTCTATGGTACTATTGTAGGTCAGGTCTTTGGTACTATAGCACTCAACTAGGTATAGTAAGATCCAGTCTATGGTAATATAATACTATGGGTGGTCAGGCCTATGGTACTATAACACTGAACTAGGTATAGTCAGGTCCAGTCTATGATACTATGGTAGGTCAGGCCTTACTATAACACTCAACCAAGTAAGGTCAGGTTTATTTTACTATAGTACTGAACCAGGTATAGTCAGGTGCAGTCAGTGGTACTACGGTAGGTAAGGCCTATGGTACTAAGCCAGATATAGTCAGGTCAAGTGTATTATACTATAGCACTGAACTAGGTATCTGGGGTCACGTCAGAAAGACAGAAATGTGGCCAGATAATAAACAAAATCTTAAAATGATGAAAAAATTATTAAGTGAAGAAATAGATCAACATGTTCAAATTTAAAAACAAAATGACCAAGATGCACAAATTAATTATACAATTTGAGTGGCTAATTTGTTAATTCTTTGCTCATTTTGTTCATTTATTCTATTTCTTGACCTAATTTTGGAAAATTTCCAATTTGTCTTTATAATATTGGAAGTAAATACAAATTTGTAACTTAAAAACTTGGGAATTTTATTATATTGGAAATAAAACAACTTATTGAAACAAATGTTGGTCTACCCTTTTTAAAATGTTGGCTACTATTTTCACTCTGGAACCTATTTTTATATTTTTGTTTTACTTTAGACCCTTTTGACATTTGAGGAATTCCACAAAAGGGAGGGGAAGCAATAGGTTTCCTGTATTGTAGTACCAATTTGCCCTACAAGACAAAATTTTAGGCTTCTTTGAGTTTCAGACATGAAATAATGCTCTTTATTTTTTTTAATTTCTTCAAGTTATTTTTATCCACCTGGGACACACAATCAATGCAGGAACAAAGTTTGGTTTAAAATATTTGGATCAAGAGGATTTAAGAATTTAACATATTTCTCATCAAATAGAGGAATCCATCCCCATGCATAACTTGTTCATTTCATTGATTTTAAAAATGCTATGCTCTGTAACAGAACTGCATCATTCATATGCAAAAAAGTAGTTCAGTTAACACAGGTTAGGTTAGCATGCACCTATAAAATGTGAAAGAGTTTGAAGTTGTAAGCCTCCTTCCTCAGGGCAAGTGGAACAAACACCATTTTTTCTCCATCAACAAAAGCTAACAAAAGACAAAACATTTAATCAAATCCACATGGTCACTAGAGACATCAATGAGTTCATGGTTGTCCAAATAGCCATTTGTTTTCTCCACTGAATGTGTTTGGATGGGGGCTATGAAATGAGCACTGTTTGTGTGTGTGTTTGTGCAAGCGCACATGCATGTGTGTGCATGCGTGTATTTATGTAACACATACTTTGATGGTTTTAAATGGGATTTGGACACAGTGAACCTCGGTAGAGTCACACATGTGACATCAATGCATGTGGAGTCAAAGGTCATCTAGGGGTCATTCTAACACAAATGTTAACCCTGTATGCAATTGGTCACTGTATCAACTTTCTTTGATGGATTTCAATCTTACTTGAACATAATGAGCCTTGGGTAGTCACACATGTGACATCAATGCATGTGGAGTCAAAGGTCATCTAGGGGTCATTCTAACACAAATGTTAACCCTGAATGTAATTGGTCACTGTATCAACTTTCTTTGATGGATTTCAATCTTACTTGAACATAATGAGCCTTGGGTAGTCACACATGTGACATCAATGCACGTGGAGTCAAAGGTCATCTAGGGGTCATTCTAACACAAATGTTAACCCTGTATGCAATTGGTCACTGTATCAACTTTCTTTGATGGATTTCAATCTTACTTGAACATAATGAGCCTTGGGTAGTCACACATGTGACATCAATGCATGTGGAGTCAAAGGTCATCTAGGGGTCATTTACGGTCATTCTAATACAAATCTTAACCCTGTACATAATTGGTCACTGTATCAATATACTTTGATGAATTTCAAAGGGACTTGACACAACGAGCCTTGGGCTCCTAACACAGCTAACTTCTAGAATGGTGGGGACATAATTACACAACACCTAATTCCAAGTTCTGATTGGTTTTCACTCATCTGAACTTGAATTACTTCAAAGTACTTAGCCATTTATTGAAATAACTTAAATACAATTATAGGTTAATTAACCCTACCTTATACACTATCACCATATTTCTATAGTGAAGTATTAGTAATTGTGTCCAATTTAAAAGACAGGAAGTATTGCATGGATTAGATTTAAGTGGACAAGGTCTTCCCATTGATAGACGAGGAGTGGAATTCATACAATCGCCTCTTAAGAAAACTGCTTTCTTTTACAAAATTGAAACGGCATCACTACCATTTTAACAGCTAATCAAAATACTATGTAACATTATATTGTTTTAAAAATTACAGACAAGTCAATACTTTGAAATATTTCAAAATTTCACAAAATTTACCACAAAAATTACTATTTCCACAAAAGTATGCACCTGATATACCACAGTAATGAAAAGAGAGACAAAATTTAACCAAGAGTATACCACATGCTCAAATAATGACCGTAAGTGTCCCCTAAATGACCTTTGACCTCAATATCTGTACCTCACATATGTCTGCCTCTTGTTTCAATATATCCAAAAAGTGTACATACCATTGTTTGACACACACACAGACACATACAAATCATGTTGCCATAGGGTTTCTATTATTAAAATTTGATTACCAAAACTTTCAAATGTCAGTTGAACACAAAAGTGTTGCCATTTAGACAATCTTCCAAAAGTAGGGGTCATTGACACTAACTGCCAATGATTTTCCCATCAGTTTCCAAAAATCTACAATTTTGCCTAGATTGATAATGTTATCCACCCCACCTGAAACAAATCTCATACAAGAACTGCCCCCCAGAAAATGCCATCCTAAATTTCAAGATAAAACCTCTGTGTTCGCTTCTGCCTGATAATGTGGCACTGCTATAAATCAGGAGCACATTAGCTAATCACATTTAAGTTGTTCACCATTAAGTAGTGTCTTTCAAATTCATTACCCACAGGACAGTTTAACTGAAGGCTAGAACACATTGAACTTTGAAGAAAAAGACTGTGCTCATTGACCCCAGAGTGCAATTTAGAAACCATTGAAAAAACACTGACACCTTCCGTGTTATCAGCTTAGCAATCAATAGAGAAGAAAATCTCAACCAACCATTGTCTCATTTTGAGCCCAAGCTAAGACTACAAAAGAACACTTTATCACTCCATTGTTGAGATAATGGGTGTCTTTTGTGTGGACTAATCAGGAATGCAATCAGAGAGGCTATTTAAGGGTCTTCTTGGCCCCTCTTCCGGTCTGATCTTAACTTCATGTATGGCTTCAAGAAAATTGAATAAGTGTGAATAAACCAACTGGCAGATTTTGATTCAAGAATAAACTTTGCTTTGGGCTTTTTTGTTTTGTTTAATGTTTGGGCTTGGAGTAAGTCTGATCAAATGTCACAAAACAAAAGATGTTAGAAGGTTATGAACTTGATGCAGGATTCTTCAAGGTTTAGTTGGAGAGGAAAGTTCAGGGGTACATGGTGTAGCCTATGCAGAGGAGGAACAAAGTGAATCCAGAAGAGAGAAGATCACGACAAACAAATTCAGTTGCATTCGTTTTTGTGGGCCTACACATACTAACAAGTTTTGACAATCTCTGAAACCCACCACTGGGAGTGGGCGAGCAGGATATCATTTATCCAGACTAGAATCTTCAACAATTTGATTACTCTGTCTGCATGTATCATTATGAACCAGAAAACTGAGAAAGGGCTTAAATATATTTTGTCCTTTCTTTTTCTTCTTCTAATAGAATGATCCAACCAAAATCACAAATTTCATTGATTTTCATTTCATATAGCCCCAGCTTGCTTTCTAGCTTCCATCATTGACTGTAGTGTTTGTGTGCTTCTGGGTGTTATCTCAACTCTTATTCAGATATTAGTATTGTCAATATCTTTCCACCAAACATTAAAATTATGTAAACATTATAGTGGGCTTCTTTAGACTGTTTCCTATTGTCTATGGTTTCAGCATTTGATTTTTGCCCCTCTCCTTGGAGTCCTTTCCCTCTTCTCGTTTGTGTTTTAGCTCAAACATTCTCCCTTTTTGCTCTCATCTTTTTTTTTTAATATTGGCTTTGAATCTGTTTTCTAAAGGCTTTGAAAGAAGATTGTTGGTCAGGATGAACATTACCAGGTTTACAATTTCAAGAAGGGTCTCTACCATTTCTTGCACAAACTTTGGAAGATCCTACAACTTTTATTCTTTTTTTTTGACAGCCATATAGCCAATGTTAGCTTGGTGCCATATGCCATGACTCAAAATGTTTTATCACAAAAATAACTGGTATTATCAGTACAATTTACTACTCCATTTATGTTGATGGTGAGGCATGAATTTGTATGCAAGATCAGGCATATGACTTGATTGTAGTTATGTGACTGTCTATATTTTGGAACTCACCTTTCACCCAACTTATTTTGCAACCACTATGTACCTGCACATGACAGTGAAACTCAAGTTGAAATATCATCCCATCATAAATCATGCCATGCAATGACATCTTAGAGGCTCTCAATCTTTCATCAATTTACCCTAGTGGTAGACACCTGTCCACGGCCAAGTACATAATTTGTGAGGGACAATGTTAGCCTTTTCCATTCTAATAAAAAAAAAAAGATGGCAATTATTACTAGATACTCTAGGCCTACATAGATGCATTGCTTTAACAACAAGGCAATGCAAGGAGCAGGATTTTAGAAACACACAAAAGATCAAAGACTTGGCATCTATATCCATTTGGGGTGCCTATGCCCCCCTCCCCTTCAATAAATATTTCATCCTGGGGTGAGGATTTCACATGTTTATGTTAACATGAGTATGTGTTGTTCTACATCTTCAATGTAAAGTTTAAGAAACTTTGTTTCTGCCTAATATTTAGCCTCAGGAAATTTCATTTCAATATATAACTGTGGTGATAGAAAATACAAAAATTTAAAACAAAAACAAGGGCACCAAGCAAACTGTCCAAAATTAGCCTCATATTGGCTTCTGGGGTGCATTAAAATGATGGCAAGCTCTAATGAGATCATGTAAGTAATATACAGGAACCTAAAAACAAGTGTTCCCAGCTATGGCACATATCAGGATAACCTAACAATTATATCCTCCCATCAAGACCACACCCTTCTGTACATCATCTTTCTTCTTCATACAAATATCAAAATAAAATAACATTCTTGTGATCAATGCTATAAATGTCTTCTATGAAATGCCAAAGAACTGCAAAATATTGAGGTTATAAACATGAATTGATACAGTACATGACTAGTCTTGCCTACATCAGTGGTTTTTTAGTTATAAACATACCGTGCTAAATCAAAATGTCGGTGAGTAAATACAGTATGAGGAAGTCTTCTGTCCTCAAAAGTTACTGGGAGTTATCCAAAATGAACAGGAATTCAATGGTTTGCTTTTTCAATGAAAGACAACTAGGTATTGGATTGTTTGTGAACATGATTCACACGGGGAAGAATGAAAGAAAAATAAAGACACCTCCAACACATCACACAAACATGCTCGCAGGTTAATTTTTCCTGGTAGATTATTCATTATGGAACAAGGAGATAACCATTGGCGTAAATGAGACTTTCCCTCAAACAAAAAGCATATATTTGTGAACAAATATGACAAAAGTGATTTTCCTTTGATTTTTCCCATAGTATGAATAAGCCTATACCAGAGGGTGTTTTGAACCAATCCATAATGCATTGCAATATGCCTATACTGTACTGTACAAACGACTTGGTAGTACTTAGGGATAAAAAGTGTTCAAGAAGTTAGAGGACCACAAAACGTTTCATGATCATGCTAAAAAGTACCAAGGGGGCTAAAATATGTGCAAAACTCCAGGGTTTTATGTGTTAAGAATAGGATTTTGGTGGGATCACATGACCCTATTGAGGTGAAATTTCCCAAAACTGGTGCATTGTGGGATTGACTCAATACACCCTCTGAGCCTACATACTAAAACTAAATAATGCAAGTAGTTCCTGAAACACACCTCAAACAAAACATTGATTTCTTGCATTATTTATTATTGAACTTAAGTTATGATCAAGATAGCTTATTCTTCTCCATGTCTCCAAGTTGAATCCAACTCTGCCCCTCTATAAATACAATTCCAAACTTACTATTCACAAAGCACGATATAGACTCTTGGGAAAATGCAAATGTCAGGAATTATGGTACTGTGCGGAAACATTAAAATGATGAAGGGGAACGGATAGGAAATGTAAAGAGGCTCAGGAAACGGCAGAAAGTGAAGGATTTTGTGAGTGTTTAGCGTAAGATACTCTGAGTTTGCCATTTACTGTAGCCGACACTCATATCCATTCCTAGTGCATAATAATGCTTGCACATTATAACTTTAATTTCAATAATCTTAGTCATAAAGGTAAGACATCCTAAATGGTTGCGAAATGTCAGTCTGTAATTTGCATCCAAAGTTCAACAGTTTTAAGAAGTGGCTAGGTTTCACAATGAACATCAAGAGAGAGATATCGTGAGCAATGCTTTTCATGGGCCAAGACTCCGTGAGTAAATCGAGATCAACAAGTTGGTAATAAGAGAACATCTCTCATCAAAAAGCATTTAGATTGCCGCCTAAACATCATCACTTACTCGCAAGTGCCATCCTCCCTCTGTTATGACCCATGTCACCTTAGAGATGGCTAGGAGACAGTTAATGTACACACAATTATATTCACCATTGGAGAATACCAAAACAAAAGATTCAAACTTGAAAGTTGGCAAATTCTTACCACCCACATCTTCAACAAAGTTGTTCAAAATCAGGAAAATAAAAATCCAAAGGAGATACTTGGTGTTGTAAAGGAATAAGTGGTTTCTCATATGGGGTTTTTGAAAAAGGGAAGGAAGGCCCTTAAAATGGTAATTTCAAAATGGCAGATGGTTTCATTCATGAATATTGTTGGCTGCAGACACCTTTAATCCTTGATGCTACACAATGCTACACTTTTCAAAATTGCAAAGAGAGAATAATTATAATTGATAACAATTGGTATCAGAAAAAGGTGCACTTTTGTTTTTGTCTTTTTAAAGGAAACTTCCAAATAAGAAGATCAATGCAGTAGGGCGAAAAAGTGGTAGGGAACGAGACAAGGATATTTCTTTTAAGAAGAGTGGTAAATAGCATTTATCTCAGCTTTTCTTTCCCACAAACACAGGGGGTGATAGGCTATTTTGGTGATGTATAGTAATTTTAATAGAAACAGGCAAAACCATTGTGAAGCAAACAATTAAAGTTTCCTCTGTAACACCGAACCCTATTCAACTGCTACCAGTACGCGACACTGAATTTGTTACTCCAAATTGAAATGGGACACAGATATTTGCACACAAAAGGAAGGAAAAATTGAAGATATCCAACACAAAAGAAGTCATAAATTGAAGAGGGTAATATATTAAACAGGTGAATCCCTAATGCGTGACTTGGGTTGCTGGTGGTAGCACAAAAAGAGCACAATTGGGTGATTTCAAAGTCGGATATTAATCAGAAAAAGGGAAAATTCCATGATTGTCAAAATTGACAAATTAACAATTTGCTTGCAATGGTCTTGTTTACTAGAATATAAATCATGACATACCCTTGTATAGTAATCCAAATTGACACTACATTATCAAAACAAGGAATAAGTATTTTGAAATAACAAAGTTAGTAGGTGAGATAACTGGCAAAACTAATTCTCACATGTAGTTAGTTCTATTGTTGGTCTAAGAATCCCTTTGTATATAGGAAATTAACTGAATATACTTACTAACTAGCCAAATAGTTGTTTATTATATACATGGTGAACTTTCTGATTGTCTGGTACTTTTCTGCTGCAGGCATTTGCCATTCTACTGACTTACAAATTTTGGGTAATGACACTGACACAATGGAAACAATGTATATCATTTTCTGGAATGATACGTCTTTTATCTAAGTTCAAAAGAATGAGAAACATTTTACTCTGTACAAGAGAAATGTGTCACTGAAACTTTGTCAGACTGCAATAGAATTGAATATTACACAATGCCATACTGTAAGTTTCTTTTAAACTTAACTGTAAATATAGCACAGAAGTTTTAACGTGTTTGCTCTAGGCTGATCAACATCTGATAGGTTCCCTTCATAAATGTAAAACATCAAGGCATAAAGAACAACTACCCATCAATATTTGATGCAATTGTGTTGACAAAAGTGTTTGGTGGAGCACCTGCGAGAGACGGCCTGATCAGTTCAGAGATAGCTACAGCGTGCTGCACACTCATTCACTAGCCTAATGCTACCCGCGCTGCAGGAGATAGAGCAATGCATCTAGTCAGAAAGACACACATATTGTCATTGTTATATATACTTATCTTATACAATCTATTAAAGTCAATGACAATCCAAAGTTTGATTAATACACTGGCTATCAACATGGCCCTGCAATGCAGAATATTGCCTACAAGATCAAACAAGTGATATACACTCACACATACACACACACATACTCACATACTCACACACTCACACACACACACCCACACACACACATGCACACACATACACATACATGCACACATACACACACATATAGAAAGGGAAGGAGAGAGAGAGATCTATAGATGCACTAAAAAAAACACATAATTTTGTTTGTTGTTTATAAAGTCAGAATTGACTTAGTTCTTATTTTTTCATTAAGACCACAAGTTTTGACTCCTTTACATATTATTGATTGATTTCATCTGAAAGTATAAAATTATCTTTTTATACATTAAAAATTCGAAATGGATTGCATGCTCTTTGAAACAAAACCATTACAAAAAGCAGCTTTTGTGAAATTGCCTTTGAAAAATTAATTGTTCACAATTAAAAATAGTTTATTTACAATATAGAACAAGGAACAATAAATACTAATCTTTGTTCATCTTTTTTTTTTTTTTTTTTTTCATCAATATTTGATGCAATTGTGTTGACAAAAGTGTTTGGTGGAGCACCTGCGAGAGACGGCCTGATCAGTTCAGAGATAGCTACAGCGTGCTGCACACTCATTCACTAGCCTATTGTCATTGTTATATATACTTATCTTATACAATCTATTAAAGTCAATGACAATCCAAAGTTTGATTAATACACTGGCTATCAACATGGCCCTGCAATGCAGAATATTGCATACAAGATCAAACAAGTGATATACACTCACACATACACACACACATACTCACATACTCACACACTCACACACACACACCCACACACACACATGCACACACATACACATACATGCACACATACACACACATATAGAACATGTAGAAAGGGAAGGAGAGAGAGAGATCTATAGATGCACTAAAAAAAACACATAATTTTGTTTGTTGTTTATAAAGTCAGAATTGACTTAGTTCTTATTTTTTCATTAAGACCACAAGTTTTGACTCCTTTACATATTATTGATTGATTTCATCTGAAAGTATAAAATTATCTTTTTATACATTAAAAATTCGAAATGGATTGCATGCTCTTTGAAACAAAACCATTACAAAAAGCAGCTTTTGTGAAATTGCCTTTGAAAAATTAATTGTTCACAATTAAAAATAGTTTATTTACAATATAGAACAAGGAACAATAAATACTAATCTTTGTTCATCTTCTAATCTTTGTCCACCTTCCTATCATCCTGGTCATGCATATGGACAGGCTGTCCAATTAACAAACAGTTGTAAGACTATTATACCAGTCAATTCGTTATCATTTAATGCATGATCTACCATTATTATGTTCTTAAATTCATAACTAGACCTATCTATGTCACACCCCATCTACTCAGATCAATAACAATCATAATTGCCTACAAGTAGTCATTAGCAAAGGGAATAGAGAGCTACTAATGTACAATTTGTGGTGTGCTACTTGATGGTTCGGTGGACCAAAGTCCTTGCATTGTTGATGTTAGTGGTTTTCTAGTTCAACAGAACATGGCAAAATGGCTAATCATGGTCCCTGTGTTGAATTTGGTGCAAATTCTGATTTGAATCTTTAAATCCATTTTCCCTGCCGTGTCTAAACCAGAGCACAGGGGCAGCAGACCCCTGTTGATTTAGCGTGACATAGCCTGAAAGCCCCCATAAGCACAATAAGTTGCAAGAATTATACTTTTCCTGTCCCATATGCAACATTCACCATGTTTAGAAGGTCAAAGTAACAAGATTTGAAAAGAATTAATCATCATTTTCAGTTGACTGGATAATTATGTTTCTATGGAGTTCATTTCTTATTGTCAAATGGCGACTTTCCAAAACTTGTGGTTCCAAGGTCTGAATTATTTAATCAGACCAATTATTTCTGAATAAAATTGCAATTATAAGTTTTAAACCATCTATTTAGAATATGTTAACTAAATTGTTACTGTGATGAATTATTGTTTTATTGGATTTAGATTAAACATAATGTATATTTCAAAGTATAGAATTAGTTTAGTTTGAAGTGGTTAGGCAATGAATAATTTATAGGGTTAGGTCTGTGCTGTTGACACTTGTGCTGCCACTGAACAAAATGTGTGAAAAAGGCCAATAAAGTTAAAGACACTATCAGTGATTTGCTAAATCAGCAAATCGAAAAAATCATCAAAAATCAGATTTTTGCATGAACGTAACAAGTACAGGTATCCTAACATACCCTGCAAATGATAAGACCAGAAGCAACCTAATAAGGACAGAATCAGAGATTTTAGTCATTACTGTCCGAACGGACACTTACTACAACACGTAATTGAATGGAGAATCGTATTTTGGAACACACACTGCGTGTTCTTCCTTTTCTGTTAATTCTACAGCTGTAAAAGGTAACTTATGGGAATTCTACAGACTTATCCTTCACTTTGAAGCTATTCCTCCAAATTTCAAATATTTTTCAAATCACTGATAGTGTCTTTAAGTAAAAAATTCCTTAAAAGGAAGTGTTTGAACTAAGTATGCATATGATCACCATTGCCTAGGTAAGGCGACGAAAAAAGAAAACCCTGTTTTACGGGTGAGCGGACCTTTCGAGTAGGGTCGGTCGGTCGGGCGAATTTTTTCTTTTTTTTCTTTTCTGGAGCTCAAAATTGGCTAGTAAAATAGCTTCAAAATCTGAAAAATCCAGCGATAAAATGAAATTTTTTTAAAAACTTTCTAAAAAATATTTGCCAAAATTAATAAATTTGGGCTAAAAACAGGCTGATTTTTACACGATTTTTGGAAAAACTAAAAAAAAAAATCTGCAAAACTGAAAAATCAGGGTCGGTCGGGCCCGTAAAACAGGGTTTTTTTATTTTCGTCGCCTAATGGAGGTGTATTTCAATTAAAAGGCAATTAAGGCATCCTAGGTGATTATTACAAACCTAATGAGTTTATATTAAGTCTATAACTAGTTTGTGCAATGTGGGTGCTTTCCCCCATGGCTCATCTAGATGGAGTCAAATTAATGGTCTGTAGGATTTTCGTTTCTTGAACACATAAATGTATATCATGCTCTTTATTTATTAAATAAAGTAGAGCTTTATAAATAAGTCTTCACAGTGAAAAACTCTTTTTATGTTTTTAGTAGTTAGCTTGAGATTTGAAATTTGTGTTCCAAAAGTTTACAAATCCATTTGTGTTTAGGATAAAAAGGGCAAAGTAAGCACAGAAAACAGATGTCCTACTTGCATGAGACATGCTAGTTTGTCAGTCTGATATCAGTGCTGTTGCTGGGATCAAGACCAGAATCCGGAACTAGACAACAAAATTGCCAGCATCATAAAACCACTTTATTTGCCATTAGAAAACCTTGCAACATCCTGTTGACAAGAATTTCTGGCCCAAAATAACTTGGTGGACTCTTTGGTGCCTAGGTTTCATCAATGTCCATAGATCAGGAGTCGGAGGAGTGTTCTGTGAGACTGAAGCAGATAACACTCTACACAGACAGTAACTGACAAGCTCCAAATCACAGGATTTCCTTTATGTGCCTTACGTAGTGTCCTGAAAGTGGTTAGATCGGAAGGAAGGGATTGCATAGATCTAACTCCAGTTAGCCCTCGTCAGGTAGTGTAAAAACTCTAGTGGAAGGATTGATAAGGTTGATTTCCCCATTAGGCTGGTACCAGCTACTACTAGGTGAATGGGGTTAATGGGGGGATTTAAAACGCTAGATTAGGGTGATGTTTAGTTATTATCTGTTTATTTATGCAATAATTTATTAAAGGATTTGAATATGGGTGCATTGCATGGATTTAGGTGGGGTTTCTTGGCCGTATGTCGAAACAGTTAAGTTTTGATTAGTATAATTGAAGAGAATTTACAATATTATTTGAGAATGACAAGTAAATTTTCACACATTGAATCAATTAACATAGGAAGATTCAAAGATGGGAACTTTGAGAATTGTAAACATGAGCGTTAGTAAGCAGTTAGCCTCTCACCACCAACTCAATTTTTTTCTTATCTATATTAATTAGACATATGCAATTACTATTTCTAGTAGACTTAGACACAGACCTTTATTTCTGTGGAGAGCAATTGCTCCAGAGCTAAGCTTTCGGCTCAGCTCTCCTGAACAGTGAGTCTTTCAGGAGCTCAATAATTGAACTATTTATTATTTGAAAGGCCTAGGCTAGGGCTGGGCTATGTTTGTGATAAGAAATGTAAGTAACTGAGCCCCCTGGGCTCGTGTGATCTCCTAAATGAACTCAGGAGAGTTATTAACAGAGCCCCTCTTATGTTCATAAATGAAGGCCAATACCACAATCATGTTCAGTTGCAAAAAAAAATAAATAAAACAGAATGGGATAGCCTAGAATCACAAAGTGTACCTTTAATACCTACAGAAAACAAGGCAGCATTTTTTTCTATTTCAGGTTTAATTTTGATCATCATCTGAACTTCTGAATTGCAGAGGACAAGAACCAAATTATTTTTTATTATGTGGCCTAATAAGTTGAGCACTACTTTCAGATGCTCAACATGCACAAACTAAGTTTAAGTACCAAACTTCAGAGCAATTGCAACTGGCAGAAAAAGTATAATAGTAGCAAGAAATTAAATGAGTGTGCATGCTAGTTTGAATCCCTGTGGTTGTCCTTCTAATCCTCCTTTAGCCTGCAGCAAGTATTCTTAATGAGGCGAAAAGGAGCAAAACCTGGGTATTTCCTGTTTAGTATCTACACATGCCCTCAAGATGTACCAAAGTTAGAGTTCTCTCTTTGTAAGGGATTTCTTTTGGCTTTTGTTTTGTTAATTTTAAGAAGTCACAAGTGTTTATCCTGAAAGGCCAGACTTCAGCTGCACTGTAAGTAAGGATAAAGCTAGACTAACAATTTTTAAAATATATTTTTATGTTTTCAGGCATCCACATTATAACTAGTCTAGTTATGAGAAGGAAACAATACTTGGTGCAAAGATCTTGACCAAGGCTAAGTGTGTCCTCAGATAGGGTCAATTCCCTAAGGTATGGGTACAGAATCCCTAAAGCTATAAAGTAACTGTTCATGGTTATAGGTGTGGTAAGTCTCAACACGAACTATCATGCACAGTAAATGCTATAATTCATGTGCCTGAATATTTCACTCCTAGGCTAGGCTTATATAAAAAATATGTTAGAAAAAGAAATGAAAATTACATGGAATATAATAGAAAAGCCCGAAACCAGGTTTGGATCTCCATAGACTCTTCAGAGGATTACCTAAATCTTGACTCCCGCTGAGAGAACATCGATCCCTAACAATCTGTGTTGGTAACTGAAGTTGTAAACAACACCGGTGTCATCTCCATTTCACCTGTGAGAGACGAGCCCCAAATCTCAGCCAAGTAGAAAATCTCAGTCATCAAAACCCCAGCGCTCAATTCCTCCGCATTCCATTCCCAGTGTCGCTTTTCACTTACAGCACCAAAAGAAGTGTTTTCGGGTGGCGGAGAGGGCAAGAAAACGTTAACAAATTGATAGGTTGCAATGACAATACGATGGGGTAACTGGATGCGATGTTTGTGCCACTGCTGTCGGCTGGGGAGTTGCCGGTCTGTTGCCGAGACCATTTCCTAGGGGGACACGTGAAAATAGCAAGCTAACTCTTTGCTGTTGACCAAAAAAGATTGCATTCACTACCAAAACTGAAATATTTCAATGAATAATAGATTATTTCACATTTCAAATTAATTTTACTTTATTCTCTTATTTAGAGCTAAAGCACGCGAAGTATACAGGTCACGTTGTCTAAGTTTTGAAGTGCTTATTTCAAATTACATAATCAGTATGCGGAGGTTAAATTTCGCCGCGAAAGCTTGCTCCATGACGAAGTTAAGACAAACAACTGCCGCCAATGCAACAGGTGATGGAGGGAAGCGTACACGCCGCCACACGGCGCACCATATGAACCAGAATACCCATGATATAATATGAGGGTTTTATAAATATGAGAAAGTGTCCACTACAACCAAATTTATGCGCCACTCTTCCACCATAGACCTTGGTATATCGACTTCATAATTATCAAGGATTTCTTGTGATGTCATATGGCAAACGTCAACAATAATGGATCAAAGAAAACACACAAGACCAACACAACACCTCGTATATCGGAATACTATACTTGCAAATTGAAGGCTCGTGAGAGAAAGATAACATGATTACTACTCGAATTTACTTTGGAACACAAAACATACATAATGAGGAAAACAAATTATCCTTTGCAAAACAATTTTCGATCTCCAGCCGAACTTATCACGCATCCAATGTTTAAGCGCCTGCTTCGTTATATAGCCAAATTGTATTCATATTTACCAATAAAGCATGTTTGTCAATCATCAAATATTGATCCGAATTTAACATTATTTAGGTAATTAAAGGAAAAATAGTTTTCGGATAGATTTCGTTATGACAACAAGCAACATCATGTTGGATTGACCTGGGTCGGTGCCTCTAGCTCAGTTGACTTTCTCAACATAGTCATATGCGGATATATCACCCGCGCAAAACGGATAAGCAACTTATGTGTATGAACAAAGCACGATTTCCCGTATCCCATATTTTCCCGTCAGCTCTTCATTAACCATAAAAACAGAGAGCATCTCTCCTTCCCCTCAAAGCCCCTTCCCTTTCGGGTTGGGTTACAAAATGTACACTTGGCCATGCTTGGGCTTTGCATTCACCATGATTCCTTCACAACACGCGTGCTACCCCGAGACAAGCGCGTGAAAGGCGACAGAGGAAAGCATTCAATTTTTCCAAAAATGAAAGATGTTCACAAGTCCATAAATCATGATACGAAACTGGTAAAGTTATTAAAAAGCTGTAAGTGTTTTCATCCTTACCTTGCGGCAAAGACAGACATGATCAATGGAAATAATCAATTCATCTCCCGGTGAGAGATGTTTTTTTCAAATGGTTTTCCTTTTAATTGTTGCGAACGCGTGCCAGCGTCCTATACTTATTAATTTTAGTCCTTGGCAGAAGAACAAGTTTCAGACCTCAAATATCATTTCAAAAAGCAAATTAACTGCAAATAAAAGTCTTTTGTTATCATTTGGGGTTAGCAACATTTCAAAGGGACGATTGAATCTATGCAATACATGCACCAATCCAATGTTGATATGATTTGAAATTTCAGGAACACAAGAATTTACATTTTTCATCTATCCTGGTTTGTGCCTAATATTTGGATAAATTGCAGGACTGTCTCTCAGGGTAGTTGCTATGAATGCAAATGGCCTGAGTATGATGACTGTGTATACATTATCACTCGAAGCATTCGAATAACTTCCAGCGAGCTGTCGCTCGGCCCTTCCATACACAGTGCAGTGTGTGTATGTGTGTGTAGTGCAAGCGAACAAACCCCCACGTCATTGGCTCCATTGAAAGAATCATTCAATAATCATATTTCTCGCCAATATTTAATAACACCATATCAGTGATTACAATCGTCCCCTAATAAACACATCGAACACACGAACTCATGGCTGGCCAAGTTTTCTGCCTCGGGCATAGCTCTAGGGTTCCAAAATAAAGAAAAGACAAAAATGGGAAAATTCTGAAAATATCTTTAGCAATATCGATCTAGGATCATCATCGTCATCATCACGAAGTCATTATTTTCATCTATAATGCAAGATGGGAAAAGTAATATTTCATTCTCATCGGTTTGTTTCGTTAATTGACTGTGACCTGCGGGCACACTGCTATCATGATTGCAAATGGTGAAAAAAAGAGGAAAGAACTGAAGGAGAAAAGAAAGAGATGGGGGAAGAGGGACAAAAAGACCGACACACAGATAGACTGATACAAATAGAGACAGAAAAGAGATATCCAAATAGACAGAGAGACAGACAGAAAGAGCCAGAAAGAGGAATAGACAGACTAACAGAAAGGGTTAGACCAAATGGTATTACTGCAAAAGCGACAATTGATTGCCTCCAAAATGCTAACAATTAAAAAAAAGTTAGTACCACCAAATGATATCGACGCATTATACCTACTGCATGCACTCCTGGAGAATAGGTACATTTTTAGTCATTTAGTAAAAATCTTTAAGTTTTTAATTATAATTTATTAAAGAAATTAGATATTCACAAATATTTCAAGTGCAAAAGAAATACTGTCAATTTAGATTCCTAACTGAATTCAATAAAGTAATATGGACAGTTTCAAACTTACCATGTTGTTTTAGGAAGTCACAGAATAATCCGTTTCAATAACTCTCTAGTGAAGTTATGACGTGAGACATGAAATGTTTCTTAATATTTAATTATATACAAGTTGACTATGACAAGCAACAATTCTTAGTAAACCATACGTGATCTCACGAGCATTGACATGTACCATTCTCCTGGCTAAACGATCAACAAGTACATGGCCTACTTGGCATAGCATATGGGATAAAACCAGGTTAAATATGTTTTACCAACTTAAAAAAGCAAGAAGCGAGATTAAACCCTTAAAATAACCGACTTTTCATCACATTATGAGATACCATGCTAATACCAATTTCAAACAAGCCAACAATCTGTTTTGGCGCCGTATAACGGGTAAACATGCTACTATTACTTATGTACGGCTAAGAAGACAACGTGTATGTCTTTCCCATTGCAAATTCATTTGATATATCTAAAAAACTTAAAATAAGCATGTACAATTCCTCCGAAATATATAGGAATTTGTTTGATCACAATGACAATATTTAATCACAACTTAGTTTTGCACATTTATACCTAGCACCTTGCGACCCTTGCCATATGCGTTCTTCATACATTCATACACAGACACTCTGGTCTGGTATACGGTCTGAATAAGACATGAAAATGAGATGATTTGAAAATTACTCGCACAATTATAGTGCTTTTAATTTGTCTAATAGTGTCAACTAATTTAATAACTTAAGTTATCATTTGTCATGCATTGTACACCTTTTCTATACATTCAATGCATTTCTACTTTCAAAATGGACATCATTATAAATGCTTTATCAATACCAATGATCAATCACTTAAGAGTGACAATTTACCAGTCACCAAGGACACACAAAGTATTGAGCATCTAGACCTTAATAGCTTTTCTCATTCAGTATAAAGTGAGCGCATCTTTTATCCAATTCCAGACAACAATGGCGATGGTGGAAAATAATTGGTGGACGTCTTCAGTACATCACCGATTCATGATCACATTGGTATCATCAATTTATCACTGATGGTTGACCTGGTACATATAGTTATATCGTTATTCTAGTTATATCATCTTACTACAGTGTTTGTGTGTTTATCTATAATTGTAATGTAATATAATGTTAATATTGCATGTATAATGTTTGTTAGGCATGTTAGTATTCTTGTTATATTTAGAAACCTTTGTCTATTGTCTATATTCATTTGTTAAATGACTATACCATTTGTATTGGTGAATGTCAAATAAAATAAAAATGTTTACTTGCAATGAAAAACTCCCCAATCGCATACACGTGTAGGGCCAATGGTATTGTTTTTAGATTTATTTAGATAACATGCATGTGGATAAATATCGTAGTTGAATTAAATTAAATTGGGGTTACTTTAAATCACGCTCTTCAAAGGCAAATGAGCCAAATTTAAGTGGTATACATCTTGCGAAAGTTTCAGAGACACTTTTAGGAAACTTGTTTTCTTACTACCAGACACTGGTGTACCTATTTATCTGCCTTACTTCAACCTATCTTCCCGCCATGCAGCGACGGAGAATTCGTCTCTTCCCATATATTTGCATTCCTCCTTGTGAACACTTCTACACTTGGTACAAATCTCCATACATAGATACCAAGTTTTGGACTTACTTATATATTTACAACCCCAAGAAGCTCAAATGGATTCAGCAGTCTTAAGCCAATCTGTGAAGGCAGCTAGGAAACATACATTTAGCAAACCGCGATCGCTATCGTCCCCGCTTTCGTTTGAGCACTATCAGTGTCGACACGTCGCGCGATGTAAAACTTCAAACTCACGGGAAACTTTAGCCCAAAGAATAAAGGAAATACTTTACTTACTTTTGGCGAGTTTGCGTGCCCTTCCTTTCGATCGCATCTCTGGCATACAAGAAAATTTGAGTAAATCTCCCTCTCGGCCTGTCTCCTTAAAATCATACATGTGCGTATTATGTCACTGAGGTTACCAATGCATCAATACATCAGATAGGCGATAATTAACAACACCATGCAGTCGTAACAATCAAAACGTGTGTAGCATGGCATAAGTGTCCATGTGTACGCAAGTGTCCTTGCACCAAAACATACACACTATTCCGACACTTTACGAGCATGCGTAGAACACCGCTCTGCCCTGGGGCATGTTATAGTGCCTCTAATTTGGGTAGCAAAAACACCTTGCTGACAATTCCAAAGATAACCATCTTCAAAAGTTTGCCGATCGGTCGCATGCACGGTTTGTAATTAGTAAACTTGGTAAAGTTTGGAAAGATTGTTTCAGAGTTTCTTTCTGAAGAATATTCATGATACTTCAAATATCTACAATTCTACATGGATCACTTTGTACATGGACGCTAATATGAGGCGGGAGCGATATGCCTTGTATGGGACTTTGGGTGCGACTACTCACTATCATCAAACAGTATCATTTGCTTTTAATTACAGCAAAAGAATTTTATAAAGCACATAACATAGCATGGGTATCGTTTTGTTAACAAAAAACGCGATGTCATATCAAAAGTTCATATTTGCTAATATTAAAAAGTGAAGACATTTGAAATTATGGTTTAATAAATAACTGACAATCACTTTTTGTCTTGTCATCTTCACGCTTTTTATCCTATTTTTTAAAATAAAAAGTACGAATGTATCGCATTGGAATCAAAGAGAAATACATTGAATGAACCCAAGGGGACTTATTAACCCCAATCACATAAAAGGATTACACTGCAACTTTAGGTGATTCCTTCATCCTTCCATGATTCCTAAATCTTAAACCTAATGCTAAGATATACGAAGTTCGTAAGATTTGAAATTAATTTTTACACCCAAAATGTTTTGTGTGCCTACGATTGATTTATAAACTTAATATTCTCCATAAAGCATCTGCCATGAAATCTATAAGCTCAATAATAATGAATGGTATTTTCAAATTTCTACTGTTCAAACCAAACTTAGGACTTATTGAACATTTAAAACTCAGATCCATTAAGAGAACTGTGTTTAGATGTTAAGCCATAATCTCAGATCACCACTCTGTAAACTCCGTATTAGTGCTCATCAACTCATGAATGAGAAAGATCGTAACATTAGGATACCAGCTGAAAATCGTATCTGTTGTTTTTGTGATCTGAACGCTGTTGAAGATTAGTTCCATTTTGTCATGAAATGTTCTGCCTATAATGACATTCGTTCCACTCTTTTTGCTCAAATTAATGATGCTCTTGCTACTGAAAATTTATCTGATATGGACTATTTTGTGAAAATTATGTGCTAGTGATTTTGATGTTACATGTATTAACTAGTCGCGGATTATGTTAGATCAGCTTTTAATGTTCGTACTACCTTGATACAAGACTTGCATGCAATGAGTTGGATGTACTTGTTTACTTAGTCATATATTTTTTGTGCTTGTATAATTTTGTTTTTGTTTTGCTTTTCTTTTCTATGTGTGCTCTTGTTTGACAATAACCTGTTTGGATTTTTTTCAAGTCAATAAATTTGACCAATTGGTCAAGCTAAATCTGAATCTGTCACAGAGATTCTGTCCCATCATTGCGGCAGAATTACTCGCGACGCACAACCACTGAAGTGACAGATGAGAGATGGCATAGTAATTGCAAGACTATAGGTGACGTAGTAAAAGGTGGCATCCAAGAGATAGTAAAGGTCAGCAGCAACAGCATGTGCGACCCATTCATTTTCTTACAGTTTTCATCTCCTTCTTTCTTTGCTAAAAATGACACATTCTGGTAAATGATAATTTTGTAAAGTCATAATGTCGTTAATTTGTCAGTCTGATTAGCTCATTCATCTTAACGTTGACAGCCAAAGTCAATACAGATTCAGAAACATATTATCCAGTGGCCCATATAGGACTTGGCCCCATCGGACCCCATGGTTATGTATTGTCTCCCCCAAAATGCATGTTTGTTTGCTTTTGTTTGTTTGTTTGTTTTTTTAATGAAAGCCAAATTCATATGAGTTTCAACTGAATGATCAAAGACTATATCTTAAACTTTAATTTGCACTTTTATCATAAATTAAGGATGATGTTTTGTATTTTATTTTCTTTTTAAGGATCTGAGGGTGTCGTGTTAGCTGCTATTTGAATTTTAAGCATAACAAGAAAATGCCAGATATGGTTGTGTAATGGTCAAAGATATATCTCATACCTAATTTATACTTTTGACATAATTTTTGGATGAAGTATAAATTTTATCATTTTTATGATGATGTAACTAATATGGCAATTTGGAGGTTTTAAAGATCTTTGAAGGTGGCTGCCATCTTGGCTCTGAAGCATACAGTTATGCTTAGCATGACTTCTCAATAGAACAATATTTGGTGCTTTCTAGCAAAACTATTCCTTGATCCCAAAAAAGATTAATAAATAAGTTAAAAAAGGAAACTATATTGTGAGCATCAGCATTGAAGCCAAACCACTGAAAAAAAACATTGTAAAAACTGCTTACAATAGCCATTTTGGATTTTGGGCTCTCATTCCCGCCACACTTTCGTGAGGGTTACACCCGCTATCCCTTTTTAAAATTCATTCAAAACCTTCACCCGCTATCCCTTTACACCCGCTGTCCCCTTTTAAAATTCATTTAATCTTCATAGAAAAACAAAATCAGGTGGGGGGCAAAATTATGCTCTTCACAGTGGACCCAGTATTTCGTTTATGGTCGCACGTCCCCTGTTTTAACTCAACGGCATTTTGGAATTTTTTGTAATTACCTTACTTTCAGTTGCGCAACATTAAATGGATAGAACAAAATTAAATCCTACACTTCGTTTCCGAGAAAATTAGCCATGGTCCACTTGGACCCGTCCCCCTTATATGCACCATCGGGACGGACAATGGGTGACAAAATTATTTTCTGCATTATGTTACTTTGGACTTTTGGTGGTTACCCATGCATGTAGTTTTATGCTACTATCACGTCATATACAAATGATTATTAAATTAATTAATATGGATATGAGGAGACATGCCTGTATGCATGGTTCTAGCAGAACCTATGCCATGTATGACGTTGCGAAAGTTATATAATACACGCAGGGATCAATAAGTAAGTGATGCATAGCCAAGCAAATGAAGCGTGTTTATATAATGAAAACGACTGACACTAACCAGCGCGCATAGTAAATAATTGACAACACTACACGGTCTCGAACCCGGTTCCTCTCGCTGGCACTCCTCATGCTATATGTCATCATCATCATCATCATCAGGCTATGTCAAATACTGCTGTGGCCCTTCTCCAGCATTTTCCATCTGGTTTTTGATCTTGCCTCTCTTGACCAAGCTGTTGTCTTTATGTAACCTGTCTGTCTTCCTCTCCTCCTGTTCCCTTTTCTTGGCTGCCATTCTGTATGTCTTTCCGTCCATATGTTGTCTCGTGTTCTGGATACATGCCCTGTTCATCTCCCTTTCGATTCTTTTAAAAAAAATTGACTTGCAATAAAAAGGGTACTTTATTTTCTAGGTTTGGTAGTCAAACTAAATGATTCGCTTCACTGTTTTTAAAGAAATGCACTATTACGCATGACAATATGCCAAACCTCTCCATTCCAAAATTGATAACTGATACAGAGAAATTGCTGTTTTGCATACTAGATTAAATCTGGAAACCTAGTAACATCAATAAAGCTGCAACTTAGGGAACAATCAAAAGACTGACGAAGTTCTATACTGAACATAACAAATAATGTTAATTAAGGGGAGGTCAAGAACGTCGATTACGTTAGAAAAAAAAACCGCCACAGTAGTGTCAATGGATCGACAGCCTATACATCAATGAAGCCCTGTACCATCTCAACAACCGTGATAACTATACGACTCTTGATTCTAAATCCCGCATAGGTTTTCTCTCAACAGATACATCACACCTTGGATGATATGCACACCCGTGGTCAACTTTCTGATAAAGCTCATCAATTTGTTTCTTCCACAGATTGTAAAGCTGCCAGGTTCTATACCGTCACCCTCCCCCAAGATTCACAAGCCGTAACCCTGCATGCCTATCATCTCTGGCAACGGTTCACCGAGAGAAAACATCTCCCTCTTTGTTGAGTTGGCCCTTCTTGAAACCTCTTGTTCCGCGCGTTCCTTCCTACATTCATGACACCCCGACTTTCTCAGGAAATCTGAAGTATCAAGGACCAAGTTCCCAACACTGCCATGATCACTGGGACATTTGATGTCACCTCTCTCTACACCAATATTTCCCACGATGAATGTATCGTATGCAGCCAGCTGTGCAGCTTTATCTAAAAGTGGCACACATGCACAACGCCCCATTGACATGCAATTGATGATCTGGCCACTTTGATGAACCATGTACTATTCCAAGAAAAATGTCACCTTTATCATGTTTATGAATTACAATTACTTGCAGGTACATGGGACGGCGATGGGCACAAGGATTGCGCCCTCGCTGACTTGCCTTTTCATGTCCAACCTTGAAGAGCATGCCTGCTGCAGCACCGTGTCGTCCTTGGGTTTGGTGAAGCTGAGGTACATCGATGATGTATTTTCATCTGGACCATTGATGAGGAAACCCTCATCACATTTACTAACCATATCAATTCCTTCCACAGAACCATTATATTCACTTCTGAATATTTTCACCAACAGAGACATTTCCTTGATGTCAAGAAAGCAGAAGGCACCCTCTCCACAATCTATAAACCAAGCCCACAGACACCCATCAGTATCTCCATTCCTCCAGTTGCATCACATTCTTCACACTTCAGATCGCCTTCGCCGTGCTGTTCCTGACACTCCCAAGGCTTGGCCTATAGAAGTCCCCACAATCTACGTGACATGATTGTGAGAGCTTCAGCACCCCCCCCCCCATGCTGATACTTCTTCTCGATCTCCTACAGCAGGGTACTTTCAAGTGCACAGGTTCGAGATGTATCGTCTGCAAGGATCATATACAGGACACCAACTCATTCACCAGTCCGCCATATGGTACCAACTACAAGACCAGAGTTACAGCACCGCTAGTACTTTTAACATCCTGAACATGTGTCTAATGTTATATCTTTATTCTTGCAGAGTATGTGGAGTAGCCAGGCCAACCGCCCAGCCCTGACACTGTCCAGTCTCAGCAGAGATAATGTGTGGATAAAGCGTTCTACTCACCATCCAGCCCCATGGTCTCAACTCCTCGGAAAGACTAGGTCTCTTCTTTCACACTTGTTCAAATAACCCTTACATTTTCAAGGACATCGCCGGATGATAAGGAGAGAAGGAGGGCCCTTATACTTAATAGTAATTTCACCATCATTTGAGTTGTTGTTTGATAAATACCTTATCATGTACGGCAAGGTTGGTGGTGTTTTTTTCCCAAAATTACACTGGTAGCAAGCGAAAAAAAAATGGGAAAAGTCGAGCAAATTCAGGGGCATGCCTCTCTGAAAAAGCAAAGCTTAGAGCATGCCCCAATTTCAATGGACCCATTGATTACTTAATGAAGAGAAAAAGGAAGAGTGGCATAGCTGCCTTGGGCATTGAGCTTGTAAGTGACGCCAAAAGATAGACATTTGTCCTCATTAAGCTACAAAGAGGCTACATGAGGCAGCCCTTAAAACAATAACCAATACCTATAAGCTTATGCTGCTAAGATATGGATTATATAACCGTCTTTCAAGCCAGACTATGGAATACAACACAATGGCCCCATTGACCCGCGCTACCGCGCATATTTATATTATGAGCAAGTTAACTAGGCCTACACTATAACCTAATAAAATTACAATTCCATGGAGCAGTTCAATAGCTTTCAGTCACATTGAATGGAGCAAATTCAACCCCCTGTATTTTAGTATGATTTATGATACCCAGGACGTACATGGTCAAAACTGTTGTTAACATTGCTCATCCAATGCTACTGAACAGAAGCCATTGGTAGATTAGCATGCCTCTTGCCATATAGTGATATTGATGGTTTGGTATGTAAAAAGTTCGTTGTTGTTTTTGTGGCAATTCCATTAGTGTTCCGGCACCACAGAAAACAAAAATGAGGTCTTTCCACCCCAAGAACCAGAACGCCACTAACATCTAGTTGCTAAATGATATAGCGCACATCCTTGCAACGCGTCGTTTGGCACTGTGGTTTCTTGGGGTGGAAAGGACTTTCTAAATATGGAATCCGTTAATTGTCCATTGAAGGCATGTATAAAATTTACATAAAACCGACTTTTGGGGAATTTATGTAAAGTGGAGTTTTTGGAAAACCAGCAAAAGGTTAAACTTTGAAGCATGCGCTTTATGATGCAAAACGTTCAAGTTCATCCGTTCTCATGAAAACTATAGAGGCGCGTATTCATTCTTATCCGGCGATGTTCTTTCGAAGGCACTTCTTCGTAAATTATACAATCTAAGTTTGATCGTCTATGATTCATGATATCGGCAAATTCAGGGCCGTCACCAGAGGGGGGGTGGGGGTTGTGGGGGGTGTGACAGACACCCCCCCCATTTACAAATTCTGTTGGCAAATTGTTGACTTGTCGGCGAGAAGGGTATAATGTCGGCGAACTGATTGGTTGGATGGGTGGATATTGGTGGTGCACTCTCCAATCTTTTTTGGTATTTTGTTTCATAGTTGTAAAGTATCTTGATTTCGGTTGCGGTTGACCCCCCACCCCCAGCTCTCAGAATTTACAGAAAAGGGTTTTTTTCGTTCGTTGGAGTGCTCATGCTATCGTTTGTTCTCTGCACATATTTATGCGATCGATCAGTTTTGGTTTTTCTTGTAATTAAGGTAATTAATTTTCATTTGTGCCCATTTCAATGATGAAGTGTAGAGGATTTAGTTTGAAGGAAGAGTCAAGAACATGAGATATAAGGAGCCTGAATTACACTAGGTTGGTGCATATGGAAAAACATGTTAATATTCTTCTTCTTCTTCTGGGGGAAAACAGGTGGAGTGTGATTTGTTTTGATAAAAAGTGAATTTTTGGGGTTTAAAACATCAAAAATCTTGGAGATTTAAACAAGTTGGTCCAAATCGCGATTTAAAAAATGGCGGGTTTCTGGCCTGAAATCGAGTGATTTTTGCCAAAAATATGTTCTTTTTTTTCTGGAGGGGGGGGGGGGCACTACATAAACGGCGAGTCTAAAAAGGGAAAGTATCAATCAATTCATTTCTACCAACAACGCCTATGGAGCAGATACGAGGGCATTGGCAAATAATGGAGAAGATAGCAGAGCTAACGTAACATTCTGATTATCATTCAAAGGTCAAATATGGGGGGACCACATCAGTAGGAGGACAGATAATTTAGATGGACTTCGCGTGTGACATCTTGGAAGCCTATGGATGGAAGGATGAGTTTAGAGCAGGCAATATGCGAGAGGGCGAGATGGACCTAGACAATACTGGGGCACAGTGCTGTGGCAGGGAGCAGCAAGAGATCCAACAACATGGCAGAAAATGCTGCAGAGATGAGACTCTGTCAGCAGTAGCTGATGATGATAATGAAAGGTCATTTTGCAGCAAATTTATGGCTACGCTATAGGATTTGCGCATCCGAAATACAGCTAGGAGAGGAAATTGTGTAAGTGTCCCCTGTTACATAGAACGTGTAGAATGTGGGAGAGCAATATGTGTACCTTTTTCTGGGAGGGGCGGGGGGGGGGTGTGTGGTGATCTGTCTGTTGGTCTTGCTGCTATCAGCGGTTTTAGGTGACCAGTTGAATCAAAGTAATAAAGCAAAAGTGCATGTTACACCGTGCCATGAACGTCAGGTTACACGAGCATTAAAGCAACAATCAGTCATTTTTTTTCAAATGTCAAATGGTCATTGGTCGCTAAGATGCTAGTGATAGGTCATAACATAAAACATACACTAAGCATTTTTAAAGCGTCTTGAAGATGGTCATTTTTGACTGCCGCCTGAACAGACACCAAACCGTCTAGTTTATTTTCCGTAAATTTAAATACTACAAAGTAATTATCCTTCCCCCCGTTATTACTTAATTTACTCAGAAGACTCAATTCAGCTCCAGCACTTGCACGCTAGTAACTTTTTTTGAACCCCCCCCCCCCGTCATTTCTGACAAATATGGGGTAAAACAAATACTATATATCCACGGGTCTTTTACAATTTCTAATACAACGTGCAAAAATGGACGTATGGGCGGCGGCGCAACTTGTTTATATTTTGAAAGAAATGCTGATAGTGGCTATGCCAGAATATTATTATTATAACGCGTTTAATCATCAATTTTTTCACTGCCATGCAAATACTGCTTTTTCAGTCAATTAATCTGCAGTCGTGGTCGAATCTGTCGGATAATTTGATTATGTAAGCGCTTGATGCCATTGCCACGCGGAGCGTGGGGTTTTCGATATCCTTTTAAAAAAAGTTTTTTAAAACTTTAAACAGCCATAGTGGTTCAAGTTCCACCGATAAACAGCCCGGTTGTTTAACTGAGTTGTTTATATATATTTAAACAAGTCTGTTTAAATGTTTAACCCGCAAACTATATTTTGCCAGTCTTGCAAATAACGATATACTCATATTTTTCGTATTTGTGTAACTTTCGAATACGCATCTTTTCATGAAAAAAAAATAACAAACAAAATCCATCGCCCCGTTAATTAGATAATTAGTGCGGGTCCCTGGGACCCCGTCCACCAACGGAAGTGTCAGTAAAAAATATTAATTAAAACAATGAATAAAAATGAAATGAATTCATTTGCAGGTCGTTTACAATGGTGTTTGCTTGCATGATCAGATTTCTGCCGAACTATTCCACAGGGGCAGATTAGCAAACCTATACAAGAAGCTATCGAAAAGTTGATTTTGCCTATAAAATTATAATACGCTGTAACTTTTTGATTTCTAGCTGATCTAGTTTGATCTCAAACTTCATCCCTAGGCCCTAGATTGACCGTAGATCAACCTTCATTTCTGTCCTTCACATGACCTCAATGGTAAAACACGTCTATCCACCATGGTGCTAGTACATCGCAATACGTAGCTCACTTTTACCTAGAGGGCAAATTTAGATTCGAAACAAAAACTTTTTACCGCCTTTTTTGTGGTTTAAGCATAAATAAAGATTTCCTGTCGACACACTTAATTACCTGGCGCGATTGGATGATACCAACTTGATATATAATTTGGACTTGGAAATGAATTTCTTTTAAATGACTTAATTCGAATGATGGTTGACTTAATGATCGATTGTTAATTAATCTGCCGACTAATTAAAATTGAAAATCGAAATATTTAACGTTTATATCCTATTTAGGAGTTGATTTAATTATTTGGGTTGGTGAGGCAATTCTGGCTTAATAGGCATCTTCATTCCAATTATTTGACAAATTTTATATCTTAATATTGTTTCAAGGATCTGATTGGAAGAAATGAGGCTCAAATTGTTTCTAATAAGAAATTCTATATACTCATCAGGTTATTAATTTAAAAGCTATAATGAGTCGCCTTAACTATATAATATCTTTAAAATAAATCATAGTATCTTAAAAATAATCGTACATTTTTAAAGTCTATTATACTTTAATAGATCGAAATGAAAAGGAATTTGAATAGTTTACGACTGTAAAGGATGTGCGATTTGAAATTAAACACCGGGCGTTATAAATGCAATTTAATGTTTGGAGTGAGGGTCATGTGAAATAGTGCAATTCTTAAATAAAAGACGCAAACAATACTGATGTTCTCATATTAACATGATGTTCTGGCTCATAAAGCACATGATGACATGCTATATAATGTTCAATCGACGGCTTATCCTAATTAGTTTGAAACTTTCCATTTCGCCTTATTTTGTAGTTTGGAACCATAGTTGATGTTACTACCAAAATGTGTAACAGTCAGATCATCTATGGTCAGATCGAGTTATTCAAGATATCAGGCCTTTATAACATTAAAATCTTAAAGCCTAGATTCAGGGTGAAATCTTGCCAAAGAGGAACCGCATCTACTTGGATATTCGGTTGATAATAAAAAAATATAATTATTGTTCAGTTTGGAAAAAAAAGCTATTAAAAATAGATACATGATTTTAAAATTTGAGGAAAAAAGCAAGATTTTTTGGTGATAATGAAAATAATATTTTTTCAAGTAATTGTTTTAGGATTAATTGCATCGATAGCCTTTCGAAAGTAAACACTTTTAGGATCTACTTCGATTATTAAAAACTTATGACACCAATCATATGGCACTCGATGGCGGGTTCTTTCGACATCCACCAAAATTCGTATGTATATCCATTCAAACGATTAGGATGAAATTTACGAGTCAGTTCTTTGTGTTATAAGAGTATGATAAGTCTCAATTAAAATAATTGTGCAGTTTGGTAAAAAATATAATATTAATAGGGTACTATTGTAAATGACGTATATAAGCATGGAGGAAGCAAGTGGAGGAGAAGAGTATGAGGGTTGGGTTGAGGATGGAGGATGCATTGAATCGGGTGAAGTGGAAGGAGGGAGTAAGGGCGGTTGCGGCGAGTGTGAGATGAATCCGGCCACCCCCGTTTACGGGGACAAACCCGGTTTAATACTACTACTACTTACTAAGCTTAAATAACTCTAAAAAGAACTTTATGATATCATAATGCAATAGTAAATTTCTCCGAAAAATCATTGTCAGTGAGGATTATAGGCTAGGATATTGTAAGGAAATGGTGGACAACCATACGCGTGAGCCGTTTTCATAGGCGTAAATCCCGGGTGGGGTGGGGGGGGGGGGGGATATATCCCCCCAATATTTTGATGAGGGGGGATGGTCAATACGACCATCCCCTCAATGTTGATGCCTGTTCATGTGTTTTTCACCAAAAATAACCTCATATTTTACCATAATAGTTTCAAAATGGCACTTTTCCGCGCGCTTTGCGCGCATTTTTTTCTAATTACAATTACATTTAACGCTATTAGCTTCGAAATGGCAAATTTTTTAGCGCGCTTAAAGCGCGCATGTGCTAGTAATGGATCTTTTCTGCAAACCCCGTTTCATTCATAAATTTTTATCAACCCCATCCCCCAATGTCAAAAACAAATTTACGCCACTGGCCGTTTTGACAAGATCATCACGTTCCTTTGCCTAGCCACCCAACATGCCTAAGCAAACTTTCGGACGTATTATATCGTATTTGAACGAATCTTTAGATAATATATTTGCTGGTCCTAATTTCTTTCTATTTCTGAGACAAACTGTGATATTTGCACTTTTCTGGAATGTCAATTAAGAAATTAAATTCGGTGTGTTTTGTATATAAAGGAAATCATATTGAATAACATGATTTGGATAGCACATTCTGATATGATAAGGATATTATTTCTATCATATTGAAATGAATTGGGATTTTGTGCGATTAGTGTAATAAATTTACATGCTTGCTTATAATTTAAAATTTTGCTGTTTTTTTCTAAAAAAAGAGGGTTGTTTAAAGTGCTGTTGTTTAAGTTTTAAACAACGTTGTTTAGTTTGTTGTTATAACATGTTGTCTTAATTAAACAAGGTTGTATAAGTTTTAAAAACATTTTTTTAAACAACTCGCAATCTTTAACCAACTGCTGTTTACCCTGGTCATCGCTCAACCTTGTTTAAAAGTCAACTTAAAGCAATATTAACACATTTCTTGAAGAGCGCCCCCAATTTTCAAAATTTGATATTTTTGCAGAGTTATGTTGGTAATTGTCTACGAAATTATACCTGCAAACGAGAATGCTAAAAAATACGTATTTATCATAAAATAAGCGATTTTGTAATTAAAATTGGGATCCCAGATTGGACTTAAGGCCAAGGGAATTTGATTCTTAGTTTCCTGTTGGAGCGCGCATCAGATTTGCCGCTGTGGCAAATATTTCATTATTTTGTGAAAAAAAATGTTTTCCTTGACAACTTGATAATAAAAACATATTTTTAGTTGCTCAAAGTATTCAAGCATACCTTCATGTTCATTCTAAGCACTTTCCTTGGGAGGGGTGTCACAGTATACCATTAATAATGAATTTTCCCCAGATTTTTGTCCCGATTGTCATAAGTACTTGGTACAAAAATACTTGATTTGATTTTTAAAGTTTTGAAGAAATAATCCTGCAAATACCCATGTTTTGTTATTTAGGCACTTGTAAACTTTGTTTTATATAACAAATATAAGGTTAGAAGTGTATTCAAGATGCCTTTAGATGTAATAATGAATTGACAGTAAGTAATGAAATGACAGTAAATAATGAATAATGAAATCGGACCTCGTCGCCTTTTAAAAATCTCCAACAGGAAACTAAGAATCAACTTCCATTGGCCTAACGGCGGAGATGGAAATGCTACGTTTATGTCCGTCCATGATGAAATAGTGCCACCTCAAGAAAATAACCTCTAACTTGACTTGCCTGAACCAATAAAACAAATATGAGCGTAGATATGTACATGGGCTCTGTTTTCCCGGCTTCACATTGGAAGGTCGTTTCCAGCAGCCGTTGAATTTAATATTATCGGGATCCCGATATTAATTATTCTAATTACAAAATTCCTTCGTTTGTGACACAGACACTTTCGAGCTTAACCATTCACAGGTATAGTTTACTAGCCTGTTACCAATGCAACCGTGTAAGAATCTCAATTTTTTTGAAAAATTGAGGGCGCTCTTCAAAAAAATGTGCTAATATTGTTGTAAAACAACTTGTTTAAAAAATTTAAACAACTGATGCTTAAACTTGTAAAACAAGTTGTTTAATTGTTAAACAAGTTGTTTAATTTTAACAAGTGCTTAATTTTTAAACAATGACCGATGACCAGTGTTTGTTTAAAATGTTAAACAAATTAATCTTGTTCTAACAGTGTTGCACACCAGAAGCATACTAGTAGTTATCCCTGGCCCCTGTTTGTTCACGCAATACTGAAAAATACCTATGGTTGGGTGCCGTATGATCACATGAGGCTGTATGCCGAACAAAGAGATAACGAATTTAGGCCTATCATTTAATAGACATGAATATTGAAGTGGTATAAAGCCTACAGTAGATCAGATCTAAATCTGGAATAGCACAGTCAGAGTTGGCCAAGTACTTTTGCAAGTTTTGGCTTTCCAAATAAATTAAATTAGGCCTAATTAAGAAAAAGTTCAGTAGGCCTAGACCACTAGCCCCTTGGTCTGGCCTAGGTCTACCTCTATAGTATATATGGAGGCCTACAAAGTCAAATGAACAACAACATAAACTAAGTCATTGAAGATCAACTTCCCAACGCAGACCAGACTGTCATGTTCACACTCATATGCACAGAGAGACAGTGCACAGCAGTTGAATTCTGCAGATGCCTGACCCCGGGGCCTGACCACTGCACTGTAGTCTGGGAAACATTTAACTCACCTCTTTGAAAAACTTCCTGGCAACAGTCACCGTTTCTCTAAAACACTGGGGGAATTTCCAAGTTTATTTACAAATGAAAACATAGGAATAAATTACTCTATCAATGTGTTTTGCATTGCAGCATCACACAGCTGCAGCAGTGTGTTGCAAAAGGCCCATATTGGATTGTGCTTCTCAGGGGGGGGGGGCTGACAGAGCATGCAGTCTCTTCCACAGATGCACAAGATAATAGTAGGGGTCACGGGAATATTAGTATATTACGTGCTTAGCAAATTCCTACCACGTAATACGGAAAATATATTAATTAGCTATATTTATAATTAGCCTGTTAACCAATGAGATTCAAGTATTCATGTCTACTATGATAAGTTACAATATTCAAAGTGATTTCACACCGTTTTCACTTTTCAATAATGGTCATTATTCTGTCACGGATATCTCATTTCATTTACCAGTATAGATACTAAAACTCAAAATATTTGTGCAAATCATGGGAGCGTTCTTGCCAGTTGAGACACCCTGTATATTGCATATGCCTTGAACACTTTATTTGAATTTGCATGACCCATATGATGATAATTAAGAAGTAATTGGAACGAATGTGAACAGTCTGTAATGAAATTCCCCCGAAACTTCAACTTTTTGAGCGTATCGTTCACTAAATCATTCATAATGCTCTCGAGACTCAGATATTGACCTTAGCCTTGAGTAATTATTGTAGATCAAATCATAATCAAAGGAAGAGCGTAGGCAAAATATTGATATTTTGTCGACATGTGGGGAGATCACATCATTGCCGCGATCACGCAAAAATATATTGAATATCATTCTCACACAATTTCTTTAAGTTATAAAATTAAGCTGATCATAAAAAACTTTAGAGGCGTCTATAAGCGACTTTATTTGCACAAGTGAAACGATTCTTTTCCCCTCATGTTTTCAACAAAAATCGTCCTTTTTAAATTTTTTTTTTGTTCTTTTTGTTGGTAGAGATTGCTGCAACTTCCATAGGCCTATCAATAAAATAATGCCACTTTCATGGATTTACAAATAAAAAAGACAACAATCAAAAAACGAAAACAAATATACTCAGCTTTTCTAATAGAAAATGCCGCTCTCGGAAATTAAAAATCGACTTTAAGCATGATTTAAATATATGATATGTTCGGAATTAATTTAACTGCTGAACAACATTTCAATTTCAAAGTTTAAGTTTCAGAAATAAATGGTTTATCATGTTTATGGCGCATTCATCCATTTGACATCGATACACTTTTACTTATCGCTGTGCGATGAGCTTTCACGACGCGAGGCCAATACAGCATTGTACAGCGAAGCCGTCTCTGGCATCGTTTGATATCATCTTTACTATCGCACAACAAAACTTAATTATTAGCAAATTATTTCGCAAATAGCTCTTATTTATACTAAATATTGTAGGTTAGTCCTGCATTCTTTTATACATACAGACTATGTGTAATTATTGAACATAGCTATTTTGTGTTATCGTGTAATGAGCTTATGTCAACACCATCCAAATTTAACAAGCCATATTTTAGGGGGTTATTGCCCTCATGAAACCCCAAGCAAGAAAGTGTTTGATTTTAAATATTGCAATTCGGTGAAAGAATTAGGTATCAAATGCCATATACCGGGGAAAATTCATGATGTAATCATTTTTAAACACTTTGGCATTAAGAGTTTTTCCTTTTATTATTTTTCGACGGTATACCCGACCAATGTCTTGTTATCTCCGTCGTGTTTAATAGACTATAGACCAGTTAACAGCTATGTTTGTAAACATGTTAGGGCCTGGTATCTTGAAATAGGTCGGCCTGACTGTTACACACTGGGCAATTGTATCTGTTAGAGTTTTAATACTAAGGCCATAACGATTCGCAGGAATGGATTCGCAGGCAACAAAGAAGTGACGTATGATGTTAACTGGTCTATAATTCAACATTGTTCCTTTAGCAAGCAAGCATCCCGCAAAATGCAAGCGCTAAAAAAGCAATAATTTTCCTACAGAATCATAGTACAATATTAAGTAAATGCTCTCACAATCAAGACGCGAACCTTCTTGATGAGTTTTGATGATGTTTGGCATTAAAAGGGGCACACTTATAGTCACCCACGTCTATGCCTTGCTCTTTTAGTTTGTTGCAGTATGGCAAAGCTTAATTGTACCAAACGCTTGCCACACCCTCCCACGTACTGTGTCCGGACTGTGTCTCTTGCCCCATTATTGAAACTTTGCGCTCAATATGTTCGTCCATATTCCCGAAGTGCACTCTCGAAGCCAAAATTCAGATATAGGCCCTACGATGTAAACAGCGAGATATTCTTGTATCAAACTGATGTATGATCATGATGTGACTAAGCTAGCAGTTTGGCGCTATATTATCAACGTGATCAAGGAAATGCCCCTCAATCAGGCGTCAAATTAGCGCCCGCACTCCGCCATTCAACTAAGCTCAACTATGCAATATGGGAAGCGATTCCAGTAAGGCTCACACACAGCAGCAATGCTATATCAATAGTAAAAGAGTTGATACTTGATGTATTGGTTAAGCAGGAAGATACACACCTGCATTTTGTATTTGATAACCAATACAATTGGGTGCGGTCCATTGGCGGAAGCTTGAATGTTCCAGATCGGTCGTACATTTTAATCTTATACAGATGGAGCTATATATAATAGCCTACTTGAAAGTTTTAAACAACCAGGGTTGCTCAAGTACATAAATATTTGGAACTTGAACAACACCAGTTGTTTAAAACTGTCAAATAGGGTTTTTATAGTTTATTTATACACGATGTATAGGCCCCCTAAGTAGTAAACCCTGGGTACATGCAGTCTTCTCAGTTAGTTGTTGCTCAAACTGGGTCCAGACGATGTCAGTGACGTCAGTGTTTTGAGACCACCTTTCTCTCTCTCCCTCTCTCTCTCTCGCATTTAGCTCTATTTGGAGAATGACTAGCTTCAAAATAATATAATATTTTTAACGGTTAAATTGCCACAAAAATGACACAAACCAGTACAAAAGACTATAGACTGTCCTACATCCCCGTGAATCCTCCAGATCCATTCTATATTCTAACTTGAGACCAATCACGGAAAAGAGTTTTCACTTGGCCGCAAGAGGGGGTTGTTACTGTGCCAGAGTTTGTGTGCGAATGCACAAATGAGCAGATGAACGGCCAACATTATCCGGCCAAAATTAGCGCCAAACTTTCCACTCTCTATGAGAGCACGTGTGGTCCAGTGGAAAAGCGCAGGACTCGTGATCAGCAGGTCGTGAATTCGAGCCCCGCCGCGGCCAACGTGTTTGTGTCCTTGGGCAAGATACTTAGTCTCAATTGCCTCGTCCACCCAAGCGACAATTGGGGAGCTGTTATGGGTGATATTACAATCTAAGTGCTGATAGGGTCGTGCGCTTAGCCAGCTGCCACCTAGGTGAAGCGAAATGATTGTGACGATTTCCTGACGGCAGCGTAATAATAATTGGCAATCAGCGCATTGAGACTTCGTGTGTAATGCGCTATATAAGAATGGTTGTATTATTATTATTATTATTGGGGATTTTTTCCTTTCTTTTTTTCTTGGTTTTGTTTTTAATTCTGTTTTATTTTGTTTTTCTTGTTGGGTTGGGTCTCACCATTTCGCAGTTGTGCCGTCCTCAAAATTTCAATACCGAATTCGCCCGGAAAACAATAAGAAGACAAAATTGAAGGTCCAGTTAATATTATATTAGTATGTAACTGAGAGAAAACCCTGGTTTGTTTACAAGTTGTATGTTTTTTGGATTTCCATACAGTGCATATATGAGAGAGCGAGAGAGAAAGAGAGAGAGACAGTTGTATATGTTACCTGTATTTTTTTTCAGAAACCCCTGGATATAAACAGGCTGGTGAAACTGTATACAAATGCCCATAGACGATTTTGAGGTAATAGCGCCACCAAGAGACGTTTCCAGCAAGGCACAAATTTCATGCAATATGACGTATACATAGATGACGTATGGTTAGAATATAGTCTAGTTTTAAGTCATGACTTATTACCGCAGTTTACCCATAAACTTTCACTCTCATTATCTTTCAGGTTTCAGATAATTACATATTTACTGTGTAAATGTGTACAACATTATTGCAATAATTCAAGACATCCATTACATCAAATTTTTTTTTAAACGCTTGTATGGGTTTGATCGATTTAATATTGTATCTAAACAATTCGTACATAACTGGACTTTGTACTTTGTACTCCAGGAGTTCTACACATGTTGCCTCACCAACCAGTCCTTACCCAAGATCTGGAGGAGGGCTACTATCATCGCCTCCCCAACCAAACAAGCCTGCCGACAACCCTAAGAACTACCGCCCAATATCACTACTGTGTGTCTCCTTCAACCCCTTGAGAGGATGATCCTGGCCCGGCTGGAGCCCGTCGTCGAACCCCATCTGCCTGACGAACAAGCAGGATTTCGCCGTGTGGGCCGGAGCACTGTCCACCAGATTGTAAAACTCACAAATGATATTGAGGAAAGCTTTGAAAAGCGCCGTAAGGCAGGCGTCATCTTGGTGGACCTTACTGTAGCATGCGACACCGTGTGGCACCAGGGCCTGACACTCAAGCTTACCATCCCGGATCGTCACCTTGTACAATTCATATGTAACATGCTTGCAAACCGTAGCTTTATTCTCAAGACCAGCGATGGGCAGAGTAGTTGACTGCGTCGTCTGAGGAACGGAGTACCACAAGGATCTGCACTGGCTCCCATGCTGTTCAACTTGTATATCAGCGATATACCTCAAACAACATCTAGACAATATGGCTACGCCGACGATCTTGCCCTTCTCCACTCGGACAGCAGCTGGACAGAAGTAGCAAGTATACTTACTGCAGATGTGGCCCTACTTGCAGCATCCTATCTCAAGACCTGGAGACTGAAGCTAAGCGAAGCCAAGACCACCCGCTTACTGCCTTCCACCTCAACACCAAAGAGGCTCGATCGCCAGCTTCAAATCACCCTCAAGGAGCGTCTCTGCCATACATCATACACCAACCTACTGGGAGCGAAGCTTGATCGGCAAAGCTTACTTTACCGGCAGCATCTCGAATCCGTTGCGCCAAGGTATCTTCGAGGAATAACATTCTGTGCCGACTTGCTGGATCCTCATTGGGTCCATCCCAACGACTCTACCGCCCCCAACTTGTCTCTGGTCTACAGCGCTGCTGAATAGGCCACCCAGCATGGTGCCACAACTCTCCCACAAAGAAGCTGGAGGACATAGTACTCATGAGACCTTGAGACCATTACTGGTTGCCTCCGTCCTACTCATCTGATTTTCTTCTACCAGTAGCTTTCGGCATTGCAAAGCAACCTGCAGTGCTTCGGAGAGAACACCACACTCACAAATAGTGAATAATGCTCGCTGGACACACCGACCCTGCTGCCTAACACTGTCAAAGAATCGGCAGACAGAGACTGTACTCTCGTCGACCTTTTTTTGTCACACGCTGCTAAACTCTCCAACTCCCCCATTCAACATCTACAGACGGAATCTCGCATCGCTAGATATTCCAAGACAGACCAATTCACTCTCACACCTATGACAGAACCACCTGGACCTGGTAGCAATCTTCCAAAGCAAGGAATGGGTGGACCTTAAACCGGATTCGCACAGGAGTCCGTCGTTTCAAAACCAGCAATATGCACGGCGATGGGGCTGCGGCTATCGCCAGCCTGCAAATGTAGTTCTCCATCACAGACTGGGAATCACATTCTCAATGAGTGCCCTAAACTTTCGTCCACCGGGGACATAACTCTCAAACCCAACCATCAACATTGAGCTGGCCTCCATCCACCCGTTTTACAAACAACATTTAGCTTGCCTGACCTCAGTACGCAAGAAGAAGAAGTACCTATCTAACAACCCTCCACAACAGCGCCACGTACGATCGTCGATCTGCAAAGCACCGACCATCTCCACTGCCAATGTCCTGATCGTTATCCCGATTATTTAGGATGACCCTTGGTATAAATGCCTGGAGTTTTAATAGTTTACTATAATAACCCATGCAAATGGAATGGACCTTTCCATTGGAAACCTTATGTTGAAATAAGTGGTATTTTCCTAATTATGATTATGGTTAGGCAATTCCTATGTCACGATGTAAATAGATTTTCTTTTGGGCGATGTAGTCTTAAATGACTCGTTCTAGAGCACTGCCACTTTACTATAGGCCCTAGTTCAAATTAGGAAAACGACGACTTATCCCAAAACTAATTGCAACTAGGGGGAAACAAAAAATAAATTTCTCCAGAAAACCTTTTAGAACAACACATCTGCTGTTGTCGTTTTGAAACATCAGTGTCTATTTTGGAATCAAAGAACTATGTTTTGTAGTCTTAAAAGTAGGCATTTGCGATAGACAGATCATGTGTTTAGTTAATTTACTTACCCGGATTGTTATTTATGATAATTTGGGCATCGCAAGACACCAAAAACCTCATAGTGCCATGCCTATATGGTATAAGGATATTATATTTTGGCCTCAGTATCTCCTTGAATTGTTCCTGCGAAGTGACAGTACGACCAAGTCAAACATGTTGAATGATCAGTTCGTTTCTGTCTTTACTAAGCCCATATCCATCAGTTCCATCCTTCCCCATTGACAGTGAAAGGGTTAAAATTGCTTACTAAGTGCTAACATCAACCCTCACACAGCTTGTGGTCCTGACAATCTGCTAGCCTATCTTCTTAAAGAAGCAGCCAACGAACTGGCCCCAGTACTCTGTCTTCTCTTCAATGCCGCTCTTCACCAGGGAAAAATTCCAGATGAATGGAAAAGGGTGACAAACTCACTTCCATCATCTGTAAAACTGCTGGGCATATCATCCACACCAAGATCATTCAGCATCTTGATGCCCACAACCTGTTAACTGATTGGCAATTTGGATTCAGAAAGAAGCGTTCCTGCGAAGTCGCAGCTCTTGGTCACGGTACACGACCTAGCCGGAGGTCTTCGGGACAAGCAGCAGATCGATGCAGTCCTTTTGGACTTCTCAAAGGCCTTTGATCGAGTGCCCCACGAACGTCGTCTTCTTTTGAAACTCCACCACTATAGGATCAGAGGTCAGCTACTTTCTTGGATACGACACTTTGTATCGGACCGTACACAACAAGTCATCCTAGAAGGAAAAAATAGCAGTGTTTCCAGCGTAACAACAGGGGTACCCCACTGAATGTACTGTTCTGGGCCCCTGCTGTTTTTGGTTTTTATCAACATGATCAATGACCTGCCTGAGTGTGTTTCATCTAATATTCGTCTCTTTGCTGATGACGCTCTTTTGTAAAGACCGATTCAATCTTATGATGACATCATCATCCTGAAAAGGACTTGGCCAAGCTTCAGAGGTGCAAGAAATGGTTAATGGTATTCAACGCTGATAAATATGAAGTGCTTAGAATCTCAAACAAGCGTAACAACATCCTTAGAGAACACCCTTATTATATTAATGACTGTTCTTCGCCCTGTAGATGAGGTAAAGTACACTATCCATCGTAATCTCATCTGGAAACCCCACATCCAAACATCTGTAAGAAAAGCAACAGCACCCTAGGTTTCCTTCGCCGAACTCTGAGGAAATGTCCGGCAAAGATCAAGGAACCGGCCTACAAGACATATGTTCACCACACCCTTGAATCAGTGTGGGATCCACACACCAAGGACCTGATTTCCCCATATTGACATGGTGCAACGGCGTGCTGTTAGATTTGTGATGAATGATTACAAGCAGAAGAACAGTGTCACCCATATGTTACATCAACATCGTTGGCAGATTCTTCACGAGCGTCGCGCCCACAGCAAGGTCGTGCTGTAAGAATCATGAATTGTTTACCTGCTGCTCCACCTATATCCTTCTTCAGACCAAACTAGGGGTCACCACCAACCGCTACAACACCACTGTAGAATCCTCTCTTACCAGCACCGCTTCATTCCAGGTGTCATCTGCATCTGGAACACCCTACCAGCCTCAGTGCTTTCAGCTCAGTCACTCGGGAGATTTTCCGGAGCCGCCTGAAGCCACTCACACTCCGCTAGCCAGCCACATGGACCTTCTTTTTACTTGCACCAGTCTTTTGTTCCTGTACACTTTGTTGATATTTGTTCCTGTCACCAAGCACCTTTTGCACCAAGTACGACAATGCTCTACTACTGAGTGATGTACCGATAGATGGACAATGTTGTCTTCAGGATGGCGCAAAAGAGACTTTCGCTGAGGAAAGTATCTCACGGACTTGCTATCGTGGAACCTTAAACATGTTAAAAGAACAAACTTACAATTGCATTGTTCAAAATTTATACACATTCAAAGTGTGATAATGTTGTACACATTTTGCAAACGAAATTCCGTGTTGGCTCAAGCTATAATTACATTATTTTTGTAAAGTTCTACACATTGTCATATAATTGAGTTCGATCCATACGAGTTTGTCGAACACACAACTTGAGAGAAGTTGGACGAATTGAGGCAGCCTGTTTTGGTGATATTCGCCAAGTATTCTGGACTATTAGGGAACACATTCTATGAGAAAAAGTAGTCACAAATATTCGATTGAAGTTAGTTTCAAGAAAATGTTTGGGATGAATCATTTTGGAAAACTTTCAGGAAAAACTGTCGAAAGAGCTCGATATATATGATCATCTTTATTTCATCAAAAGAAGAAAACATTTAAACCCAAGGGCAACTGTGGCCTATACTACGTGAATCAAAAAAAAATGTGCAATGGTTGCAGATGAACTTGACCTTGATAAAGTCACTGAATCATAGATTTGTTGTTGTTTTAATAAAGCAAATCTAATATACTTCCAAATGTTGAAAAAATGAAAGAAAATGATAAAAATAAGCCAGATATGACCAATTTTGTAAGCACACCCCTTTTCCCTCCATTCCAATGGGATTTACACAGTTAAGCAAGAATACGTCAATGTACGATATACGGGGCATAGCATTATGAAAGTAATGATGACCCATGCTATTTTAATTTAATCTATTTAATTGATCTATGAATAGCCATAATTTTCGTCATTGATCTTGAAAAAGAATTTAATGTTCACACAAAATCTCACCCAATTAATCCTGATGTGTAAATGAAAAGGGTTTCAACACTACTACTGTAATCCAGGTATAGATACAAGTTATGCCATAAAGGGACTAAACTCTTTGCAATATCCTAAACAATGGGAAGATCTTGTTTTCTTGCTCTGCAACAGATGAATCGGTGTTTGGATTCGTCATATCAGTTGGCACATTGGTATAAATAAATTCATTGATTCATCCGTAGTTGAAATAATCAAGAAAATGTAGCATTAAGTTGACAAAGGCATCATGATATTGATAGTGTACATCCTCACAAACACAAGTTTAATGTGTGTAAATCCCATAGGAATGGCGAAAAAGGGGTGTGCTTACGAATTTGGTCATATCTGGCTTATTATTTAATCAATTTCTTTCATTTTTTCAACATTTGGAAGTATATTAGATGTGTTTTATAAAAACAACAACAAATCTATGACATAGTGATTGCATTAAGGTCAAGATAATCTTTAATCCTTGCACAATTTTTTTTGATTCACATAGTACTGACCACAGGCATGGGGAAGACAATGATACAAAACAGCAATAATACAAGCATTAAAATCATTTGACATTTACATAACTATTACATATAAAAAAAACTGCCAGGAAGATTCTCTCTGAAGCTTGAGATCAAGAGCATGATTTGAAATTTCATCGGCCTTGCACCTTGATCTGCTGTATGAAGCGCAATGGGCTTGGTTGTATACATCCGATATGCGCTGGATATTAAGTCCTTTTGTCATATGAAGAAGAGCAATATTGGCATAATTGAAAAAGATACGAATGCAAATACAAAGGCAAACGAAATGAAAGAAAGGGAAATGAAAATGCAAGAAAAAGAAAGGGAAATGGAAAAAATGCAAGAAAAAGAAGGGAAAAGGAAATGCAAACAAAAAATAAAAGAAATGGAAAAGAAAGCAAAGAAGATGTTGGGTTAATCCTTGCATATATCGATTCATTAAGGAATTATATGATGATGGAAGATAAAGCTAAAGAAAAGAATCAGTCTCCATGTTGTATTGCATGAAACCAGTCTAAGTATCGACTTATTGAGGGATTATATGCGCTTAAATGGTGATAGAATGAAGCTCTAATAATCCCTTATGAATGCTTGGACAGAATATGTCTCTGTTCAATTAACTTAGAGTCCGGTTTTATTACTGCTTTCAAAAAACTATACGCTTTCGAAAAAATCACGAAAGAAAAGTGGTTATTCACCATGGACCCAACAAGATCATTGGGTTCCAACTTGAAAAGCATATTTCTTCTTTGGATTTTTATTCAATTTACACTGATTTTTGACTGGAAACACAAACAAACTGCGTCAGGTTGAATATTGACTTTTGACCTGAAATTTGATGCAGGCTATTAGTGAATTAGGGGCGCTTTCAAAAGTAAATAAGTATTGATTAGTGGACTTCTTGATTAAGGTGTTGCCGTGGCATTAAGGCGGGGTATGCATCGTTGGAATACCGATACTTTTGATAGAGAGGCCCTGTCGGTTTATCATTCGTATGACAAAAGATATCATACAGCTCTCCTGTAATGGCCGTTCCATTCAAGTTAAGGCCGTGTGACACCTTGCATATCGATCTCTTTGGTATTGCAAAAATTCAATGCACATAACAACGGTTCGGATTTTTTCCGTTGAAACAAATTGGCATTATTCATTAATACCAGTGGCGGACCATATTGATCGTGAATCATCTTCCCCGACGACGACAATTTTACAACCGTCAAAGTGGAAGTCAATGTGAAACCTTCACAAAAAAACGTAATTTAACTATTTTACACAAACCTTATCGTCATTTTCAAAACCAGGGAAAATACCCAGGAAAGAATTTAGTATCTCCAAAGGCTTACGATTCGGAAACGTTAACGGAATTAAACAGCATGTTAAAGGTGCACGAATTTTTTAAGTGGTGGCAGATACTAATCAGGCCCAATACCCAATACAATAGAATTTGAAGGTTTAAAATGGCCATTCCTTTTGTCATGTAAAAACGTCTAGTCCAAAGATACCAACAACTTTCTTTTGTGATTTTTCGAACGTATGTTTGGAAATAATTAATAAAAAACAGACATCTAAGTTAATAAACAGACAGTAGTTCTGTGCTATTACGCAGAGGAATAACTCAGAGGTGAGATGGTTCAATGGACTGTTGGAGGTAACAGTTTAAAACTAAAGGAAAAAAGTCCAAGTAAGTCTTGGCCAAATTCGGGCAGTCAGAACAATCATCGAACATACTTGGACTGCATTAACTCGTAGCGGCTCATGGACAAATCGATTTATTTTACTTATTTAATATACCAAATTTTGCTTTTACTTGCAATAACAAAAATGTGCACTTAATAATATTATCTACTCCACTACATCGTCAGCATTTTAGTATTTTTTCGGTGATCAACACACTCCATCGAATGAAAACATACCTTTAACAATATTTATGAAATGGCACAAATAAAAAATCAGATTGTATCCCTGGACTAAATTTACAAAGAGCCTGTGTTAGGTCTTATGTCTCCACATCTTGATGAAAGTTCACGTCATTCTTGCTACACAAGTCAAATTTTGCGCAGTCACCCCTCCATGAATACCTTCCTCTTCGCAGTACTTGTCCCATACGCAGCTATATTATTTTAATCTGTATAATATGGTATGAGTCATTTTTGGTTAAGTTCTAAAATAGATCCAGGATTAAGTGTTTAGGGAATTGCGGATTATATTAAGTGCAACCTTATAATCCAATGACAACCATTTCACCTTTTCTGAATTGTCTGAGTAGCGTAACATTTCAGAAGACACGAGATGACGGTGGCATTTTTCTAATTCTTTACGATTTAGGCAAATTTGGCACCATGACCGTACCTACCCGCGCACGTGTTGCGACTTATACATTTCATATAATGTTATGTGCTTTAAGTCTCATACTAAGTAGTTGCACTCTCAAGGAGTGGAGACATTCTCGTCTCTTTTAAATAAACAATTAAATATAACAAACAATTTGGTGTGATGTGTCTTCAAGACATTTTGCCAGCAGCGAAAACAGAAACAAATACAACAAATAAATAAATGAATAACTGTGACTAAAGAATACATATACAAAACTGTGTCGACACTAGATCGTGTTACAAAAGATTTGTGGTAAAATGTCATAGGGAGATGGAGTTGAATCTCTGCTGGATTTCTGAACTACAAAATTCTCCAGCATGATTCATCCACACAACAGATATTCCAAGATCCACCTGTCACTGCCTTCAGGAGACATCACAACCTATCCAATCATCTGGTCAGAGCATCCCCACCCTCTCGCCAATACCAAGCATGTCACCAGCCCAGGTACTTTTCATCGTGATAGGCGTCGCTACAACACATGTCCTTACGTCACCATGACCTCACATCTGCTCATCCAAGGCCCATCACTGCTCTTAAAAACTCAAAGCCAACCGCAATATTGTTATCAAAAGTGCAGACAAGGCGGAGTGATTGTTCTTTGGGACAGAGAATCTGATGATTGTATCTATACTTTGCTTGACGAAGACCCTGCGTCAACTAGTCAAAAACCTGTGAGTGATACCACCAAGAATCTTATCAAGAAAAGAGATCTTCCCGCTTCAGCCAAGAATCTCATCAATCCGTGTCCACAGATAGCTAATTTCTACCTTCTCCCCAAACTTCAGAAGGTTAACACACCTGGTCGGTCTATCGTGTCGTCACATTCCTGCAGTCCTACTCTCTTCATCGCCACTTATCTTGAGAGTGTTCTTGCACTCATCGTTACTCAACTCCCAACTTATATCCAAGACTCTCCACATGCTCTCTGCATTCCATCCTGTGTACAGTGTAAACGTATAGTTATGGGTGCTCGCATTGGACCAGGGGTGGCTTGTCTAACCATGAGCTACATCGAAGAAACCATGCCTCACCAGTATGATGGTCCTTCACCTCTCGTCTTCAAAAGATACATAAATGGGATCTTCGCTAGAACCCTTCAAGTCTTCGAGTCATTCATTGACTATGTTAGCAAATACAATGATGATATATACTACACCCATGGCCAGGTCAGTTCTGACACGAGTGCTTTTCTATACTTGAAATTGTGCATCAAGGAGAGGACACCATTGTCACATCTATATTACAAAGAAACCGACTCCCACAATTTTTTTCGTTTTGATTTTAGTCACCCTCCTGTAGCCAAGATTAGGACTTTGATAATGTTGCGGATGATTTTTTTAAGGGGTTATCCTTCAGACATTACATTCTGCTCTCCAACGTGTTCAGCAAGCGAGTAGAAATGATGCTTTTCAGAAATTCAGCAGAGACAAAATCAGCTCAAATCCAACCGCACTCCACTGGTCTTAACGTTTCAACCTTAGAACATCCCAATCCGCAACATCATCTTTAAAGAGACACTGGCACGTTTGAAAAATAGTGCGCCCTCAAGATTGTTCAAAATCGATATTTTTTGCATGGTTGTAAGGCTTTTATATACAAAAGCCCTCACCCGAAATGATTAAGACCAAATCAGCTTCCTTATGGGTAAACAGAACGATTTTATAATTTAACGTCGCCGGCGACGTTAAATTCATCAGACGACGAAAATGGCGTTTAACACAAGAACACGCACGCCGTATGCATGTTTCCCACGCTATGCACACTGTTTGATCGGTCTATAACCTTTGTGATTTTAATATCAGTGAGTACGAGTAAAAAATATTCATGTAATATACACATTTGTTGATTAAAGTTATGGAAAACTTAAAAGTTGGCCTACAAATTACCTGGATGTCTTTATCCTCATATCAATGTCCCTATCTGTTTTGGGGTATGTTATTTTTATGTGTAAAATATATCTCTGTTCTTCCAATGGCCTAGACTATCATTTGAGAGGAAATTGAAGACATTTCATATTTTGTGAAAATGTGCCAGTGCCGCTTTAAGTCTTAAGAACTACAAAATTCTCCAGCATGATTCATCCACACAAGAGATATTCCAAGATCTACCTGTAACTGCCTTCAGGAGACATCACAACCTATCCAATCATCTGGTCAGAGCATCCCCACCCTCTCGCCAATACCAAGCATGTCACCAGCCCAGGTACTTTTCATCGTGATAGGCGTCGCTACAACACATGTCCTTACGTCCCATGGCCTCACATCATGACTTCATCAAGGCCCATCAGGACACTTTGATATTCATCATCGTTTCACATGTACTTCATCTAACGTGATTTACATCATTACTCGTTGCAATATTCCTCATGTGGGGGAGACTTGTCGCAGACACCTATGCTCTACCCGGTGCAATTTTGAGGATTTTCCAGTCGCCCGTCACTTCAACCAAGGGGCTTAAACACCTAGCAAGTTGACACTTTCACCTTGCAGTTCATTTTTCTCATTTTGTGCCGCTGGACTATTTTCTTCGTTTTTTTTCTTTATCCGCCTGACTTTCTGATGTTTTGTAGTGGTCATCTTTTTCACAATTTGTATCTTGTTGTATAAAGTTTCAGCCAAGGACAAAGGATTTTTCTCTTCCTTTTTGCCTGGAATGGGTCCTTTCATTGTTCATTGTTCATTGCTGCAGCCCTTGACCAAGGGATTTTATTATCCCTTTGTCTATGGTGTCCAACCGTTTCAACCTGATGCAAGATGAACACCGGGATCTATCTGCCCAGGAAAAGTATCATTATCTTTGATCAGTTTGACAGAGACGCGCTACTCAATAGGCCCGAAGAGGAATCTCAAGGACCATTCTCACGTCAGACCGTGAAGGCAGACAGGAGTAGACTTCAAAAGGCATTTGCCCAGGGAGATAATACTACCGAGCCCCGTCAAGAACTCAAGGAAGGTGTATCTCTCAAAAGAGGAAAACTTGAGGAGATCTCCAAAATTCAGCAGGTTCCTCCAACAAATACGTGAAGCAGGGCAGAGCATTAATAATTAATGGGAAAGAAAGAAAAGCAGCAGGTACTGCCAAAAATAAGAGGTTTCAGCCTGGCTGCCACTATCCAGAACCGTCTTGGAAACAATCAACTGTTCCAGGCACTCATGTTAATGACATCACACCAGTGGAAGATACACTCAGTCAATGAATTCACTTCAGATGGACGTTGAATAAGCTTTTAAAGCAGATTGGCCACATTTTTTTGAGAGCGCCCCCAATTTGCAACATTCGATAGTTTCCAACAGTTACGTTGGTAATTGTCATAGGAAACTATACCTGCCCCAACGAGAATGCTTAAAAATGCGGATGATCACAAAATAAGCGATTGTGTAATCGAAATTGGAGATTCCCGATTGGACTTAACGGCAGAGCTGGAAATGCTAGTTGTAGTCCGTCCATGATGAAATAGTGCCACCTCGAGAAACCTCTAACTTGACTTGCCCTAACTATTAAAACAACTAATGGATTAGCCGTAGACACGTACATGCGCGATTTCCCCCGGCTACTTTCACATTGGAAGGCCGTTTCCCAGCAGCCGTTGAATTATTATCGGGGATCCCCGATAATAATTATTCTAGTACAAAAAAAATTCCTTTCGTTTGCGACCCATAGAAATTTTCGAGCTTAAACCATTCACAGGTTATGTTACTAGCCAGTTACCAATGCAACCGGTAAAAATCTCCAAAAATTTTTGAAAAATTGGGGGGCGCTCTTTCAAAAAACTTGTGCTAAGAGTTGCTTTAATCGGTTAATCAAGCAAAACCAGGTGGAGCCATTGGATGGATAACATCTCTAGCTTTGAAGTCCAAGCAGTTTCAATCTCATCTACTCGAAATCTGCACAGAGTTCTTATTCATCATGGAATCAGGCCCGTGACGCAGGGGGGGGGGGGGTGCGGTCCCCCCCAAATTCTAACAAAGGGGAAAAGGTCCAGTTTTTGCTGAATTGTTTTATAAAAAGGTCCAAAATGTTGAGGATGTTGACAAGAAGTCCACCTTTTCGTGTGAGAGTTAAATAATCCAAAGCGAATCCATTTTAGGGGGGTTAAGGCCACTTTTACCAAAAAAGGTCCACTTTTACGAGTCCCGCACCCCCCCCCCATGCATGGATCACCACTCAATGGTCATTGTGTGCCATCATTCCTCCCCAAAAAGAAGAAATCTATCAGTCAGCCAACTATAGATGTTAGCCGCTCCTTGTATCGGCGGCAATGGTATCCCATCGTCTGTATTAAACAGAAATACACCCATGTGTTGACCCTCTTCTTCGATGGACCAAAATGGATTCAGAGAACAGCGATCCGCCATCCTCAGATTCTGCATTGAGAAAAATATTGAAGGATGAAAGAAAGAAATGTCACATGGCTGCTGTGTGTTCATAGGCTTCTCCAAGGCTTTTGACTAAGTACATCGAGATCGAAACGGCTTTATAGTATTCCTGACACATCATCATGGCCATTAAAGTGATTTCATTGTTCATTTCGCCAGACGGAGAGATTGAACCGTTCGAAATTTCAGCTAGTGTGTTCCAAGGCGACACTTGGCACCCTTCATCTTCATCACAGTTTTGCACTTATGCAGATATTCACAATGAAACAGGGGCGGTATCCGCTGGAGAGCACAGAAGGAGATCCGAGTTCACGATCTCAGATTTCGCTTCATAGCAACATCATTAGCCAACACAGAAACCCTGTTGATGCAGCATCAAAATGCGTTTTCTACACCTTGATCGAGGGAAAAACAAAAAAACCCTCCTTACAATATTCTCCTTATAAAATAAGGAGGACAAACTGAATTGAATGTTCCAACAACGAACAGTGTAAAGACCATCAAAGGAGTCGAGCTGGAAAATGTCTCAGAATTCAAATACCTGGTGAAATAGTTCCAGACACTTTTCAGGACTTCATATGTAGGAAAGCACAAACACTGGGTCCTGCAATAAACTCCATAAGATATGGAAGTCTAGCCTCGACCGGAAGTACAAAATTCAGTTCTCAAAGCCTGCGTGGAGAGCATTCTGTTGTATGGACCATCAACAAGGAAAAATGGAAGATTCCGCATTAAACGGATGCTACCACTCGACTATTCGCCAGAGTTATGTAACATCAGTTGGAAAGACCACATTCCAAACAACAGAGTATAAGGAGATACCCCCGTATCATCAACATTGAGACAACGCCGTTTAATGTTTTGCTGGACACTGCACGCTATTACCAATAAACCTATATCCCGTTGATTTTCTGGTGGAAGACCCCTTCAGTGTCCCAATATCAGCAAGAGTGATTTCGGCCTAGAGCCAACCAGAGATCCAACATTCATGCATGATAGGAAATCTGGGTTCAGCATGTTGCTAGTGCTTCATCCATGTCCGTCCTGGATGTCGACGGACGACGACGACGATGACGATGAGATGAAAAGTGATGACGATCGACGACAACGACGTAATCTTCAGGAAGAGCTCTTTACCGCCCCAGAATAGAAAGGATGAAGGCAGAATTTCCTATCACCATTCGAACATCAAAGGTAATTATGTATTGCAGGATAAGTGCGTTGAATGCGTCAATGGGCTCATTACCTCAAAAGACAATTTGCAGTTAGATTGACTCCAATTTATCGCCCGCCACGTTCACAAACGAATACTGTCACCGTCATCAAGTTCTTTGCCAAGTTGTGTGATTGCGATTTTCGCTGTATACACTGGTCGGTTTGTCTTGCCACGAAATTTCAATGTTCACTTTGGAGCAAATGATAATCGCGAGCATCGAGGATGCGTGACGATCCAAAATCTGCTACATTAAAACAACATAATTATATCTGAAAGTACGCACAAACGTGGCCACACGCTGGATTTGATCATTTATAGTGATAGGATGACGAGGATTTTGTCGTGAATCAGCTGTGATTCCTGCGAGTTGATCTGATGATTATGCTTTTGAATGCGAACTGGATATCTCACGCCCGAATCTGGCTATCTGACCCTTTCATAACATCGTATTGGACATTCTTTCATCTAATACGAGATTTGTTAAATGAAGCATCAACGACATTCGATGTTTGTTGATAGATATAATACTGTAACACTGTCCTTCGTGAACTTTTAGACAAGCATGCCCGTGCCCTTAAATGGAGAGAATATTACACTCCGCCCTCACCACGCACCGTTGTATATCCCTAATGTCCCGATCCCGTGGACGCGTCGCTTAAACCTTCAACCCACCTGACAAAAATACCACGGAGCGGACCCCTGTCTTGGTTGGAAAATTGCTCCTAGATCTGACAACAACAACAAACCGCCACCTCACTTTTTGCGGTGATTGGCAGATTTTCCTCTAGGGACGTTAAGGATATAACGATAGCTTGTGTAAGCTAAAAGAGAGTCAGGACTACAGATTGACAAGGAAGCTTTCCGAGGTGACAAATGCCTCAGGAAAAAGCAAAGTTTGAGCATTACAAAACAAACTTTGCTGAAGCATTGATCGTTGCATTATTAGCGATATCAAAAGCTGGGTGATCACAAATAAACCTATGCTTAATGACAGCAAAATCAAGCTCCTTCATCTTACATCTCGGGTTGTCAAGAAATCGCACAATGTCAATGTCAGCGTTGGCTATGCGTCTGTCTTCCCCTCTTCCTGCTCCTGTGGAAACCACTTGGGCGCTGTCATCTATGAAAACATGACTCTATTACAACATGCCAACAACGTCTGTAATTCTTCTGTACAGAAACATGTCCACTCATTAATGTTACTTTGCGCTTGAATAGCTGCAACAGCTTGCTTTATGGAGTCTCGATTTAGTGCAGAACTTGTCCAACTTCAAAGAGTGCAAAACTCAGCCGCTCAGTTAGTTACCCGCGTCGGAGGTCGTGTCCATATTGTAACCTGCGCCAGCTTCACTGGCTGTCCGTAGGCAAGCGGATGCGTTTAAGATTATCCTACTGATATTCAAAATCATTCACGGCCTAGCACCTCAGTATATCTTCTTAAAGTAATGTCTATATTTACACACCGAGTCGCACACTACACTCCTCCGCGGAAGTACTCTTGAAACCACCACCTTGTATTTAAAAGCTGTCGGAACGCCAACTTAATGGGGAACGTGCGTTTGCAGCAACCGCTCCAAAAACTATGGAATCGTCTGCCTCCTATCCTCAATACGTGCAATTTACTCTCTTTAACCGGTTTCAAATTAGCAATTAAGATATTCTTGTTCAACTCTCTCGACGATTAATATTAGATTGTAGATGCAATCTTTACTCACAACCACCTCCTACTAGGAGGGCGAATTCAACGCCAAACTTGGTCCAACCGACGCCCTATTTACCTACTGCACCACAACCAACAGAAATGGTATGCATTTGATAGAGAAGCACAACCTTGTAGCTACAAATACAAGGTTCCAGAATAAAAGAGGCCTAGAGGTTGGTTCGGGAGCATTCGTCGTCCATCTGGTGAAGTTGTCCAACTATATTTGCCTAGAAAGAAGTGGATCAACAGCATCAAGAACTCTCGACCATACAACTCTTTTGAGGGCATTAAGTCTGACCTCAGAATCGTATCCTGCAATGGCAGATTAGCTATCGCAATAGCAAAACACCCTGCCAAATATCCTCTAAAGAGAATAGACTGAACAAAATACAAACACACGGTAAATGCTGTGAGGAATGTGCTGCTATAATGGTAATGTGATGAACTTGAAAACAACGGTTGCAGTGCAGGGTATGACATCCTACCAACAGCTAACCAAGAGATTACACTGGAAATGCTTCCCAAGAAAAGAAGGCCGACACATCAAGTTGTGAGGTCACTCATGCCAGTGAGAATCTGAAACTAGCAGCAAAGAAACACAAAACTAAAGCAACATGTACAAGAGGCACCAAAGGTTACTTGGATGCTGCCAAATCTGCTTTTGTTCAAGCCTACACTGAAGTACTCGAGACTCACTCAAGGCTTCTTCTTATCGTGTCCAAACACAGCGGTTCTCAAATATGATGTAGACGTCTGGGTATAACGTCTGGCTGCTTCACCGAATTCCACAACGCCCTTGTCTGTGCATTGTTGCTCCAACAGTTGGCAGACCAAGAGATGTTCCATTGTCTGTGGTACTGTTCCACAACCACAGGTAGTGTCCTGATCTGCTTCCAGATAGCCCCACTTCTGCAAGGAAACCATAGATCGGCTGATTACGGTTCTCAATCTGTTAAGACATTGCCATTCAGCCCACGTGGAGTCTCCAGCCCCCCCCCCCTCCACAAGGCGATTCTCCCAAACTCCCCAAAGACCGCCCCAGGGGCCGGACTTTGCCTAAGAAACTCTCTCCGGATCGAAGCGGCCAACACCGTCCGGACATAGCTAGCTAGGAGTCCCCACATCAGACACCCGGCAACTACGCTCCTGCACGCCGCCACATCACGACGGACGCCCGGCGGAGCAACTCCTACCAGGATGCACAAGTTCTCCGCTGGAGCCGGACGAAGACATCCTCTGATAAGCCGGTAGGATGTATTTAACGCTGGATCAAGCCTCTTAGCACGGTTGACCCCTCCCACACAAGGCAGGTACACTCTGCGGCACAGGGGTGAGCGCCGCCGACCTCAGGGCGTGCGGGCGAACACACCATTTTCCATACACCTTGTGCCAGCGAGATTGTTCAAGAGTATTGCGGAACATACAATTCCTCACCCCCCCCCCCCCCAGTGCGAAATGCAAGATCCGTCAGCGAGAGAAAAACAACAGGCACGCCACTTCAAAAACCAGTCGGCCGGCACAGATGCGAGAATAGGAGAGGCGCGAGCACGCCCCCCCTCCAACCTGGGGTAGTCCCTTTTGGACTACGTCATTGGCCCCCCTCTCACTCCCAGGCGGAACCAAAGAACATCGCTGCAAGCCCCTTTGACGAGTACAGCCAAGTGATGTCCCCCCGTGATGTTGACAAAAATATCATGGGCAAACCATATTTGATTAACAGTATCAACAAAGCCGCCGATTAGATGGACGAACACGCCCCCGGTTACCAACACCTCTCAAACCATCTCGAATTGGCCTGCCGTTGATTGCCGATTGGAAAACCGCCCGCCGCCCGCCCGGAATGAGGCTTCGTCCACCATAGATGCGATACGGTTGAGCAGGATGATGCCAAAAGAGTCTCTTGGCGTGGCTGAGGAGCGATGTCGGTCTACAGCTCCTGGGACCCCAGCCCAGAAGTGCCACAACACGCGTCCCATGCGATCCGGGAACCCGCGGGAAATAAGGCAACAAACCTGAGCTCAAGAAGCCAACACCCGGCCAACCGGCGAAAATTCCCCAGCCGCCTAGCCGGAAACGTGTCACAAGGCCCCCCACTTGACCTCCTGGTTGAAGTCCAGCAACACCGGCCTCCAATTCGTCCATGCCGAAGGGGCGAGCGAAACCAGGGCCGGTACCACGCTTTCACAGTCTAGATTGATCTTCTTCGGCTTCCCGCTGCATTTGCATTCAAAAAAGGGTGGTAGGCAACTTCAAGTTCAAGGTCAAGTTATTCAAATTCATAATCGTGGACAAAGGGACCAAATGGCATGATTTACAATAAAAACCCACACTCATGTGTTCAAACATTTAAAATGAACATTACCAGAATTAATAAACGTTCTTTTACACAAAAAATACACAAATTATAGGTATACAAACTTATAAAAACAGTATGACAAGAGTATAATATAATGATTACAATTTGTTAAAAAAGGACATTCAAATTAAATGATGGACCTGCCAATCACAATGATACTACTTGAATCTACCCAAATATAAAATGCAATCCAAAATAAAAACAAACATTTGGAAAAAGGCCCATCAGTCCCCATGCCCTCTTCACCTAAAAAAACACTAAAACAAAAAAGGAAATTGCATATAATCTGAAAAACCTCCTCCCACGTAATCAAATTGCCACAGTGGAACAGCATACCACCTCATCACTACCAAAGAAACCCCAAATGTTTTGCACATGATGACTACCCGTCCCCATACCCTCTCCCTCCAATTAACAAAAAGTATGAAATTGAACATGATCTGAAGACCCCCACACACACACTGCCAAAAAAACATTTAATAGCCCATGATTAAATACCCTCTACATCGAACACCCACAAATAGATAACTCCACAACACCAAAATAGCAAAACTAAAAGTGGCCCGCCTACAAAGTATTAAAAATGAAGTGCCAAAAGAAAACTCCAAAATTACAGGTACCAGGTAAAATTTTGATGTATGATATGGATCTAGGTTAGTTAAGTAAAGCAATGTAATATGGGATGGGGCTATTTCTAAAGCGGACGTCTGCATTCAGTTGAGTAATTTGGCCCGCATTACGTAGGTTCCGACCGTGAACGTCTTTTGTAGGTGGAAGAGAGCTGGTCTAGTCTCGTTCAGAAAGAGACGGTGCAAAGTTGCGGCAGTGACTTTGTCTAGGTAGAAAGAGTCTCAATCTCAAATTGAGTGATGGCTTCATGATATGAGGAGTAGTTTTTACCAAGAATAATCCTACAAGCCCTTTTTGCACTTTCTCAATTTGCTGATGTTGTGTATATGTAATGTGGAGTTCCGACAAACGTCTGCATACTCAAGTAAGGGTCTAACATAACCTTTGTATACAACAGATAATTCATTACTGTTAAACCCAAATCTTTTCAAAGTACGTAACATGTACATTCTGCGATTAACATTCTTTAGCATTTCATGTACATGTGAATCCCATTTGAGATCATCTTGAATCCTAATCCCTAAAATTTGCAGAATTAACAAATGTTAAGGGAGCATTGTCAATACTCAAATCTGGTTGGGGAGGGTTTCTCATAAAACAGATTTGAAGAGCTTGGCATTTGGATGGATTTAGGGTCAAGTTGTTGTTTTTAGACCAAGTAACAAATTCGTTGAGGTCATGCTGTATATTGCTTTTAGTTGGATTAACACAATTTTCAGCAATTGTCAAATCATCAACATATTTCCAAACATTAGAACTAGCTTCATGAGCGGCATCATTAATAACAACTTGGAATCCCAAGGGGCCAAACTTGGTCGGGTGCAACACCCGGCCGCTGCGAGCGGAGGCCCCGCCTGACCCCTCGAAGCCCCCGGATGGCAGACCATGCCCTTCCGCTGCCATGGGGCACACCGGTGGACCCAATCAAGGCATGCCAGCCTTTGATCCCCTCCGGGAGACCGCCCCGACACCCCCTCACCCTCAGCAGGCACTATACTCTTCATATTCTTTCAGGCATCCTGTCCGGTCCCACTGCAGCGCTGACTTGGATACCGTCTGGGCGACGCCGAGCCCGCGGAACAGGATCCAGAACAACCCCACAACACAGGCCAGTGAGAGATGTTTTTGCTAACAATAGTTAAATCAGGGCCGCAACCCGCCCCCTTCCAACGGACACCACAAAATGATAGCGGCAGCCCAGGGCCGCGAAGGAGACGAAGACGCCGACCGCCCAACCACCACTCGACAGCCCGTCCATCTCCACTGGTTTCACCGTAGCCTCATTGGGTACCATGGCCGCAGAAATCGCCAATAAATAAATGAGCTTTGGTGGAATTCACTGAGGGTGCCTGAAGTCCACTGATGGAGGTTTGTAGAATGATGTGACCATGACACATGGTGAGCTAAATGGTGAGGACTTTAATGATGTTGTCAGCAGACATTGAGGCCGCCTCCACAACGTTGCCCGTTTTCACATAGCACTTCCATACTCTCGATGTGGTCTTTCGATGGCAAGGACCATTCCTGGTATGGTTAGGCGATGATCAGTAGTTCCTCTGCTGGCCTCCCATAGGACATCGCATTGAATATTGTTACACATTATCAGCAATGGTGTCACTTTTTGCACCAGAACAACCCTTCCACATTCAATGAAGCTATAGTCAAGGCAGACCCCAGTAAAGGCCTGCGGTGGCCTCTAGTCATGATACGGGAACACTCGAGAAATGATGTTATGGAAAACAGTGTTTGGTGGTGTAGAGATTAGCTTCACTGGCGAACAGTTACTGACATGCAGGTGAGACCACATGGCGGTTCTCTACTTCTCCCCCAAGACCGAAGAGCTTGAAATGGGTGTCTGGGTTGTCTGCAGGGAGATAACTAACAAGAAAGCAACCCGTTCCCATCCGTGATACCACTGAACAGCGCCTGTGCGCAACTATTCAAATCGACGCAAATCTTGACGATTCCTTCTTCAACCTCAAGGTTGCCGACAGACTGCCCATCAAGACTGATCTTTTCACCATGAAGGAATTTCAGACATGCCTGAATAAGCTGAGAAAGTTTAAGACCCCTGAGATCTACAAAGGATATAAAAGTCAGCTGTCCTTTGAAGGCTATCCATCATACCTCTGCCAAGGCAGGACGATCTCCAGCTGCCACAGAACTGCAGGAGTTTTGTACTGATCCACTTGCATCTACAACTCCATGTTGCTTAATAGATTCTCTCCTAACAATGATCCTATACTCGGACGAATCCGGAATGGCTTCCTTAAACGAATATCTACACAACCTCAGATCCTAGTCCTCAGACGGGTAATTGAAGAACTTAAAATGTCATTGAGGAAAGCTACCGCATTTGTTTTATCTATCTAAGGCCTTTGACAGTTTTAATAGGAAGATTATGCTAGGTAGACGATTTCAAATGCCTTGGATCTTATGTTGCAGATAGAAAGATTAGAAGGACTTTCAATCTCGCAAAGGACAAGCGTGGAGCATCTGTAATAAGTTTTAACCACATCTGGCAGTTTGGCATCTCCACGTCTATACCAAGTTGGCTTTCCTCGTCAGAACCTGCATGGAAAAATCTTGTATGGAGCCGAAACTTGGACCACGAAGAAAGCGTTCCACAGGCACATTCATGCGTGACAGTGACACGCATGTGGATTCTTCACCAATTATTATAAGCATCCGATGAGTCTCGTCACTACTTTTTAAAGAACAAAGATAAACATTTGTATTATTATATTTTTTTAAGTAGACTTACCGAACTATACAATTTTTTTAACTGACATGCCATATGAAAAGTTGCCAGTTGAACGAAAATTTGCTGTCATGACATCATATGGACTCCCCAGGGCACACGCAGACGAGAATTCAGAATTCAGAACGTTTACCACCATTACGGGCAATTTGGGTAACGGTTTTTAACGCAAAACTCTAGCGAATGAGAACACCACCTTCGACAAATCCTACGAAGAAATAAAATTACCACTTAACATTGATACCGAAACCAAATCATAGTATGAGGGGCAATCTACACGGCAGCGCCGATCCAGATCGGATCCAGAGCGGATCCAGATCTCGTATCCAGTTTGCGTCTTACAAGGGCAAACGGCCAAACTTGATTCAGATATGACCCAACGGTACATGGTGCGTACACGCTTGGTTAGGTCGATGTACTTTAAGTGCGTACTTTTAGGTTACGCGTAAAGTATTCCTCGATTACCAAAGTTACGCGTAACATACGTACACTTTACCCTTCGAAAGGTCGCCGTACTTTCGCACTCACTGCGCGTGTAGAGTGCTATAAACGGTCTCCCGTGATCTGGATCTAGGGAAACGGATCCGATCTGGATCTGCGCTGTCGTGTAGATTGCCCCTGAGTGTTCCTACGTCCGTTAAAGTCGACGATGGAGAAAGCGATTCAAAAATTGAATTTGAATAAACTAAACGTATATCGACTATGGACTATTTGGTCCTTACTAGTAAAATGATAATGAAAAACCGCGCGAAAAAAATATCGTTCCTCGTACCCCACGAGTGCTCATGTCTCTCACCAAAGTTCGAACAATAGGTAGAAGCATTTCAATGTGAACATCGCTCACAGAGCTCGTTGGTAATCGCAAGAACCGTTTGCCCATGGTGCTTATTCGTAATGCCCTTCTGCCGCCATTGATGCGGAAAAACCGGTGTGAGCAAAGATGGTCATTATATGATAGAGAGGTAAAGCGTTACTAATCTTTAGAAATTCATCGACTCGCATGTTTTGCCGACACCAAAGAAAAATTAGAGTACAAACAATAGAAAGCAATGGCAGCTGCCTCCGCTTCTTCCACATACGGTGGTGCAGCTTTGCATATACACTAACGGTAGTGATACAAATTGATGTATGTGTTAGAGGTGGCCAGTGTAATAATAGTGAACCTGGATCATTGTGCTCAGATACTCTTTTTGCCCATATGCAAATGCGCGCTAGGTGAAAAAAGATGTATTCATTGAGGCGGTTATTTAAATCAAGGACGCTGAAGTGTCATTTAATTCGTTGTGTGGCAATGGGTAGAGACAAATTTAACACCAATAGACACCCAAACATCCAACAAACTGATATTTTGCCGGACTTGGTTGTATCGACTTGACATTATGTGTATACAAGCACCCAATACTCAAAATTAATCCGTGCAATAGAAATGTCAGGCCCAGCACGGCACGATGGTTTGAAGGGGATTCACCCCCTGGGGTGAGGCCGTGTCAAAGATCAGTGTTCAAAAAACTGCCTCGCTTTCGTTATTTAATCACTAATTCTACACATGTATTGTAAAATTTCCCCCAGAATATCTTTCGATGATGTAGCACCATGAACATAGTTTACGTATAGTAAAGGCATTATGGGCTAGTGACAGGCCATTTGTCGCTCTTTCTCGGCTATGGGAGTAAGTTGTTAAAGGGTAACGAGCAGTTCAAGCGAGCCATCCACATATGGCGTTATATGTGTATAGTCCTAGATTAGCCGCTCAAGATTTTTGATTTTTAATTTGGTACAGAAATGGCTTAGAAGTGAAAACAAAATGTGATTTGAGTTTGCTTATTTCAATCAAATAGGCTGAATTTCTATTTGCTCCATAGAAATAACAATTCACAAACTATTAATCCAAGGGGAGATTGCAAAAATCAAGGCTTCTTTTTAGGGATGCCTGATATGCGAAATCTTTCGTTACACCTTATTCCAAGTTTATATGCTCGATAGTGAGTGTGGATTTTTGGGGTTCAGTAAAAAAATGATGACTGCAGTTTTCTTCATGCAGCGTTATACAGCGATTCTTGTCAGGAAAAAATGTAGGCCTGTAATGAAAGAAATAAAAAAAAACCGTTTGAATAACAAACATTTCCAACATTCACTCCAAGAAAAATAATAAATTGCAAGTACTTTTTCATGTTTATAAACGACGAAAATATTCCTATTAGTTTACGGTCTTTAACAAGTCCAACGTTATTGCCCCCAACACTAAGGAAAATGGTGCGTGCTTCTTTTAGATTGCTACATGTTCAAATTCACCTCAGCAATGGGATCTTGAAGACCAGGAGTAGATTGAGCGGGCCGTGGGAGTAATAACACGGCGGAGTTTGGCCATCTTACTCCCTTGTTCCCGGCAACTTCAACAGGAAAATAGGTGCTCAGTACCCAACCCGTCATATCAATCAGAGTTCCGATATGACACACACACCATTCATGTCAGTCATGAGACCGAGAAAATTGGCGAACGGAGATGAAATTTGTAACATAAATACTGATTTATTTTATTATTTTTTTTCCATATGGCGGTGAAATATTTTTTTTATGAGGGTTTGTCTAGGAATAGTGGAAATTTACTTCTACAGACGTTCATGAAAAAAGTTCAAGAACAGTTAAACTCGTCGGATCGAAAAAAGAGTTGGCAATGACAGTTTATTTTGTGTTATAAGAGTACAACGTACAATCAATGATGAACCAATACTGTAAAACTAAAAAACTAATTTTGGGAGCTTAATTTGTGCTAAAATAAACCATTTTCTTAGAAAAATGTGATTAAACTCTTGGGTGATCGGGCTGTCTTCTACTGGAATTTTTAAACCCCAATAATATATTAGGGTTTAATGGAATAAACCCCAAAACGACTGGCTTTATCAACCGCACTTAGGCCGCGTGGAAGGGTAGGCCGAAAATCAAGAATGGAAACATGTTGAGGCTAATTCGTCCAACAGTGGACAGACAAAAAGGCGATGATGAGGCTATTAGGGGATGGGCTGTCTCTAAGAACAATACACAATTAAAGGACGACTAGAGATTTCCTGAGGAGGGAGCCATCAATTTCCAAAAAAAATCGGGTTTTTTGCATGTACATTAATTGCTTTCCATATACTAATACTGTGTGAAATTGCTAAGCTTAAATCTAATTCCTTCATATAGAAAATCACAACTTTGTTATAAATCCGGGATCCGGAAATTTTTGTTATAAACAGTATCCTATGGGACGTCAAACTAACCTAAATGATTACTGCATCAAACGAAAACTACGATTCCTCAAATTTCGGAAATTGTGCCAATTTAGGTTACTATCTTCAGTTATAGTGAATATTTTCATTATTACACAAAAATAAAATATTTCGAAAGTCTCTGAGTCAGACTTTAACTATCGATTGTGGGGACCTTTTTAAAACGTCCCCACATGGCTTAAAACGTCCCACAAGACTATAAGTATACCACACACAGACAGCTGTATTTCTTTTCTTTTTGCTGCTTGAAGGTTACATCAACAGGTGAAATTCCAAGGGACTGACCCCAATTTTGCTTGACCTTTCTGAATTTGGTCAAAAAGAAAAGGAACACAAATACAAAATTGCTTGAAGCAAAGGGAAAATTAATATGCATTTCAAAAGGGGACCCTTGACCTTGGTTGATATGCAAAATTTTAGTATTTTGGCCTACCTGGCATTGACTTCTTCAAAGTGAGCTTTTGTGTGTGTGTGGGTGCTTTGGTGTATGTTAGAGTGTCATTGTGGTGTCTTTTTCTGTTCTTATTCTCCGTTCTTGTGTCTGTTTGTTTGTTTTTCTGAAACAATCCTGTAGCTAATTTCCCAAACCTCTAAAGATTGTGTTCCTGCTCGCCCAACTCACAGCTGTGTGCTGTCATGTATTGAGTGTCATCCTCTCCTTTTCTGGGTCTTGGTTTGATTCCGTGTCCAATGTCTGACACATGATGCCTTGGCTGTATGCTTACTTTTGGAGATCGGGCATAAACTATTATCTTTCATTACATTGGTATCTAGATGTAATAGTTCAAGCTTGTATGTAGAAGGGTTTGGTGGACCTTATGTATGTTTGCCTCCAACCACCTAAATAAAGTACAGGTAATAAAAAAAAAAAAAAAAGACTGAAAAAAAAAACAAAAAAAGTATACACAACACAGACACACACACAATACAAACACATACACAATCACATACCACAACACATAGGCCTACACACAAAGTTCACCGACACTGTGTCCTTGATGGATATCGTAGCTCATGTGACACTCAATTGTCAAGACCCTGGAGAGGGTTCTTAGGGGTTGTTGGGTACCAGCTCGTTCCAGGTAGGGGGTATGAAAGTGAGCCCTGAAATGGGACCAAGTTTCAGTAAAAATATACCCCTATAACGGGACCAATTTGCAACGACCTGCTTTCAAGGGAAAACCCACGCCTTAATCGTTTAAAAGAACCCATTTGTTGATAAATTTAGGCTAATTTTCCTATTTGTTGTATCATTGACCAAGCCCCACATCTTAAACTCATTTGATACCCCTAGCGGGGACGAGAAGAGATATTGTGGAATTTGGCTACCCATAGCGGTGGTTCCCGCAATAGCAGCTCGTCCACTTTTTTTTTTGAACCAAGATGGGTATTCCGACCAAAATCAAGGAAAACCCACTCTCCGGAGTCTTAGACTTGGCGCTAAACTAGGTTCCAAGTTCGAATCCTGGACAAGTACACAGTTTTACACAGATTGGACTACTGTAGTAAATTGTTTATACATAAACATACCAAGGGAGGTATATTGTTCTTCCCAAAATTGCATTTCTTCCAATACAATTTTTGCACTGGTTTTCACAGGAGTTTATGGGACAAAAAGTACCTAAATCTACAGAACTCATCCCAACTTTTGGAATTTTAAGTACTTTTGTCACAATAAGAAACAATGGTGAGCAACTAGTAGCAAAAATTGTATTGGGGAGAAATGCATTATGGGAAAAGCGAATACCTCCTCAAAAAAATACCGGCAGGTAATTTTTTGAGAAGGGCTATAAGACTTATTTCTAATATTAATGCAATTTAAAAGAATCTCGAGTTTTCAGGACCACGTGATATCACAGATATTTCCAAATAGAGGGTGTATGCATGTATATGGCAAGTCTACCTAAACAAAAAGGCCACTCATCGTGCTATAAATTAATTAATATGCGCGTGTTCAGTTAAAAAGGCTAATCAACTGACTGGTAAAACCACGTCCGCCGGCTGCGAATTTTTTTATTAAGATGCGAGCATGCCAAAGATGTGATGAAAACCAAGTATCTCAATTTCAACGTTTTGTTCGTCATTTTATCGTCTTGATGATGATGAAATAATAGGCCGTGGTAATTTTGATATAATTTTCTTCGTTAGTATTGCTTTTCCGCCTGAGGAGATTGCTATGCACTTTTACATGCGGTGATTTAATAATGGCATATTTTAGCAAGTGCGTGGATTGGCGTGTTATGGTGAGATGGGATGTGAAGGAATGAGTATCGATGTGGACAAACTGCTGCGTGTATGGCTCAAGATTTGAGTGTTTATCGTGATTTTGTACATCACCAATAGGCTGAATAGTATTGGAACAATTAATAACATAGGCTTATTGCTTTGTTTTCTTGAGGCCGAGTTTTGTGTGCATGGCTCGGTTCTGATTTATAAGTCGGAAATTGTTGAATAGTCTTTTACAATATCAGATATTGGACGAGGCACTGCGACCATTTCTCATCGTTATTAAAAGTGCAAATTTTCTTTCAATGGACACTGAAAGTTAACTTTCCCACTTACTTGCTTATACATTACACAATTTAAAAGTGCAACGAGAGATTTCGCATGCCTTAAAAAATTGAAACCCCCGATTTTTTTTGCACAAAGCTTTTCCATCAATGATATTCCCATTTGAAAGGGATAAGCTGCGAATGATTTCTTTTGTACAAAAATGGTAAAATTGCTCATTTCGTATTGGAGCAAATACTAAAATCAGCTTGTGTTTTATATTGAAATATTGAAATCAAATCAAAATCACCTTTTGTTTTCATTTTAAAGACGTTTCTGTAGCCAAATACAAAAGGTAAGATATCCTACCGTTCTAATCATACATGCCTCAAAAGCTCTCGTTGCCCCTTTAATACTACAACGCAATTATCATGTGGTCAAATTCAGGTTTTGTCTTGACGAACTTGTTTGCGTTCTGATAATTTCTTGTTAAGCTGCCAAGGAATAATTTACAGATTTTTCTTGGAAACGCTAGTCATGTAAAGTCAAAAAGAAGAAACTCCCTGATGTAGAACAGACAGATTCATCCCAGGTCATAACTAAACTACTTTCCTGCCACATATTCACTTGTGTTTTATGTTACATGAACTTAAAATAAGCTTTTGTCCCACCCTGATTTTTTACTATAAAATAACAATTTTGACTAAAGAATCGGCTAAAAATTTGAAATTCCCTTTATTATTTACAATTAGATGTTTGTTATGTTTATGATACATGATAAAGATAAACTATATTCTTTAAAATAAGCTTTCGGGCCACCCTGATTTTTACTTAAAACAAAACGGCAGCCAATCGTAATATAACTGATGCATAGTTCACTTATTGTTCAGCTACTACAAGAAAACCCACAGCGCTTTTTTTCAATAGAGCGGTTAAAAAAAATTCAAGATGGCTGCCATTTAAGTTATGTATCACTTCAATGAGTTTGGGTCATATACAAATATTAACTACTGCTAGAAATATTTCCGTCATAAAAGCACACAAAAATTATGAATTCCCCCTTTTAATTCGCTAAGGCATAGATAAGTCTTTGCTCTTAACAAAGTAAAGTTTCAAATGATCTCAAAGAATTCAAAATGGCTGCCACAAACTTTAAGTTTATTCTTATGGATATGAACGTAATTTCAATGATGGATTGTTCTTACTGTTGAGCTACAACAAAAACCTAAAGCGGTACCATTTTTTCTCTAAACGGCGGCTGAAAAGAATTCAAGATGGTCGCCATTTACGATAAGTACAGTATTGTGGCGATTACCCCCTTAGTCTAAGTAGTACATATTGGAACTATTTAAAATGTTGATTACTAAAATAGCTATACCGATTATCTTCAAAACAGCTGAAAATTTCAAATGGCTGCCACTTTTATGTATACAAGTAGAATACACATTTTTAGTAAAAATATGTATTTTGATCGTTATTTCGATCTCTTTACACTGTAAAAAATTACAGTGCAATTTACAGGAAAATACTGTAAAAACTTCCCAAAACTTACAGTATTTGGCTGTAATTTGGAAATACAGGAGAACACTGTAAATTGTATGTCCAATTTTCCAGGCCTATAATGACAAAATCTAAAAGTGAAGACTTTATTCGAAATTTTTAAATTTCGAATAAAAATGAGTTAAAAATGAATTAAAATGAGTAACAACATCATTATACACTACTATGAATTTTTCAATTATACGATTAAGTACTAAAATATACAGGGAAAATACTGTAAATTTTACAGGAAAATCCTGGCAGCAATTCTGCCAACAAAACCCCGTAAAAATATAGCTTTTACAGGTTTCATTCAAATTTACTGTATATTTTACAGTTTGATGTAATGCATTTTACAACCAAATTGTAAATTTTACAGTATAATCACTGTAAAAAATTGTGGATAGGCATACTAAGTTGGGGTGTTCGTCAGTGCTTTTTTATTCTCCACACATTCACAATCTCTGTAATAACTCACCAAATATATATGTTTTTAAGCGTTTTGATTAAATTAATTTTTACAATATACTGTAAATTTTACGGTGATTTGTTGGCAGAATTGCTGCCAGGATTTTACTGTAAAATTTACAGCATTTTTTATAGTTCATAGGTTTCTGGTAGCGTTTGTGTCGGCCATTTTAAATTCTTTGGATTACGTGATCAATATGTGAACATTTTACTGCGTAGTTGTAAATTAGAGTTTTTGTGTGCATTTTATATAGCCGATATTTTTGGTCAAAATGTGTAAAAAATCAGGGTGTCCCAAAAGCTTATTTTAAACAATATAGTTATGTAACATAAAACTCTAGTGAATCTGTGGTAGGGAAGTACTTTAGTTATAACCTGGGATGTACCTATCTCAGCTAGGTCACACCCGCGCGCAGTGGCGTATCGGGCCTGCCCGGTCTGAGGGGGCAAATTTCCCAGTCTTGGGAAATTTTTCCTCTCAGGGGGGTCAAAGGGCCAATTTTTCCCGGTCAAAAAAAAAAAAAAAAAAAAATTAATTTTTACAATATACTGTAAATTTTACGGTGATTTGTTGGCAGAATTGCTGCCAGGATTTTACTGTAAAATTTACAGCATTTTTTTACAGTGTATGACTACCATTTCGGGCAAAATGATAGTTCATAGGTTTCTGGTAGCGTCTGTGTCGGCCATTTTAAATTCTTTGGATTACGTGATCAATATGTGAACATTTTACTGCGTAGTTGCAAAGACCTATGCCTTTGTACATTAGAGTTTTTGTGTGCATTTTATATAGCCGATATTTTTGGTCAAAATGTGTAAAAAATCAGGGTGTCCCAAAAGCTTATTTTAAACAATATAGTTATGTAACATAAAACTCTAGTGAATCTGTGGTAGGGAAGTACTTTAGTTATAATCTGGGATGTACCTACCTCAGCTAGGTCACACCCGCGCGCAGTGGCGTATCGGGCCTGCCCGGTCTGAGGGGGCAAATTTCCCAGTCTTGGGAAATTTTTCCTCTCAGGGGGGTCAAAGGGCCAATTTTTCCCGGTCAGAGGGCTAAAAAACGGCTGATTTAGCATGATTTTTGCAATTTTTTTCCCGGCCAAAGTCGTCAGGGGGCAACCTGCCCCCCTGCCCCCCCCCCCGCCTGTTACGTATCTATAGGCCTCTTAAGCTGACAGCTGATTTCAGATTCCTAATCGCTTTGACATACCCATACCATTTATTATTGTTGTCGGCGTCTTTTTTCAATCTTTTTAAATTTAGTTCGATTTCTGAAGTGTGTAACTTTCTTATACCATTTGAATATTAGGCTTGTTATATTATCATGAATTGTATGCCAGTGTATATATTGTGAACACCCCAGATAATGAAGACGCATGGGCAATTAAAAAAAATAAATGCAATTATAGGGTTTTACTTTATGTGGATAAATAATTTTAAAATGAAATCAAGTTTTTTTAAAAATGGGAAAACAACAACAACAATTCATCGTCCGCGTAAAACGTTTAAAAGTATAAATAGAATACAAAGTTTTTTTGCAGTTTGAGTACTACGGAAAATCTGTTCTAGAAAACAATAAAAATAAAAAACAAAAAACATAAAAATGTTAATTTACGGAAATATTTCAAAAATTTCCGGACTTTTTTTCGTTCCATAATTTTAAATTACGGAAAATTCTGTTAAAATACACATTTTTCCATAATATGAGACAAATTTCTGTAAAATTACTGTCAAAGTTCCGTTAATTGACAGAAATTCTATAAATTTACCATAAAAAGTCTGGAAATTCTGCTGCCAGAAATTTCCGTAAAATTTTCTAACCGTGCGCGCACTTTTTGTTGTTGGAGCCATTTCAACCGCATTTCGTTTTTTTTTATTGTATGAACTGAGAACATTTCATTTTTTTGGACAAAAAACGCCTCAGCGATAGAAAATTTAAGAAAAAAAATATAAGTGATCGCAAATTGATATTTTGATTTGTTTTATTAAGTAATAATTTTACAGTCAAATGTAGTTTGCAGCTGTTTTGAGTTACCATTTGATGTGATATAAGGCATTTCGAGTGAAATTCCTTTTCAACAAAAAAATAAATAAATAACCGCATTGCGAATTTAGGTTTTTGGGCAACACACTGGAAACGAACTTGATTTCTTTTTTTGCCTTGAAGTTTCAACATTTCACAGGCTTCTCTAAATGCTTATTATAAAAATTTGTCAAACCTTCAGTGACGCGAAATACTACTGTGTTTCTTCTAGTATAGTCACTGGGCATTTTGAAAAATGGTGTACAACTTATTTTTTGCACCAGATGAGCAGTATATCCAAAATCCGCTAAAATCTTTTTGGGATTTTTTTTTAAAAAAATTAGCATTTAAAGGGGCAAGGACCTGCTATAGACTAAAACAGAGGAGCACGTGGAGTATAATATCTTAATATGTATTTTTTTTATTTTTTCAAAAGAAACGATTTCATTCAAACAGGAAATGTCAATGGAAGTCATTTATGAAAGTTTTTTCAATATTTATACCAATCTGATTTCGGTTATCAAGCTAATAACATTTTTGGTTATAGCAACCTGAGTATGTAAATGAGTAAGAAACGAGAGTGGAATATCTTATTAAATACACCTATAATAACCGTCTCTTCCCCTGTCCTATTCACATTTTACATTTCGAGGCACTTAGTGAACCAATTATTCGAGAATAGGCTCGGAACAAGTACCTGCAAAAGCCCGTAACTGTCTTTATGCATACGGCCTGCATGGAAATTAACGCAAGCAAGTTTGGACGCACCGTTTGGACTGTTGTTTTGACTAAGTGAAATTGAGATGAGATGAGTTGAGATGTTAAATTGTTCCGCATCTTCCCAGAATCCATGCCCTCCCTTGCGTACGTGAAACCACGAATATTTGGCAACTTTGCTTTTCTTTCTTCAGTAGGGGGGCATCCACCCAAACTGAACTAGTTTTAAGTTTAATTTTTTTCTGTCGTTTTTAAACTGGTGGTCATTATCGTAATCTACACTATTGATCTAAACTTATTATTATTATAGAGATTGACAGAAACTATCCCATACACAATAAGTGCCAGTAGATTCCCATTTCTCTTACAAATATGCATGTACGTGAGTTGCGGAAAAGTACAGGTGGAAAGGAAAATAGGAAATCTCTGTGTTTATTATTCTTGCAAGTGACGATTTTGCACCTTGTATATGGGTTATGTATCAAAAACTTTTTTAAAGTTAAAATGATATCATAAAAAAAATAAAACACATTATCACTGCAGTGTAGTCAATGGGCTATGTATGCAAATCAAGGTCATTCATGCGTGCATCAATACAAACATATGGAACGTGGCTATCTTCAGTAGATAGCAATATACAAAATTACATAACAAATGTCCAATTTACATCTTTATACTTGTTTAATTTGTTCCAAATCTGAAAAGTGATTCGTGCTCATTTTAAGTTATCTGATGTAATATTCTGGGCAACAGGCATTGCACGTGCATGTGTGTAAATGCTGATACACTGCGCTTGTTGTCCTTATCATGTAAGTGGTGATCTGTGGAGGTGTGTGTGTGTGTATGTTTGAAATATATATATTTGCGTTTAGTGTGTGTGTGTGTGTGTGTGTGTGTGATGGTTTGTGTGTGTGTGTGTTTGAGTACGCTACACCATCTGTTGCCATTGTGACAGCCGTCAAATCATTACCTGAGCTAATGCCCCGCTGTTGCCTTACCTGTTTTTCAAAACATCTTTAAGACATCTTCCCTGTCATTTCAGATATTGAAGTTACGTGAATGCAACACTGGAAGTCTAATAGAACGGGACGATTGAAAAGTATGATAGCTTTTGAAGCAATTTTGCCTAAGTGGCAAGCTGTACATCATGCTCTAATGCAACGGGTGCTATACATGACATGGGGGAGAGGTAGATATGTGTCTTTGAGCACCCACTTTACAGTCCTCTTCCCGCACTGTCACGTTACGCATTTTGGCCAGGGTGCTTTAACGCGAAACAAGAGCCAGATTCCACGCGCCAGTGAAAACACCGCCAAGACGCCGGGTGTGAGCGGGGCAAAGAGTTATCGCTTCCTCCTCATCAAGTTGCGCCTGACTTCATCCCCGAGTAACATTTATTCCATTTACTTGATTTTTACGCGCTGTAGAAAGTTATTTGAATTTGAAGATGTTGTTAGGACCAGAAGGATTTGCGTCGTCATAGATACTGTTTTATCATTAAGAAAAGCTACAACGAAATCAAAACATATACTTTTCTGTGTTTCATAAATTACTGTAATCGTACTAATCATACTTTAGCTTGTAATTATAATGGAAAATGGGAAATATTTTGCAGATGAGATGAGAAAAATGCAAGGTCTTTAGACCAAATTGCAGGTGGGTGAATGGTGGGGTCGAAGTTGAGGATTAAGCAGTGCCCCTTTAACAGAATTAAAGAAAGCAATTCCTGATATATATTTATAGGCCTACGATATCATATTACAAGATCTATTGCGTTATCATTCCCGAGATATCGCATATCAACATAGTCCAGATTGCGCGTGCGTGAAATAACTACTGAATTTCAATAATATCTAAGATAATTAGTTTTTAATAATCAATCTCTAAAGATCAATTAAATTGTCAATCAAAAGTGCATGGGGGAAAGGTCTAACTTCAAAATGGGTTGATAAGTTGGCAAGAAACTTAGTTAATGTCTTGATTATTTTCTCTTGATTTCTTGTTTTTCCTGCTATACTCGGGGAAAGTCGTATTTCCGACCTATATACGATAAATCCGGTCAGCACCCTGTATATAATAAATGGTTAAGTAGCTATAACATATCCCAGCAGTAAGTCATTACATGCCGTAATAACGGTACCGGGCACACACGGCAAGATACTCAAGTACTCCTTGAAAACATCCAGCGTCAGTGCATGCTATGTCACCTCCTCATCAAGAAGACGTTCTCGTCGTCTTCTATACCGTATCATCGTATCACTTTAAACATCCCGTGAATAGTGTCATCAGTTACATTGTCTCAGTGTCATATGGACCCTTATACTTAACGCCGCCTCTTACAGCGGTGTCGCATCACCGAGGCTTTCTGCTCGCCCATCCAGGCCTGAAATCATCATGGTGTGTTTACTGGATTTTCTTTACCAGTTTGAGCACAAACACATATTACAAAATAAGATGGTTTGGCCCAAACCGATTACAGATAGGTTTGAACTTAGTTACCTTATTTTTCCTGTTGCAGAAGTTGAAACAAATTAAAGCACAAACAACGTATAACAATGCAAAATTATCTGAAGATAAAGATGATCTACGAGATGTAATATGAGTAAAGACCTCGTATCCTTGAAATAAGACTCCACTATACCCTATACACGATTTTAGATGAGAAGCCTACCGCAAAAGGTTCTTGATCTGTGTGCATTACGTAAGAGCTGTCTACTGAAGATAGTAAAGATTGTAGATTGATCTAATTCAACAACCATGAAGTAACTAAATTGATATGGATAAAATATACACATAGCACATTGGTTAAAATTCCTTCACGTCAATTTGTGTTTGTTCTCTATGATAGCATTCTATTTGGATATGGAACATTAGCAACTGGATGAAATTAAACAAGCTTAAACTCAACATGGAAAAAAATGAATTCATTTTGTTTGGTTCGGCACATAACATCAATTACACTCATCTGATTATCTTACTGTTGGACAATCTCGTGTCATGCCATCATTATCCGTTCGTAATCTCGGTGTTCACATGGATTCAACCTTATCAATGAATAACCATGTATCTCTTCTGTGTAAAACACTGACTTTCAACTCAGAAACATTGCTCGTATAAGAAGATACCTGGATAACGACACATGCAATCATATTATTCGTGCTCTTGTAATCTCCCGTCTGGACTATGGAAACTCTCTTCTTACAGGTACTACAGAAACAAATATTAACAAACTTCAACGAATACAAAACAGAGCCGTCCGTCTTATCTGTGGCTTAAATCGTCGTGATCATGTTTCTCCCTACCGTGCTGAGTTACACTGGCTTCCTGTTAAAGAACGCATAATTTTCAAACTACTTACTATCATCTATCAGTGTGTACATGGATTAGCTCCAACCTATTTAATGGATGATATTAAATTGTACTCATCTTTTAATACCAGTCACCGTTTACTTCGATCCTCTCTTGATAGTACTAGACTCCACATTCCAAATACAAAACGCTGCCTCGGGGATCAGTCTTTTCATGTTGCTGGCCCCCGTATGTGGAATATGCTCCCACAGCATATTCGTGAGCCGTCTACTCTCACCAGTTTCAAAAAACTCCTCAAATCCCATTTCTTTCCTTCTAAATAACATTGTATTGCCATATTATGCAGTTATCATTTGCTTATTTTTGTTTGTATCATAAGTTGTAGTGTAAGGCCATTTGTAATGCGCTTTGAAATTCCATGATAAGGCGCAATATAAATATTGTAATGTATGTATGTATGTATGTATATGGAACAAGAAACAATACAATACAGATATGAATCCATATAGCCATAGGTATTTGCCTTGTCTCCAGCCGCCTGGAGGAAAACCTGATCTTGACGAGCCACATCGTTGTATACTGCTACCCGCTATAAATATATTAAAACTATGATACCGTTTTGCGCCAGTCTTTTGAAAGAATGCTAAAAAAATCTGCATAAATTGCTCATTTGTTAAGATATTTGGCGTTGAAGTCGCACGATGCTAGATCGCAATCTCCCGTCATATGCCTGTTTTCCAATTTAAGGAAATGCTTCACAGAAGTGATTTCATTTACTTAATTTAAAAAAAAAATGGTTTTTTTATCATTCTGTTCAATCTGTTGTCATCTCGGGCTAGTCAACTTGGCCCAGGTTCTTTAGACTCGTTTTCAATAGAGGTATGAATTATTAAATAATAACAATATATTTAATTTATGAAAACCATTTGGGGTTTAGACCAAACCATCGACTTACATGGCCATTATGATTTCGTTGACAAAATTGGCTATGCTGTCTAAAGAAATGAACCAACAGTCGGTATATCCCTAGACCTATCAAAGGCCTTTGATACATAAATCACGATATCTTTCTGTACAAATTAGAACGTTATGATTCAGAGGTTTGCACTTGAGTGGTTTAAATGCTATCTCAACAACCGTAAACAATTTGTTTGTTATCAAATGTACGATTCTGAACACAAGATTATAACTTGTGGAGTTCTTCAGGGATCTATTTTATAACCATTGCTATTCATATTGTATATATATGATATTGTAAACACCAGTTCCATCCTTGAACTTATTCTTTTTGCAGACTCATTCAGATATAGCATCTCAAAATGACATAATAAACAAAGAACTTTATGACGTTTGCAACTGGCTCCATCAGCCCAATAAACTGTCAGTCAATGCAAGTAAAACAATTATATGGTTCTCGGAATGCAAAATAATACAAGAAAATTCATTGGTAAAAATCAAGATTCTGAAGCTACAAATGAATTTCAACCAGGAAATATGATTGGTATAATGAGAAACTAAAACTTGATGTCATACGTACCGGTGTATCATTAAAAAGAAAGAGTTCAACTAAATTTCTGGGATTCATCATAGACGAAAACTTAACTTGAAAAAATCACATTGATGAAATTTATAAAATAATTTCAAAGAATGCTGGTATACTGACTAAGCTGAAGCATTTTGTACCTGAAAAGATACTGTTTTCATTGTACTGAACTTTTATATTACCTTATGTAAATTATAGTATAACTCCTCTGGAGTAATACATAACTTATTTAGATAAAATACCAAAATTACAAAAATGGGCCATCAGAACGGTAACTAACAGCCATTACAGAAGTCATACAGCACCTCTTTTTTTTCGAAATTTAATGTTCTGAATGTATATGACACATTTGAACTTAACCTTGGGTTTTTCATGTATAGACACCAAACGGATCAACTTCCGAATACTTTTTCAAATTATTTTACCAAACATGTCCAGAAACACAATTACCTAACAGGGAATGCCCATGATTATCATGTCAATAAAACTAAGAGAGCATTTTCTAATAATGTGCTATAAGAAATAGTGGACCTACATTTTGGAATTCACTGGTCAAAACCATAAAACCGTCTAAAAGTACAAAACATTTGAAGAAACAATTGGAATTCAAATTTATGGAAGAGTATAAATGATTCTAATCGGGGCATGTCGTGTGTTGTTGTGCTTCGCGCGTTCTTTGTTTATAGTGTTTATGTTGTTATTTTGTCACGGAACTTTCATTCAGGGCATGATCGCCTTAGGTCAGTTTGGCCCTTTGATAATGTCCTCCATATCATTGTTTTTTGTTGTAAATTGTAATTTGTATGTATGATATTGAAATAAAGTTTGAAATTGAATTGGCTCGCGGACATACGTCATTGTTCCTTTCTGCATATTTCTGTCGTGATCGTGTGCAAGTGAAGAAATCGTGTAATGCAACATCACTTTTTTTAAAGATATACAACACTATTGAGAAACAAAATTTTACATGGTTTAGGCTCCCGAATCGTCTGAAGTATCATTAATTTATTTACGTAGATATCAAGTCGTGCTCTCTGATAGCGTCAAATGTAAACGATGTTAAGATTCACTCTCGCTTCACGCTGAATGAGCTTCTTCGACCACGCACATTTATCTATTTTGTCCTCGTTTCTGATGTCATTAAAGGCACATCTGATCATTAATGTTACAGTCATGCCTGAATATATGTGAAATCTGCAGGATTGTCTTGCGTGGATATCCTGGCTACACGGAGTTCGCAATCTGACGATCTAAAGCGTTTCTCTGATGCCACAAAAGTATTTTTACAGGAGATGATTCCCAAAATGACTGAGCCGTTGTAATGACGTCAGCTTCGAACTTCTGATCATGCATACAAAGCCATCACAACAAAAAGACGCATTATGGAAAACTAAAACAAACAAACAAAACGGTTCTGAGATGGAAATAGGTTTTCATTTTTTCAAAAAAAATAAAAACAAAAACTGTTCAAATATCAGCAAGCTTGATAAACCCGAGACTGGTTATTGCTTGAGTTAGAATTACAAGCGGACGGTAAAAACATCTTCGAAGAATTCTAGGTCATCTGTTTTCTGATTCCCTTATGAGAAACATGACATATGATTGACATCTGAATGTTTGTTCCATATTTCTCCTGTATTATTAATATTATTGTTATTTAAAAATCTTCGACAAAGGAATTCATCCATACACAGTTAGGATGTTGATTAAAAAAGGAAACAATTTATTCTCTTGAGTAAAATCTTGCGTACACCTAACACAAAATGGAGTATATTTTACTCAACAATGCATAAGTCTTACTCAACTGTGACTAAGATTTTATTCAACAGAAAGGGTTGTTCCTTTTTTTATCACTGAGTAGAATATGAGTTAGAGTCAGAGTCTAAAACTGATGGTGTGCCTTTAATAACTGATGCTTGAGCGGTGTACCATCCTCGCCCTACTTTTCGGTTCCATTTTAACCTCGCACACACTCATCCATAAAATTTCCTTAATGAGAATTCGATATTATCATCTCTATCTCCACTACTGTTTCTATTTTTTTAACTTGTCTAAAATAATTACACGGAGACACGTAATATTCAAACAAAGACCTATCAAGTTAGCCAGTTTTACTAAGGCTTGTTTTCGCTTGTAATACAATACATTTAACCCATTTAAACTAAAGGAACTATCCTTGATTTGCTAAATCAGAAAATCTTGTTAAATCACCAAAATCAGATTTTTGCATTTAATAAGTTTAGGTATCCTAACAATATACAGGATTACAAGTCATGCGCGAGGAGTGTGCTTGTATTATGAGAGAGAGAGAGAGACAGGCACAGACAGACAGAGACAGACAGACAGACAGACAGACAGACAGAGAGACAGACAGACAGAGACAGACAGAGAGACACAGACAGACAGACAGACAGAGACAGACAGACAGACAGACAGACAGACAAACAGGCAGAGAGACAGAGAGAGAAAGACAGAGAACGAGAGAGAGAGAGAGAGAGCGTGGAGAGAAGAGAATAAGCGGAAGAAGGAAAAACTGAAGATATATATATATACACCGGTGTAAAAGGAGATATAGTCCGCCCGGAGCCATAGTCCGCGCTCCATAGACGACAACGGAATAAAGCGTAAAACTGTTGCCGCTGTAGGTGGACTATTAGTCCAGAGGACCATATCTTCTGCCACACCGGTCTTATGGTGTAAATGTAGCAAAATCAATTCGTCCTAAAATTCATTTAAAAAGATGGCGAAAATATACAAAAGACTGGATTATATCAGAGAGCTTGTGCGTCAAAGAGTTTGCGAATGCTCGAAAAAACAGCTTGTTTTATGAAAAAATGGGCTATATAAAACAGATACCGATACAATTCCCAAGTGGTCTCGTGGTTAACTACTTAACCTTTCATTGCTAATAGATGCCACCAAGTCCAGGGTTTGGCTTATTTCTTACAAGTTGGTTCTAATATTGATCACATTAGGTCCTATAGCTTGTCAGTTCCACGCAGTGGCGTACCCCGAGGGGGGGGGGCAGCTTCCCCCCTGTGGGGAAAGCTTCCCCCCTGTGGGGAAAGCTTCCCCCCTGTGGGGAAAGCTTCCCACCTGTGGGGAATCTTGCCCCCCTTGCCCCCTGCAAAATTAGTGATTTACATAGGCCGAACTAACAAATTTTAATATATGCTTGCCCCCCTGAAAAAAAAAGCTGGTTACGCCACTGGTTCCACGAAGTTCATGGGTTATGAATGAAGAAATTAGAAATGAATAAGAGAAGACGAAGAGAACGAGGAGGAAAACGAGGAGGAGGAGGACCACCATCACCAACACCAACCCCACGTACACGCGCACGCACACATACAAACTCGTCGAGAATCGAACCCGGCTAGGCTCGATCTATGGATTGATCAGCACGACCACCTTGGCTGGTAATATAATATGCGACTATCATTTTTGCTTGCTACACATTTTTATACCACAAGAGGGTATAGGAAAAACTTTTATATCGCCGATGGCTGTGATGTTGAAGTATATGCAAAACGTATTTTAACACATAAACTAAGCCACGTTTCAATTACTAATATTTGGCATTTGAAAGGTTCCAAAATAATAGCGGCTGTGTAATTGTACGTGATATTGATAGAGTATCGTGTCCGCTAGCTGTCAATTCGATTTTGTCGTTGGCAAAGCAATGTGATATCTAGACAAAAAATCAAGAAGAGAAGTGTAAACAAGCATGCCAATATTACTACTGCTCTTATCACATTTCGCAAGTTATTTTTGTCATATGATGAGTAAGAAGTAATCGTGGATATGTTAGTAATTTCAATAATTGTTGTATTCACACATGCCACCCATAATGGAAATTGCCTTCAATTCCTCATAAAGCATATCTTGAATGATTTCTGTTATTCTATAAATGACAATTGATATTAAGGGAAGAGTCGTAAAAACTTGGCTAAGATTCTCGATCCCATAGCCCCGTGCTCGCTAGCGTTTATCAGCTTGTTTCCAGGCGGTAGGTTACACGGGTTATGAACAGATCATCTTCCTTCAAAACGTTTCTTCTGGGGAATGTCGGGAATTCCCACCCTCCCTCGCCGGCAACCCGATAATTATGTAAGGGGTCATGAAGCTATACAGTATGTGTATTCATTTCCATGTTGTTAATGTTGTCAATCGTCGTCAGTTTCAATATCGTGTCCGATTGATAATTCGTATTTTCATCGTTACGCTTGAGTGACAAGGTCAACAATAATGACAATATTTGGTACACATGGGATTTTTGTTACATTTCTATCAAGACTACGTCTATTTCCTATGGGATTTGGGCGCCAGGGATGTAGGGTAAATGTTTGAGTTTGAAGTTTCGTCTGCTTGAGACTTCCCGTGGATTGATAGAAATCTTTTGGGATTCAAAAAGTGCTCAGTAGTAAACCACCTAATAGCTTGAAATTGCAACTCATTACTCGCTAAATCACCGATGTATATTGCAATTATTTATGAGGAGAACCCAGATTTTGAGGACCTAATTCTCTATCATAGTTGAAACGATGTTGTAAATGTGTAAACGGAAGGGTTCATTATTCGTTTCTTTCTTTTTATACAGCATGTTCCTTTCAAAACTATATAGGCCCCGTTATAGGCCCCGGCAATCTTAGCTCTGGAAGAAATCCCGTCTTACGCACCCTTCCAGTCTGGGTACTCATAATACTCATTCTATTCCCTCTGTTGCCCATTATGGAAAATGCTGCATTCTGATTGGTCAGTTTACGGCCCATTATTCTGTAATAATGGGTCGCGAATGCATTTCTCATTATATCACGCTGTTTTCGGGTATAAATAGAAATAAAGGGTTTGCAGTATTATTTATGGGCTCATAATGTATCCTCGGCCGGAAAAAAAAATAATGGACTCGGCTGCGCCTCGTCCATTATTTATTTTTTCCCGACCTCGGACCACATTATTCGCCCATAAAGGATACTGCATCACCCTTTATTTCTTAAATAAAATGTGACTTAGAACCTTTTTGTCCTCGATATGGAACCCTCGGCCAGTGGAACGCTATGGTTCTTAAAAAATATGAGAGCCCAAAGGGTTCAGACTAACAGAATCAAAATATCGCGGTCCTCGGACAGCTATAGTGTCGCCTGCCCTCGCGTTTTGTAAATGATTTGCCTTATATGACCTTTGACTTACCATGGTGACCTTTGACCTTATAAATGAATGAGGGTTTGCATATAATATCCATAAACCAAGTTTGGTTCCAATTGAACTTCAAATTTGCAAAATCGTCATTTTAACATGTTCAATTCCATTCAGCCTATCTCCAACTTGACCTCACATGACCTTTGACCTTGGTATGTGACCTTTTACCTCATAAAAAATGAGGGATCCCACATTGCACCTATGACTCAAGTTTGGTTTAAATCACCGATGTATAGTGCATTAGGTATGAGGAGAACCCAGATTTTGAGGACCTAATTCTCTATCATAGTTGAAACGATGGCGTAAATGTGTAAACGGAAGGGTTCATTATTCGTTTCTTTTTCTTTTTCTTTCTTTTTATACAGCATGTTCCTTTCAAAACTATATAGGCCCCGTTATAGGCCCCGGCAATCTTAGCTCTGGAAGAAATCCCGTTTGACGCACCCAAGGTATGGGTAACCATATACTCTATATAAAATGTGACTTAGAACCTTTTTTGTCATCGATAATGGAACCCTAGGCAAATGATTGTTAAAATTTGAGAGCCCAAAAGCAAAAGGGTTCCTAACAGAATCAAAATATCGCGGTCCTCGGACGGCTATAGTGTCACCTGCCGCCGTGCCGCCGCCGTTGCGGTTTGTTGAATGATAGCCTATATGACTTTGACCTTGACATGTGACCTTGACCTCATAAACGAATGAGGGTTTGCATATAATATCCATAAACCAAGTTTGGTTCTAATTGAACTTCAACTTTTCAATTCAGGTCAATTTTACATTTTCAGCTTATCTTACAACTTGACCTCACATGACCTTTGACCTTGGTATGTGGCCTTTGACCTCATCAACAATGAGGGATCTCACATTGCACCTATGACTCAAGTTTGGTTTAAATCCATTGCAGTATGCGGATATTACAGCAAATGTTAACGCCTTTTTCACAACAACAGATTACATCAATTCAGACTACAACAACAGTGACAAAGTTCCTACGTGTCCTTCCTGTCTTAAGGCAGGCGACACAATAGAAGGTGCTCTACAACATTTAAAGAACTCGTTTTGGTTCAATTAAGAACCGTGCGGGGTTCCATACAAGTTTAGGACCTCTTTCGCACCTTTTTTTATCTTAGAGTGTACGAATATATGACGCAGTGGGGTTCAGCCGACCTAGCTGTCTCGGCATTTTTCTTCTTCTTTCGTTGGGAAAATCCACTTCATGTGAAGCCAGTTTTGAGACGTGTCCATTTAGACACAAAGTCATGTCTTGGCTACGCAAGACCCTTGGTTTTGTAATGACACGTCTCTTGAAGCCGTTTGTGAGAATGTCTGGCTGGAAGACGTGACTCTTCATTGGTTTTCTTTTCTTTTATATCTATTGTTGAAGACAAGTCCATTGCCATGTCTTACATATGACGCCAAGACACCATGCATTTTACAGTGACTCCCGGAGTCAAGTAGGAAGCACAGATGGGTGCAGTAAGCCTATATGCAATGAGCCTGATCACTTGCATTTAGCACAAGTACTGCCACGAGCCTGAATAAATGCAAATTAACAAGCCAATTCGGTGAGCCTGAGTAAACGAATTCTAAACAGAACCATTCAGACAGCAATGAGCTTGAGTGAATCTAACACAAACCAATGCAGTGAGCTTGAATGAATCGGAAACAAATCAAAGCAATGAGCTTGAATGAATCTGAAACAAATGAATGCATGAGCTTGAATGAATCTGAAACAAACCAATGCAGTGAGCCTGAGTGCATCTGACACAAATCAATGCAGTGAGCTTGAATGAATCTGACACATATAAATGCAATGGAGTTTGAATGAATCTGAAACAAATGAATGCAGTGACCCTGAGTGCATCTGACAAATCAATGCAGAGATCATGAGTGAATCTGACACAAATAAATGCAGTGAGATTGAGTGCATCTGACACAACCAATGCAGTGAGCCTGAGTGCATCTGACACAACCAATGCAGTGAACATGAGTGCATCCTAATATCAATGCAGTGAGCCTGAGTACATCTGACACAACCAATGCAGTGAGCCTGAGTGTGTCTGACACAAATCAATGCAGTGAGCCTTGAATGAATCTGACACAAATCAATGCAATGAGCTTGAGTACATCTGACGTCACAAATCGATGCAGTAAGTTTGAATGGATCTGGCACAAATCAAGAAGTGAGCTTGAATGAATCTGACACAAATCAATGCAGTGAGCCTGAGTGTGTCTGACACAAATCATTGCAGTGAGCCTTGAATGAATCTGACACAAACCAACGCAGTGAACATGAGTGCATCTTATATCAACATAGTGAGCCTGAGTGCACGACGTGCACCTGACACAAATGTATTGAAAATGAGTGCATCTTAATATCAATGCAGTGTGCCTGGGTGAATCTGACACAAATCAATGCAGTGAGCCTGAGTGCGTCTGATACAAATCAATGCAGTGAGCTTGAATGAATCTGACACATATAAATGCAATGAGTTTGAATTAATCTGATACAAATGAATGCAGTGAAAATAGTGCATCGTAATATCAATGCAGTGTGCCTGAGTGAATATGACACAAATTAATGCAATGAGCTTGAATGAATCTGACACAAATCAATGTAGTAAACATAAGTGCATCTGACACAAATCAATGCAGTGAGCTTGAATGCATCTGATACTGGTACAAATCAATGCAGTGAGCTTGAATGAATCTGAAACAAACCAATGCAGTGAGCTTGAATGAATCTGAAACAAATGAATGCAGTGAGCCTAAGTGCATCTGACACAAATCAATGCAATGAGTTTGAATGAATCTGACACATATAATTCCAATGAGTTTGAATGAATCTGACACAAATCAATGCAGTGAGCCTGAGTGCATCTGACAAATCAATGCAATGAGTTTGAATGAATCTGACACAAATCAATGCAGTGAGCCTGAGTGCATCTGACAAATCAATGCCGCAGTGAGCTTGAATGAATCTGAAACAAATCAACGCAGTGAGCTTGAATGAATCTGATACAAATGAATGCAGTGAGCTTGAATGAATCTGAAACAAACCAATGCAGTGAGCTTGAATGAATCTGAAACAAATGAATGCAGTGAGCCTAAGTGCATCTGACTCAAATCAATGCAATGAGTTTGAATGAATCTGACACATAAATGCAATGAGGTTAAATGAATCTGATACAAATGAATGCAGTGACCCTGAGTGCATCTGACACAAATCAATGTAGTGAAAATGAGTGCATCTTAATACCAATGCAGTGAACCTGAGTAAATCTGACACAAATCAATGCAGTGAGCCTGAGTGCGTCTGATACAAATCAATGTAGTGAGCTTGAATGAATGTGACACAACCAATGCAGTCTTCTTCTTATCATGTCCAAACACTTTGGTTCTCAAATGTGGGTACAACGTCTGACTGCTTCACTGAATTCCGCAAGATCCTTGTTTGTGCATTGTTGCTCCAGCAGTGGGCAGACCAAGCAGGCCCGTAGCCAGGGGGCACCCCCCAAAAAGAAAATGACAAAGGTCCGCTTTGTCATGTTGAAGGTCCGCTTTGTCATGTTGAAGGTCCGCTTTGTCATGTTGAAGGTCCGCTTTGTCATGTTGAAGTTTGGCGCCTGTCTAAAATCCGCACCCCCACCCCCCAAATAAATTCCTGGCTACGGGCCTGAGACAAAGAGATGTTCCATTGTCTGTGGTGCTGTTCCACAACCACAGATAGTGTCCTGATCTGCTTCCAGGTAGCCCCTCTTCTGCAAGGAAACCTTAGATCTGCCAATTCTGGTTCTCAATCTGTTGAGGCATCGTCATTCAGCCCATGAAGAGTCAGCTCCAGGTGGGAGATGCTCCCCAGGATTAATACCAATAGATGTTACTTGGTTGATGGCAAGTCTTTCTTTCCACAAGGCGACTCTCTTAAGCTCCCTAAGGCGGTTGGCAGCAGGTATCTGTCCAGACATAGGGTGCTTAAGGGGAGGGTTATCCCGTTATTTTTGGAAATTTCGAGGAGCGATTTCAGATATTTCTCAAAATGTCACCTACACATTTAAGTAGGCCTTGACCTGAGATTTCAAAATCGGTATTAATTTTTAACTTTGCTGCCATGGTAACCATGCTAGGCCTGTGATTGGCTAAATTTTTGAACAAACGTAACTCAAACACCGTTTTGTGTACATTAATGGGGTTTGGGGAGAATGTTCACTGGGACCTCTCGGATGTTTGAATTGGTTTGTCATGGCAAAACCGGGTGAGCCAGCCATAGCACGTTTTACTGATAACTAATAAACGAAGGGGAATTCACAAATCGAAGACACGTTTTTTCTAGAGCTTATCCTTCTTAACAATCTGTGCAATTTCATTCCTATACCATTTTTCGTTTTCTCTTTATCGTTTGTTTGAAAATTGCTATTTTGCGCTTTTTAAACGAACTGAGATATATGCCTTTAAAGTTTGTGTTCAACGTTGAAGGGCGCTAGTTAACGCCTTATTAATTAATTTGCATTGTTTATGTGTAGTCATTACTTCATCATAATTTCTAATCAAAGTTTGGTTGAAAAAGATGCAATAATACTACTTTGTTATTAATTAAAAAAAAATTTTTAAATAATAGCAGGGTGATGTAAATAAAGAAATACATAAGACATGTATCGCAGTATGTTAGAGACACGGCACTGAAAAAGAGTTGCGCCCTTCAAGATTTTTTCAAATCGATATTTTTGCATGGTTTAAAGCTTTTATATACAAACTCGCCTCACCTGAACTGGATTAAACCCATCAAGTTCCTTATGGGTAACAGAACGATTTTAATAATTTAACGCAAAATTTTTAACGCGGTCGGCCGGCGCCGCTAAATTCAACAGACGACGAAACTGGCTTTTAACACAAGAACCACACACCGTATGCATGCATGTTTCTCAACTGTATGCACACTGTTTGAACCGGTCCTATAACCTTTGTGGTTTTAATATCATTGAGTACGAGACAAAACTAATTCATGGTACACATTGTTGATTAAAGTTATGGAAAACTTAAAAGTTGGCCACAAATTACCTGGATACCTTTATAAAATCCTCATATCGATGTCCTATCTGTTTTGGGATATGTTATTTTTTATGTGTAAAATATATCTCTCTGTTCTTCCAATGGCCTAGAACTATCATTCGAAGGAGCAATTTGAAGAAATTCACCTAATTTTGTGAAAATGTGCCAGTGCCGCTTTAAGTGAGCTATATTTAATCTTTCTCATTTTATTTACACAATTCAATACAAGCCCTAAAAAACCAACTCAAGCCTATAATTATTTTTTTTGAAAAATATTGTTAATTATCATGGTTGAAATTAATAATACATGCAAAGTATAATGAACAAAATGCTTTTCGCCAAGGTTTTTTGTCGCCTCCGATACTTTGATCAGTCGTATCTTCGGGAACCGAGAGTAGGATTTTGTGAGTCAAAAGTATTTCAAAGCTAAGACTACCGCATATGGCGTTACAGTATCTCACTTTGATTGAAAAAATTCACATGAGCAGAGGGATAACCCCCCCTTAACTTAGATACTTGGCAGCTACGCTCTTACATGCTCGCTCACTATGCACGACGGAAGTCTGGTGGAGCAATTCCTGCTAGGATGTGTAGGTTTTCCGTTGGTGTTGGGCCGGAGGCATCCTGTGATAAGCCGGCAGAGGCATTTAACGCTGAATCAAGCTTCTTGGCACGGGTGATCTTCCCAATCAGGCAGCATACTTGCCCATGAGTAGCACATGGGCAAGTGACGTCGATATTCGGCACTAGGATGTGGGGCGAGACACCCCATCTTGTGCAACTGAGTTTGTTCAAGATATTATTGCGGTAGAATACGTGAATATCGTCTTCTCCATGTGGGTCTTATAAGGAGAGAGTGCGGTCCAAGTGTAACTCCTAGGTAGACGGGGTTGGGTTATCACAGTGCTCCAGCAGGGGTTGTTCCAGACCAGGTAACCTTTAAGCTGACGTTTGTCTTCACGGGGGCGTAAATGAAAGCGCACACTTTCTTGGATGCATTTGCAAGTAGGTGGTTTTCTTCATAATTAGGAGTGAGTTAATCATAGCTTTTGAGAGTCTCTTCAACAAGCTGTGAAGTCTGATCTTGTGCAATTAATTCCAAGATCGTCTGCATAAATAAAACGACAGTTCCTGCACTCCTAGGTTGGTGTAGGATGTTGAACAAGGAGGGTGCAAGCACCCGCTCCCTTGGGTAGTTCCATTCTGAGCCACGCCATCGGATCTCTTCGCTTCCTAGCTGAACAAGGAACATCTTGTTTGCCAAGCACTCCTTGATAAGACAGCAGGGTGTCCTTGGTGATTTCCAGAATCTTATGGAGTACAGAGGAGGCATCTGTGATTAACAGTGTTCTAGGCTGCCTGTCATAGGTCGACAAACACAGCTCCGGTTACCATACCTTCTCGAAACCATCCTCAATGTGTTGAGTTAGTTTGAGTACGTGCTTGGCTTGTTGTTGATTTGCATGGCCGGAGAAACACTGCTGTTCTGGTATGAGGTGTTCGTCTATCACCGGGGCTACGATTGAGCATGAGACGTTCAAAGAGGTTGTTGGTAGGGCTGGTGAGTGATATTGGTTGTAAGCTCTTGGGATGGATGGATCTTTCCCAGGCTTATAGGAATGCCATCAACATGTGATTTCATCAAGATCTTGCCGAAACTGTGGGGAATAAGGTTAGCAAATGGTAGCAATTGTAGAGCCAAAGAACCCCAAGAACCCCCCCCAAACGTTGTGTAAATGCCTGTGATTGGGTCTGGGGCTTGAACAAGGGATGACAAAAAAAACAACGGCTTCGCGATACCTTGGATATCGCGAGATCGACGAATCAGGGGGTCGATCTGATGTTAGAAAACGGGTTCCTACACAAAAAGACCCCTAGCTCACTAGTTTTTTGAGTGCCTGGCCGTGGGCATGACTTGACAGCAATCGAGAATTGAGCCAGTGATAAGTAAGAAAAATGCTTGTATGTATCGTATTTTTCACGTTTTTTCGTCTTTTTTCAAAAATAAACCCGTATTATAAACTAGTCAACTAACTAGACAATGTAGTTAGGAATATTTTGGTGCGTAAATTGTTACGATAGGCCAAGTATCTTGCGCAATCTCCAGTGTACCGCAATGTACAAAAAATCCGAATCAACGCTATCTGACACTGTGTGTACGTGGAGTTTCCCACGCTCAGCCGATTAGTGAAGATTTGCCAAGGTCGCGGCAGGGAACAACAATCAATGGGAATTGACTGTGGCTGTCTGCCGATTCCCGTAATCAGATTTTCACGTTAATTCATCACACTCCGTTGGAGCTTCCGCGGTTGGGAATATTACCATTGCTTCGACAGCTAAGGGACATAACAACGGCCCCATAATGCAATGGGCACACAGCAACCAGCTATGCTACGCATATGCTTAATGAGCTATGCTATAGCAGCAGATAGCAAATTATGCAAATAAGTTTGCCGCAATCGTCCAATGGCGGTGCCCTGAGGTGTCACCAATTTGCTGAGTCACTGTCAGAGGCCTGGTCGCGGTGGCTCAAATTACTTTCTGACCGTGATTCAACAATGGCGGGCGCTGTGTGCCAAGGCGACACGTAAATGGGGTGAAGGACCATTCCTGGTATGGTTGGGCGGTGGTTATCGATTCCTCTGTGGGTTTCCTGTAGACATAGGACATCGTATTGGAGATTGTTATATACACATATCAATAATGATGTTACTTTTGGCATTAGAAAAACCATCCATGTTCAATTACGCTATGGTCAAGGCAGACCTTAGAAAAGGCCTGCGATGGGGACTAGTCAAGATATAGGTATACTTTTAAAAGAAATTATGTTATGGGAAAACAGTGTAGTGAACCAATGCAGTGAACATGGGTGTATTTTAATATTAATGCAGTGAGCCTATAGTGTCTTTGACACAAATCAATGCAGTGAACATGCGTGCCAAGAGTGCATCTTAATATCAATACAGTGAGCCTGAGTGAATCTGACATAAACCAATGCAGTGAACATGAGTGCATCTTAATATCAATGCAGTGAGCCTCAGTGCATCTGACACAAATCCGTGCAGTGGCTGACCCAAATCAATGCAATGGGCCTGGGCAATAATTGCATTGGCATAGGTCAATCCCGGAAGTCAATGCAGTGAGGCCGAGTAATTGCAGTAAAGCATGGTAAGTGCGATTCACTTAAAGCCGACTCAGATATTTCCTGAGGAGGGCGGCCCTCAATTTCCAAAAAAATCGTGTTGTTTGCAGCTGTACATAATGCTTGTCCATATATTAATCACGGTGTGAAATTGCTAAGCTTAAATCGAATTCCTTCAATAGAAAATCACAACTTGTTATAAAATTCCGGTCCGGGAATTTTTTGTTATACATAGTATCCTATGGGACGTAATACTAAACAAATGTTTCTGCATTCAAACGAAAAATCCGATTCATCTCAAATTTGGATTGTGCTTTCAGGTTAACTATCTTTGTTTCTAGTTTTGACTATTTTTCATATTACACCAAAAATTATATTTCGAAATCTCTGAGTCAGACTTTATATTCGAATTCAAAAAAAAATAGGCTTGTGAACTCTAAAAAATGACTCGAAACTCGAAAAAATAACTCGAAAAAATAACTCGAAACTAGAAAAGAATAACTCGAAAAAAAAAATCGAAACTTATAATAAGAAAGAAACCTCTCGTCCTGTGGAAAAGAAAATTACCTGCATTTGATTTCTTCACCAAGAGAAAAAATACAAAGCTTGCATTCCAGAAATATTTTCGTTTTTCATGGTTTATAATTGGAGTTCTGTTCCTGTTATCATTTTATGTAAACATTAAATATGGTTTTCTACGCTACGACTGAATCAGTTAGTATTCGCTACTGTATTCGTTAATTGAACTTAACATGGCGGTATTAAAGTACACTCTCACCCCTTCACTAACTAGCTCATAATGAGCTTCACTGATGACAAATGAGCTATTAACAACCCCTTCCCCTTTACCGTTTCCACCATTTCCGACCCTATCCCTAAGGTCTGCTGATCATACTAGGTTGTCACAACCTCGTTGTTGTTTACGCACTTCCAAGTCCAATGATTTAAAAGGGAAAGATAAGGAAGTATCGTCGAACCTACACTTCACAAAAAGCTTGAAATATGACTCGATGCTAGAAGACGAAGCTCGGACGATGCTAAAGTTTACCTACGAGGGTTCGATATTTGCAAAAAGGCGAGAAAATATCAATTACTATCTTTTCTGTATGCGATAAAATCCAGATTAAAATGCCAAAGATCCAATCGGTGAGACGGTACACCTTCCTGATCATTAGTGAGATTAGCTGATACAACGAGTTCGGTAATTATTGAAATCCAGGTTGATACAAAGTTTGTCGAAAAAATGGCGTAATTTGGCAGATTGACTAGGTTATTGGACGCCCCACTCGATACCGTTGATGTGACAAGGGGACGTCTGAGGATTGTTATCTGGGGGAATAGAGGGAAGTTTCCCCCAGACAATTAGGCTCCGGTGCGCTCTTGGTGAAGTGGGGTATATCCATGCCTGATCATGCAAGAAACCTGGGGATTCGAATAAATTGAAGTGCGTATTGTAAGGGCAAATGTCACAGTATAAAAAATATTTTCAATACCGTCCCCGGATATACGGTCCTGGGACAAAAATATCAAAGCGATAGGGCATTCGTTAGAGGGTAGTGTGTGTGTGTACTTTGCATTGTGGGTTTATTTTGATACCATACAAAAAAATCCAGCACACTTTTTTCGTCCTGTAATAGAACTTTAAAGTGAGTTGGATAGATGATACGCGTTGTGGTGATATAATATACACGTAGGGTGTCCTATTGGGTGAAGTTGGCGGTAATCCAACTAATCTATACTACAAAGATCGAACTTCGCATGTTGTTTTCCCTGGAGGCTCCATGGGACCACTAGGTCCGCCTATGTTGAATGTGTACCCTACTCAGGTAATACCTTCCATAGTTGTCTCTCGATTGCGCGGGGTTTTTTTTGTATTTCAAGCTGATAGATGATATTTAGATTTCATGAGATTGCAAATACGTGTTGTAACTAGCCTAACATGTTGGTACACCAGTAGTAGATATGGTTTGAATTCCCGTGGTTTGACAAAGAGTAAGTACGTAATGTGGGTACCGTAGTCTAGGTACGAGGTATCATTCCTGTTCGTGGATTACATTACCCATGGTCCTTCGATTTTGACCTTGTGCTATTTTATGGTAAAATTATTATTCACGGTGATAAAAGAGAACAATAGAAGGCCTACTTGTAAACATTCACAGATATGTATACTACGTATTTAAATTCATTGAAAGACTTTCAATGATCGCGACGCGTTATTTTGATCGCCAATTTCGGACCTTTTGTTCTCGCGTTTTAAATCGTGATCGACGTGGGCGACGTGTGACCTCTTGATACAAAAAAAAAATTTATTTCTAAAAGTATTTATGTTGGACACAAAAAATAAGAGGTAAAGAACCACATATATCTGTTGAACACTACGTTTAAGCTTATATTTGGGTATTTCATTCATAGCATCATTAACGTATTTTTGGAAAGAAATAATATTGGTGACCTTCCGCTTGATATTTTAGAATACAAGAAGTTGAGGCACTCGCGCACTGATCTATGCACTCGCGTCCTTGGTCTCATGTTTGACTGCATGGACTGTGGAGGGGCGAATGACATCACGTAATCATTTTAGGCCTAAAGTAATCTATTTTAGCGATTACTATTAAGCTTCGAAGAAAGCTAGGTATCGTTAATTAAAAGGGGGATGGCCCGACTTAGTTATATACAGATAATTTGATAGAATTGACCCCGTGGGGGGGGGGGGGGGTTAGCAAATGGGTCGGTTTTTTTCAAAATTTTCTCATGGCCCGATGTAAGTATATAAAGATTATTGTGATAGAATTGATCTCAGGGGGTTCTCAACACAAATGACCCTACGGGGTCGTGGCACAGACATCGGTCCAGATTTTCAGCTTATGGTATATCATTTTTCATGTCAATTAATTTTTGGGTTTATAGCAGTGGGTGTTCTTTTTCAAAGGTTTTCTCAAATTGTTGGAAAAATAGTCAAAATTTCTCAACGGAAGCCAAAATTCTAAAAAATTGTTGAGAAGTTAGTCAAATTTCTTCAATACGGAAGCAAAAATTTGCTTAAAATGCCAACATTTGGGAAATAAATGGAAAATTTGGGTTAAACTTTGGCCCTAAATTTCCCATCGTTGGTATAGGTTTGGGTCCCTTTTGGCAAAAAAATTGTATCGCTATGGGTCCTACTTCCAGACTTGGAGGCAACGTCCCACTACCAAACCCAAAACCGGGAATTGTCCTGTACCCCCCACCAATCCGGTAAAGTTTCCGACCGATATTCAATCCGTTTTGATGTGAGAGATGTGAGAGCCAGAAGAAGAAACCATTTTCCGTATATGTTTGGGGCCAAAGACGCGACTGTCCACACACGAAAAAAATTACTAAGAATAAAAAACAGAGGCTCTGAACCAGAGCTAAGCTTTATGCAATATCGTAGCCTGGAGATCCAATATGCAAAAACAAAAAGTGAATCGGAGATGGGCGGGCCTGTCAGTATAGTGTAATCATGAATGTAATACCAGGATCATTACAAACCAAAGGTAACGAGAATCTTTTTTTTCTGCAGAAGGGTAGTATGTTACGTATTTCACCAATATCTTCACAGTGTATAAGTCCCATGTGCCTTGTACATGTGTAATGTACACACATTCCCAGTGGCAGCTAAAGAGAGTGTGGTGTGGGTTGCTTCTCGTCTCACTTCACAGCAATGCAAAGTTCAACCAATGGTTCAAAATAAAAAACACTAATAATAGTGATAAGCTTAAACTGTGTGAACATGGTGATGCCAGCCTAATCAACTGACCTAAACCAATAATAGGTGGCCTTATACTGCTTATCTGGAGCCAAGGTTAATAGATTATGCCATGCTCTGTTCTATCTCTTGTGGCAAAGGTAACAAAACAATGCTGCAGAATATGTAACTGTGGATTTGTCCCATATTACTGACTGTGAAAATGTGTGTTAACAATATTATGGTTAAAAGTCTTAAAAAAGATGGTTTAGTATTATAAGTGGGATGCAATTTAGCCTAATTTGAAGTGCCAAAGGTTGAAAACGGTTGTATAATTAGTCAAGTTAAATTAATAAGTCTTTAGTGCATTTGTATTAAGTTGTGACTTACCCACCATTCTACATAACACGGCCACTTCCTGTTTGACAATTGATGAAAAGCGATAGCTGAACACCTTCCTGTGAAATGCCACAAAGTATGAACACATGTTGGAGCTATTTATCATGCGGATGAATACAGCAAGGTGGCTCACTTTTTTCGTCCCCGTCATGGTCTTACCTGTGTGGAGGTTGAAATTTTTAGAACAGCAACCAAGGGCAAACCCACATTTTGATCTGGTTCAATGGTGGGTGTTGTACCAGATGCCCAATGGTACATGCCTCGGCTTGTGTGGATTGACTGTTTTATATAACCTAACATATTGCTGGATCTGGGGTCAATGTTAGTGATTATATACTGCTGAACCTGCGGCGTGGACTTGCCTGTCGTACCAAACAGCTTCATGAGATTGGGGGCCAATGAGAAATTCTCTGCTCGGGATCTAGGTTACCACCCTTTGCAACGCAAATACTGAGCGATTTACCCACAACTTTATCATGTCGTCTTAGCTTTGTCCCCAAAGTTTCATTGACCGTCAAGTTACATGCCCCGTTTCCCAGTGAGATCAGGGGAAGCCCCCACAAAGATCACCCGCCGTTCAAGGAGCTACTCCCCCTAAAGTGTGTGTGTAAGATTTACAGCCCTCTATGCAAAAAAACACACACGCCACATTGAGGATTATGACTTTTCAATCATGTTCTATAATACGAAAAGAAGCAACCTTTATAAGTTAGTGGGGAAAGACTCGATGAATAGAAGGACTCTGGCCGAATCAAAAGATAAGTGATTTAAGTTTAATGCATGGAGCGGCTGTGAAAACAATAGTCATCCCGCATCATCACACCTGGAACTTAGTAACTAATTGCTGAAGTATGGACGTTAATCGCCCCCCTAATGTTAACAGCATATCTTCATTATGACACAATAGTGTTGTGTGTGTCATTAAAATCACTAAGCTCCGTTCCTCCTAATGTAAAGTGTTCAGGTATGCAAAATAATATAACAAGCCTACATTTTATGTCAGACTAATCATTAGGAAGATTATCCTTTTAAGAGCTCTTTGTTGTAATAATTTCTTGGCATTCAAATCTTCAATTTTGTAGGTCTAATGCCCAAATCAAGGTTGTTAATCTATGGGTTAGGCGATAAGTCCTCGATGTTTGCATTCAAATTTTTATGTCAGTTTCAATGTCCCCACGCGTGGTATATAGTGTGTGGAGGCATACTCACTAGGATTTGCAGAGGATCTTTGATAATAGTCACCTTAAAAAATTTTCGTAACAAAACACCAGTGAAACTATTTTGCCGGATAGTTGCCGCTGTTGATAAATTGAGAAACGCATTTCAGACAGTACATACAATAGTGCCGGTGTGGCAGGAGGAGATATAGTCCTCCGGGCTCACCAGTCCGGGAAACAATGGGAACAATAGGGCAATCGATTCAGTTGATCTTCACGCAAACATCAGTTTCATGCTGTATTCCGTTGGCGTTATTTTTCATAATGTTCCATTAACTTATTAGTTTCACATTTTATCATCACCGATATGTTCATGGTGTTAGTAAAATTTCACTTTTTAAAAATTGCATGACAAATTTAGGACAACGAAATCTGTCGTACGTCGGGGCAAAGGTAGGCCTACAGCATTTGCGGTGTCAGGGTGAGCATGGGGCGGGTGTGTGCATGCCCGAATTTTTTCTTTTTCCCAGTATCCCCCCGGACAGACAGCCCTCCCCCACCAGAAAGGGAAAAATAATATATTGGCAAAAATAGTGATTTGATTTGGGGAAAAAAATCACCAATTTTGGCAAAAAAAAACAGCAATTTGGGACCAATAGTGGTTGTAACAATCTGCAAAAAAATTGGGTCCCAAAAAAAAAATTAACTTTTTCCCCACCCCCACCGAATCCCCCCCCCCAAAAAAAGAAAGTCTGGTGCCGCCACTCCCAGGGGAAAGATTACGGCGGAACATGCCAAGGTAGGCCTATACGAATGCCACCGTCTGTAGACTGCGGTGCCGGAGGACACGAATTTGCACAAATGGCCCTACTTTCGTTCCCACGAGGGCTTCCTCATTCCACAGTATTAGCTACGTCACCGAGAAGCCCTTTCCTCCGACCAAAGCTACCCAACTGGGGGTCTTTGGGGAGTGCGGGCGAGTTCCTTGGTTTCGCACATTTTAATTGGCATGATTAAATGTCCCTGGCTTATAGACGCCATGTTGAGATAGGGGGCCAAACTTTGACCGCTCTTGACATTAATATATTTGAGGCATATAAAGGCAATAACGAGGCTGGAGGAACTTAGTCTCTTTAAGTTTTTGCGTCATGGCAGCGTGATCAACAGTTTTTAGTGACCGCTCAAATTCAAATCAGCTCGCGGTTGCCGGGCAAAACGCTAGTTAGCCCTAAAATTAAGCGTTAGGGAACCAATTCCATATTTTTAAGGGGAAAATATACGGAAATTTCAATTTAAAGTCCAAATGTTATGGCCCATTTAACAGATGTATTTTCTGTATTTATTAAGTCAAGAACAGGCGCCAAGGTCGTAATATAAATTACATTCGTTTCTTTATGCGATATACATCCCAGATAAAATGTCTAAGATCCAAATGCTGAGACGGTCCGCCTTCCTTGATATAGTTGTGATTAGTGCTACAACGAGTTCTGTAATTATTTGAAATTTCCCAGGTTGATAACAGTTTGTCGAAAAAAGGCCAATTGCAGATTTCACTATTGGTTTGGACCCGTCTTGAGGATTGTTATCTGGGAATAGAGGGACAGTTACCCCAGGGACCCAATTAGCTCAGGTGTGCTCTTGGTAAAGGGGGGTTGTATATCAATACCATGATCATGCAGATAACCTGGGATCGAATAAATTGAAGTGAGTATTGTGAGGGAAAATGTCACAGTATACAAATATACCGTCCCCGGCTATACCGTCATGGTGCCAAAAATATCAACGCGACAGGAGCCATTATTTAGATGTAGTGTGTGTGTGTGTGGTATGTGCAATTTGCATTGGGGTTGATTTTTAGTCCCATACAAAACAATCCAGCACACTTTTTCTCTGCCAGGCAGAAGATTTATCCTGAATGACCAAAACCCTCTGCAGTGGTACCACGTTCTTTTGGTGTACAGCCATCCATGTTGTACATTCTCAGCTGTTATGAAACTGTCGTTGAGTTTCACGAGTTCATCTTCCCCTGCATGGCCATGATCAGATGCTATACTACCCTACTTGCCACCACAGTATCGTAATAGTGACATTCCTGCTTGCACTAAATGACACTAGTCCTAACCTACGGTAGCTATGTGAACAAGGTTTGTCTGATTGGTTGGGTCAGATTGCAGAATTTTGCTTGACAAAGTAAACTGTAGTAGCTAGAATGGATTCTATAGCCAATTTATGATCCAAAAAAAATGTTTATACTATACAATTGTGGTACAGATACATTGTGTATGTATATTTTGTTAACCACTGATAGCGGGGAAATATTTCATTAAAGCAGCAGAATTTTCAAGTGTGGTAAACAGGCACAACTTTTGTACAGCAATTAGGACAGATATTACTACACAATAGTGATTGGCCTTTGCATGGATAAAGTTCCCTTTAAAAGGGAAGTGTGGTACCTGAGCTTGGTGTTCCATGCATTGCGATTTCACTCAAAATATACCAAGAGTATCAGAAAAAGTAACATGAAACTGAATGTCTTTTGTTTCACAAGAAAGGTTGATCATTATGGTGATGCCTTGCATATATTCATTACAATATAGAGTTACAAAACTCAATTTGTTGTTTCATTTAACAATTGTGCACTATCGTTACAAAACTCAATGTTGTTGTTTCATTTCACAAATTGTGCACTAAACTGCAGAAGATTGGCCTTTTAGGCTCGTCTTGTCCGTCCTGTAATAGAACTTTAAAGTGAGTTTGGATAGATGTTACGCGGTGTGGGTGATATAAGAATATACAGTAGGTGTGTCCTATTGGGTGAAGTTGGCTGTAGTCACACTGTAATTTAACATAAAAAAGTAAGCTTTAGGGAAATTCCGATTTTTTTACGGGAAAATATACGGAATATTCAATTTAAAGTCCGAATTTTTATGACCCTTTTGAACATATTGTATTTCATTTAATGTATCCCTACTGATCCCTTACCTTTTCACTCATAAAAATCAACATACTTCTCAAATTCATCTTTCATGCTATACCAATCATTCACATCTCCATGGAAGGAGCTTCTCTTCCTATTCACCCATAATATCATAGCTATTTGCAAAAATTGTTCTGCAATATTACGGAATAGCAAGCACATGGCATTCATCTGCAATCGAGGACGCACCACTAAATACAATTCGACCAGTGCCCCTGATTCAGACGAAAATTTAGGAGTTTTTTTGTTATCCGACCCTGACGGTTAATGCTCGAAACTGAAGGTATAGATGGCGCAAGGTAAAGCAATAAGGTGTGCAAGCGGTGACTGCAAGGTCATCACAAATTTAGACGGGGTCGTCGCGTCGTTAGTTCTACAAATCTTGACGATTCCCCCCTAATTTTTGAATGTATATGCAATAGCAATGTTTTTGCCTAAAACCAAAACCTTTCGTAGTTAAGAATCAACTACCACAGTAATTTATTTGTTCGCAAGAAAACGGACGAGTGCCCAAATCAGGTTATAGCTTGCCTTTGCATTGTTTTAGCCTTTCATCTATTTTTCTAGTGTCTTTTATTAATTTTAGGAGAGTTTGCTACATTGAATTAGGACCGCTACCCTTTACCATCTATATTATCTAAAAAAAAACCAACTTTGTGGGTTTGTTTGTTTGTTTGTCCGGCTATGCGTTTCGCCGTCCGTTAAAACATACTGGTATTAATTTGTGGGTATGGGTGGTAGAGCTCGGACGTACGAGGTTTTGTGTGGTCACGTTTTTCGAGGGGTCATTTGGGTGTCACAGTCATCTAGGGTCAAGTTATTGAGTAGCCTTGGCCGTGCTTTGAATGTATGGATATGAGTTTGGTATGGTGGTAAAGCTCGGAACGTAGAGGTTTTGTGGTCAACGTTTGGTCGGGGTCATGTGGGGGTCAAATGGTCATCGTAGGGGTCATTATTAGGGGATGACCATTGTCCGTGCCTTGGATGTATGGATAATGAGTTTTTGGTATTGGGGGTAGTTTCGCTGTCCGAGTTTAGTGGTCATGTTTTCGAGAGGTCATTGGGGGTCACAGGTCCATCCAGGGGGGGCATTTTCGGGTAACTTAACTGTGCTTTGACCTATGGCTATGAGTTTTGGTGTGGGTGGTGGAGTTTTTTCGCCGTACGAGTTTTTTTGGTCACGTTTTCGAGGGTCATTTTGGGTTCAAAGGTCATCCAGTGGTCATAATTGGGTAACTTAACTTAACCTTCGCCGTTCTTTGAGGTATGGATAATGGAGTTTTGGTATGGTGGTAGAGTTTGCCGACGAGTCTTATTGGTCCACTTTTTTGAGGGGTCCATTTGGGGTCAAAAGGTCATCCAGGGGTCATATCGGGTAACTTGGCCGTGTCTTGACCTATGGATCTGAGTTTTGGTACGGTGGTAGAGTTTCGCCGTACCAGTTTAGTGGTCACTTTCGATGGGTCATCGGGTCAAAGTCATCCATGTGGGTCATTATTGGTTAAGCTTGGCCGTGCTTTGACGTATGGATATGAGTTTGTTATGGTGGTAGAGCTTTGCCGTAACGAGTTTAGTGGTCACATTTTCTAGGGGTCTTTGGGGGTCAAAGGTCATCCAGGGGTCATTATGGGCGTAACTTGGGCCGTGCTTTGCCCTATGGATGTGAGTTTTTGTACGGTGGTAGAGTTTCGCCGTACGGTTTAGGGGTTCACAAGTTTTCGCGGGGCATTTGGGTCAAAAGGTCATGCCAGGTCCTTATTGTTAAACTTTTGGCCGTGCTTGACGTATGGATATGAGTTTTGGTATGGTGGGGTAGAGTTTCACCTTAATATTTTAGTGTCACATATTTGAGGGGTCTTTGGGGTCCAAGGTCATCCAGTGGTCAATATTGGTAAACTTTCGCCGTGCTTTTGACGTATGGATACGAGTTTTTGGTTTGGTGGTAGAGTTCATCACCATACGAGTTAGTGGTCATGTTTTCGAGTGGTCATTTTGGGGTCAAAGGTCATCCTTATCAGATAACTTAGCCACTTTTGCATGGTGTATAGCTTTGCCTTCCGAGGTTTTGTAGGCCACGTTTTTATGGTCATTTCAGGTCAAGTCATCCAGGGGTCATATTGGGTAACTTGGCCAGGCTTAATGCTTGATTAAGTGCTCGGGTGCTAAATTAGGTCGAATACAGTCCCTTCTGAAACACTCCAGTATACTATCTCGCGGTAGTACTCTCTAGGTCGGGCCCCCCCCTCGCGCAGCGCGGGCTCCCCGCTAGTTGTAATCAAATAGAGCAGGATTGCATAATATCATAAGGTCCTTATTTAGGGAGTCGTTTCCTGCCCGACTACAGCTAAGGCCTGACAAACCTTGAGTAGTTAGTATGGACCCGCTAATGAATGCAAGGCAGTTTAGTGCTCTCAAATTAAATTGTGTCCACTTTTTCAATAGGGGCCCATTTTAGGTACAGGGGTCCAAACTTTAAACTCTCCACACATTTTGAAAACATCTTTCATAATTGTCCGTCTAGTTCATAAGGATTCCACAAATGTATATTTTGTTACCACTTACGACTCTTGGTTTTGGAGTTATAGCGTAAACATGACTAAAACGGTAAAAAAGGAAGGTCACATTCAATAGTACAGGGGGCACATTGAAAGTTACTCTGATTTATAGGTTGAACTGTTTGTCAAATTATTGCCATGATAATGAGGCACTGCCCAAAAAGGATAGTTTAAATTACTTAATGTTTACCTTACTTACCGAGATAAAGGTTCCAAAGAAGGTCAATGCCAATGGATTATGTTGCCCCATGGCCTATTTTGTGTCACATACATGATAATACGTGCCTTGCCGATGCTATAAACTATTCCCTTAGTTGAAACATTAGCTCAAGAATGAACAATTGTTTCATTTTTTTACCAAAATTGGAGAACTTCTGAGTTTGAACCCTGTACAAATGGAAATGACCTTTTTTGCACTTTTTAAGCCATCTTTACCAATACTCGAAAACCAACGTGGTCACTAGAACTGGCAAACTTTACATGTTTGGAATCCTAATGACTAACGGACAATATGGGCATACATTCTAATGAATTGGCTTAATTATAAGTTTGACCCTGTGTAAACTTACAATTGGCCCCTATCTTGAAAAAGTGCCGGACACCACAATTTGACACCACTAACTACCTGCATTGATATGGAGGGTCCCATACTAACTACCAAAGGTGTCACAAGCTGAGATGTAGTGGGACAATGAACGATGATGTTTGACCCAAGTTCTCCCGCTCTAAAAAGCATTTTGAAATGTTGCCACGAAAATCTTCAAAACGACTGGGACAAGAGAGATTTCTTCCTGCGGAGGCTATCCTCAAAATGATAACCCTTGGAACCGGGACTTCAAGAGCAATGTAAGTGACATCAAATTTTGTTGTTCTGCATTTTTGGTAATGAGCTGTAATGAGAGGGGCGTTTTTTATTAAGCTTGATCTGGGGGGCATACTAAACCATATTTCAAAGGGGACAGTCGTTCGGTACAATTGTTGTCAGAATACTCAATAATCAGGGTTGCGATTGATTACAAAAAATCTGTTGTCACTTCATAATGATAAATTAATGGGTATGATAAGAGTGTTCTTTATTATGAAGCAGCAGCTCCAATGTTGAAATTTGGTGGATCAGCTCATAACCTGTTGTTGGTTTGGTGTTTGCAAGAGGTCTAATCCACCGGTGGGACGAAAGTTAAGGCACTCCTCGAGAATTTTATCTGCTTCCTGTAATGGGAGCCACATTGGCAGGCCGAGCTGGTCGCATCCCCCTCGGGGCATATTTGTTTGTTGAAACACCGCCTCCTTGCGAATCCTTTTCAAAGGTGACCCTACCATTTCATGGACGATGCTACTATAGTGGAGAAGTTCATGTCATAGTGTGATAGTGAATGGTCTATACTGGGATCTAGCAGGTCAGTGTTCCGGGCTTGGCTATATCGGCTCGTCTGCTTACACCACGCGTCTAGCTTCAACAAAACTCCATCAGAACTTTGAAATCTGCCGAAAAGAGGACGCTCTCATGCTCTGCTCCCTGCTTCTGGCATGGTCTGCCTCCCGCATCAAGAGGCTCCCAAATGATCATCATTTAAGGAATCATTGAAACACATTTATTGCCAGCCTTAAATGGTCGTCCAGTTATTTTTCCTTGGTTTGCTTTCAACTTTTGTCATGTTGGTTTCTACGCGCTGCGCGTCTTTAGTACAGCTGCTATATAAATACTTTGTATGTATGTATGTAGTGTATGCTGTATTCGTAGGTATGTATGTTGTCTGTATGTATGTATGTATGTATGTTGTATGTATTAGGTATGCTGCAGTGCATGCATGCATGCTTCAGCTGCAATGCAATTGCATGTATGTATGTATGTAGGTATGTAATTATGTATGTAGCTAGTTTCCATTATGTATGCTTTCTGATATAGTTTAGAACATTCATATGACGTGTTCGCGCTTGGTTGCCAAACAAGAAAATGTCGCTTTAGTTTTCCCGTTTCACATACTGCCACTATCAGCTCACCCTCAACATGAACGGAGTTAGATTAATAACGTCTTCTAGGTTAGGTATCTTAAATCGCAAGTGCGGATTTTCCGATAGCATGTGACATGCTTTGTCAACAAGTATTTGACAACCTGTGCCTCTAGATGATGACCTTATCAGATTTATGTTCACAAAATCCCACGCAATAGCAGTTCCTAGATGCTGCTCTACTGCATTTAATACTATCATCCCCAACACAGACCACCAAACAATGTAAGCCTTTGCAATAACCCAGCTGATACAGTATCGCCATATCATGATGGGTGCATTGAATTTATAAATATTTTATATTGCTTAGACTGACAGAATCGTTACTCATATTAGAAACGAGATCATAAAAATACATCCCATGGTCGATATTTTCTCACTGATCAGATTATAATACGGTGATTTACTTGACAGCCAATCGGATTTTGGATTTATCCTGCACAGAAAACCCGATCTTCTCATTCGTGACCCGCCATACCATGCAAGCTTTTTATTGTTGAAAAATCTCTCTGTCAATTTGATGGCATTTATAAACGGTCACCTCCACCCATACAAAATTCAACTATAAACAAGCATTGAATGAACTAATCAACTATGGATACACCAAAGCATTTAAACCTCGTAATTTATTGGTGGGGAGTCCTGGGAATTATTCATGCGTGTTCTTCTGCTTAAATAACTGTGTTGCTCTAACAGGTGCCGATCCAGGGGGGGCGATGCTAAATACCTGCATCGGTGCAGCCATGGCTCAACATTGTTTGGAAAATCGGCGTCAAAAGCGTATTCCAGCGTTCAATTTTTATGCATGTTTTGTGGCTGGGTATTTTTGTTCATTCGTTTTGCTTTACAGTATCCAGATTATTTCATTCTCCATTGATGTAAACATTGCAAGATGTTATATTTTCGCGTTGTATTCTATAATATATTTTATATTATTTTACTCTGAAGTTATTCATATTTGTCACTAACAAGAAGAAGAATGTAATGTATGTTCATGTTTATGTTATTTTGTTGTATGCTATGATGTATGTATGTTGTATGTAATGTATGTATGTATGTAATGTATGTATGTATGTATTTATGTAGGTAGTTTATTAGGTATGTCTTATGTATGTATGTCTGGATGTATGTATGTGTGTCGTGTGTATGGTCTGAATATGTTGACTGGGGACGGAGAGTTTAGAGCCGCAAAATGTCCGACAATAGGTCGACGAGAGCACAGTCTGTCTACCAAGTTGGTGTGATTCTTTGACAGTACTGTTATGCAGCAGGTGCTTGTGGTCCAACAAGTCTTGTTCAACAGTTTGTTGTGTGTGATGTTCTCCCCGATCACTGTAGGTGCAATGCCTGAAAGCACTGGGAGAAACTCAGATGAGTAGGGCAAGGGCATCCCGTACTGGTTCCATGTCTCGTTGAGTACTCGTGTCCTGCCCAGGCTTTTTTGTGTGAGAGGCTCGATTTGCACCATGCATATGGGGCGGCATATTCAGCATCTGCAGGCTGTAGAAGCTTTTTGTGGACCAGGCATGGAGGTGTGGTAGAGTGGATGGACTAGCACACCCTGAAGATCCAGCAAGACACGCACAGGAGGTTATTATTCCTCGAGTTGCATTACTGACTCGAGATGCTGCCGATACGTAAGCTGCTGCCGATCCGGGGGGGGGGGGGGGGGGGTGGGGGGGGTGGGGGGGGGGGGGGTGTTGGAGTGGGGTGGGGGGGGGGTCTTTTTTTTTCTTTTTTTTTTTTTTTTTTTTGTTTTTCTTTTTTTTTTTTTTTTTTAAGTTTTTTCTTTTGGTTTTTTTTTTTCTTTTTCTTGTTTGTGGTGGGGGGGGGGTCTCCCGTTTGGTTTGTTTTATCGTGTCCCGCCGTTTACCTCCTCTTCCTCTGGACGTCAAATTCCCTATAGCTATACCAATTTTTTGTCGTGGTCGCCTTGTCGGTCGCCTTAGCGACCCTAGCTTATCGCAACCACTGTTCTCAACATTTGCGAAGGAGTTATTTCTATCGCATGAAGGTCCATTTCATTAAGATGATGTTTCTTTTATGAAAATGACTAGCGGTACTACTATTTACTGGTTGGAGTGTTTTGTAGTGTTGGGTGTGTACTCTAGATTCAATTTCAAGCAAAGAATACAGATCAATTGCATGGTTGCATGGCAAGTAAAGAAAGCATTTCTTGATTTTAGTTCCGCTAGTGAAGACTGTGCTTTTGGTTGGGAGTTTATGTGGTTAAAACGTTGCAGGGATGGGAATAAGGGTGAGTAACAACTAGGAGAGTTATAAGTAAGAAAATGATCAGCCACGTAGAGTTATACTACATAATGATTGAAGGGTTTCTCTTAACTATTATTTGGTGTTGATATTATTTAGGCCTAAGTCGAAGTTTTTAGTTAACATCTTTATTTGAACAAGACAGAAGGGGTAACCTACATTAAATTAAGCTTAGAATTTGAGGTTCATTTTACACATTTTGCGGGCCCAATTTGGGCGTTTTTCTATTTTCTTTATTTGCAAACAATGATAGGAAGGTGTACCTATTTTAATTAGCTTACAATTTGGGGATTCAGTTTTTAACACTTGGTTCGTGTGCCCCCCATTGGGCGTTTTTTTCATTTTCTTTATTTGAAATTATAGGAAGGTGTACCTATGTTAAATTAATTAAAGCTTATAACTTGGGATCAGTTCTTTTAAACACATTTTGCCGCCCAATTGGTCGTTTTTTCTATTTTCTTTATTTGAAATGATAGGAAGGGTCTGTAACCTATGTGCATTAAAGCCTTATAACTTGGGATCTCAGTTTTTTTAACACATTTTGGCGCCCAATTGGGCGTATTTCTTCTAGTCTTCTTTTATTTGATGAAGGAAGGTGTACCCCATGTTTTAAATTACAGCTTATACCTTGGGGATTCAGTTTTAACAAAAACCAGCTTTGCCCAATTGGGCGTTTTTTCTATTTTCTTTAATTTTGAAATGATGGAAGTGTAACCTATTGTATCTTACATCCACAGTAGTGAGACATAATTTGGGGAGTCAGTTTAACACATTTTCGCCAATTGGGCTTTTTTTCTAATTTCGTCTATTTGAAATGACGTAAAGGTGTAACCTATGTTAATTAAAGCTTAAACTTTGGGATTCATTTTTAACAACAGTTTTGGCGTCCGCCAATTGGGCGTTTTTTCTATTTCTTTATTTGAAATGAATAGGAAGTGTAACCGATGTTAAATTAAAGCTTATAAATTTTTTTTTTTTTTTTTTTTAACACATTTGTGCGGCCCAATGGGCGTTTTTTTTCTATTTTCTCTTTCTTCTTTGAAATGACAGGAAAGTAACCTAGTAAATTAAAAGCTTATAACTTGGGGATTCATTTTTTAACCTTTTTTGCGCCCATTGGGGCGTTTTTTTTTTTTTTTTTTTTTTTTTTAATTTTTTAGGTTTTTTCTTTTTTTAAAAAATTAAAGCTTATAACTTGGGGATTCGGTTTTTTAACACTTTTGCGGCCCAATTGGGCTTTTTTTTTCTATTTTCTTTTCTTTGAAATGAAGTACGGTGAAACCGATTTTAAATTAAAGCTTATAACTTGTGGATGTCCATTTTTAACACATTTTGCGCCATTGGGCGTTTTTTCTATTTTCTTTATTGAAATGATAGGAAGGTGTTAACCTATGTTAAAATAAAGCTTAATTAATCTTGGGATTCAGTTTTAACACATTTTGCGCCCAATTGGCGTTTTTTTTTTCTATTTTCCCTTTATTTGAGACAGAAGGTGTAACCTATGTTAAACTTAAAGCTTCAGACTATGGTGAGGTCATTTGTCACATACCAAGGTCAAAGGTCACGGGAGATCAGTTGTCAACAAGGTTATTGGTTTATGCATCTTTATGCTCATGTAATCAAACCTCTACTTTAAATCAGTTTGATATTTCTTTTTATACCACGTTTTCTGTACTAAAGTGCAACTTAAAAACTAGAAAACCATCTACATCCTTTAAATGCTTTTTAATGTTGTCCTTATTTCTGTAAAATCATGCCTGGCGACCCGACACATTTTTTTAAATACTTGTTTACCTAAATAGGGACCTATAGCTATACAGAGATGCAAATTTTGGGCCAAATTTTAAATCAAAATTTGGCCATTTTTCACGCGCACAATTTTGAGCATGTTACAATTTTGGACAATTGTGTGCTTCAGAGTGAGGAAATTTGACTCCTTTTCCAACAATTTTTTCGAAAATTTTTGGTTTCTGATTGTAAAAAAATGTGACAATTTTCCACAAATTGTCGAAAATTTTGAAAAAAACATTTTTGATTTGTTTGAATTTAAACTTTGACATGAAAAAAATGGGTCATTGATTATCATAAGGGTGAAAATGGGAACGCGATGTCTGTGGCACGTCCCCTTATGGTCATGTTGTTCTGTTGAGGACCCCCCCCCCCCGGGATGCCGATCAGCTTCTTCACCCTAGATAAGTTATTGTAGTGATTGTATGGCAGAGGCCCTCCATTGAGGTTGTTTGGAGCTGGCGATGAAAGGCAGTAGCGGTGATCTAGCTTCATCTCAACCTGATTCTCCAAGTCTTGAGATATACTGCAAGATAGAGCCATATTGGCAGCAATTGTACATAATCTGATCTAAATATACTGCAGTAATTTACAGAGATGCATGTAAATCACCCTTGTTTTGTTTAAATAATGATATGGAATTGGTTTTAAAAAGGTCGTTCATAATTTTGGAATATCAGGGAGCAAATCAAATCTGGTATCACTCCATCTGAATTGCTACAAGTGCTATTCAGGCGTGCCCTTCGCACGTCGGAGGTAGCCCCACTCGCACAACCTAGTGAATAAGGCCCTGCTGGCAACAAGCACCCTGCTGCATAACTGTAAAGAATCACAACCACTCGGTAACAGAGACTGGCTCTCGCCGTACCTTTCTGCGACACGCTGCTAAAGCTAAGTTCCCCATCAACTCTTACGACATGGAAACGCCTGGCTAGACATTCCAGACCAGATCAACTCTCTAATACACCTAAGTCAGAACTACCACCTGGCAGCATCTCCCACGCAGGAATGGATCACCTTGAGCCGGATTCGCACAGGAGTCGGTCCGCTTCAAATAAGCATATGCAAATGCACCGATGGGGCTGCGCTCCATCGCCAGCCTGCCACTGTTGTTCGTCCCATCACAGACTGCGGATCACATCCTCAATGAGTGCCCTACCTTCGTCCATCGGTGGATACAGAGATCTCAAACCCCGACCAATCAACAGTGAATTGGCTCCAACGTTTACAACACATTGTACGCTGCTGCCTCATACGCAGAAGAAGACGGGTATGTAATACTCATTAACTCTCGTCAAACGAACGGGTGGGGAGTGTTACCCCCCCCCTTCAGATGTTATTCCCCCGTCTTGCTAAAGCCCTTTTTTTTGGTGGCCAATGATTTAGATGTAAATGGTCAAATTGATTATGTTCCGCTCCTTTTCATCCAAAAACAAACATCCCCGGGGTATGGGTAAGATAACCGTTTATCCCAAAAGTGATGATGGGGGGGGGGGGGGGGGGGAGAAGTACCAACATGCCTAGCAACCACACAGGGAAAATCACAGACCAAACTTGATTTTGGGACCAAAGATAGCAGGTCCTCCTCTTTCATTGAATACCAAAATGAGTACCAACATGGCCTAGCTTACTCACAATGACGTTCATAAAGTTCGCATTCCAGGAAAACTGAGTCATTTCCATAGCCACACATAGGGGGACTTCAATTTTTTCCGCCAAAAAGGTAGGGATAATCAGAATTTTTCACATGCGTTTGGTCGCCTGCCAGAAGACACATAGGAATCACTTTGTCCACTGTAGTTGTCTGTTGTTGTTTGTTTTTTGATGTCTGTGTGAAAAGGGTTACATTTGCCTGTAATATCCTCATACTTTGAGGATTTTTTAACAACTTGGGTCACAGGTGCAACATGGCACCCCACTTGTTTGAATGAGGGTCAAGGTCACATGCCAAGGTTCAAGGTCATGTGAGGTCAAGTTGTCAACTTGGCTGAAAATGTAAAGTGAAACCTCATTTGAAAAGTGAAGCTCAATTGGAACCAAACTTGATCATAGGTGCAACATGGTTCCCTAATTTTTTGAATGAGGTCACAGGTCACATCCCAAGGTCAAAGTCATGTGAGGTCAAGTGTAAAATAGGCTGAAAATGTAAATTTGACCTACATTTGAAAGTTTGAAGTTCAATTGGACCAAACTTGAATCTAGGTGCCACCTGGATCCCTCAGTTGTTGATGAGGTCAAGTCACATACAAGGTCATGTTTATGCCTATCATTCACTACGCCTACGGTAGGCGACACAAGCGCGGTCCGAGCTCCGATGTATTTTTGACTCTTATTGTGGGAAATGATAGTTTATTATAATGAGAGCAATTGTTAGTGCTATAAGAAGGTTTTTTGATGTCGCTAAAATTGCGAATCTACATTTTCCACCCTATAGTCGGTATTTTCGACTTTCCTCAGCATATGGACGTCCTAAGTGACGTCACACTGGGGATTTTTGGTTACATTATAATTTGGTATCCCCCCATGAAAGAACGAAACTCTAACGTAAATCCTTTGTTCAGCCAAAGTTCACATGAATCAGATGTTCAGTAACGAGAATCACGGGGGGGGTACGTGTTTACCACACCCCCTTCGGGAGTTTTGTACAAAAAATTGCTCATGTGCGAGCGGTCAGCAGAGATCACAAAAAGCTCATAAATATTGGGAATCGGATAGTAAGCGAAGCAAGATAACTAAAGGGTATATTAAAACTACACAATGCAATTGCTTACGTGTTTAGGGTACAAAACTGAGGCAAATACTTGTTTAGTGTAGCAAAAATATACAAAATACTGTGTTTTAAGGGTATGTTTTTTAGTCGGTTTTGGGGGGGGGAAAAAAAAAAAAAATAACCTTTTTTTTGTTAGGCGAGGGTAATTATATAAGTCCATGTTCACGCATCATCCACTGGGGAAATAGTTTCCATGCAACATCATCATCATGATACTCATTATAAATACAATTTGGAGTCAAAATGTCAAGAATATATGAAAAAAAAAATCTTAGAAATTTTTGGAGAAATGTTCAAAAACAGAGTCATTCGGTGAGTTATTACTCAAATCAAAACAATTCTAAAAGGCCTTTTTGAAAAAATGGGTTATTGAGCGACAGTAAAATAAAAAAAAAAGGTCAAATGAGAGCGAGTTGAAAAAAAGGTAAATGTGGTCAATCATCCCTACCATCCTGCATCATTTTCAATGAGGTCCCTGGTCCTTGAGGCCTGAGGCTAGGCACCCTTGAAGCATTTAGTAGCGGCAAGAATCTGCCTGTGTATGGATTCGCAAGAGCCTGATTATACCATGATTATACGCGAGTCAGAATCTTACTGTGTATGCGAGTGAGGCAGGGTGAGATAGCTCTTGGGTGAGATTGAGGAATTTTCCACCTGACCTGCAGCATACGCTGATAACTCTATGAGTGTGAAACGACGTTCCTTTATAATAAGGTGGTAGATTGAATCCAAAATGGTGCGTTTGAATTTAGTTAGATTGGGAAGAACTCCCAATCCAGACAAATGGTGGAAACGCAAATTCGTTTTTGATCAAACGCAGGTAAGAGTCATTTTTAAAACCATACTACTTGTGGGTAAGATCCACCCTACGAATTCGGCAACTTTAAACATGTTAAACGGATGGGGGCACAGTACAAAATGGTTTGCCTCACACCCCTACCGGATCAAATCAGGCATGAGCGCGTAATGTAGTATTCCAATCGTCATTTGAGTACGCGCTGCCGAGCAGTGAACATCCGGCAAATCCGGTGCGTGTATTTCAATGCAAGTTCACGCTGGCAAAGTTCAAGGGAATTTTGCGTAGGCCTATGTCATGTGAGATGTGCGCAAGTTGACAACGAATTACGATAAAGTCTAGGGTAACAACCCGCAGCATAGTTTTCTTTCAAAATTTTCTCGAAATGAACTTAAAGAATGACTCATGATAAGGCACACACACGACACACACACACAAAACGAACAATAATACAAAGCAAGCTACCCCAAACTAGTTTCGTTACCCCCTGCACCCTTGTTTGTATCCGCATAGGTTACATTGGGTTGCGGGCACTATGGTAGGTCAGCGACACAACTTATGTACATTTCCCAGAAGGCAATAAGCATGCAGTTGTTTGGTCACACATAGGCCCAATTGACCAATATCATAGGGATTAATGTTAACTAAGGCACTTTGGGGTCTTGACTATCAATGCGATTACTCACATTTGACGGGAAAAATCGGCAATTTTCGTCGGCTTCTATCCAGGATTCTATCGCAGCAGCGGCCATGTGTTTACATCTCTCATTGTCTCTCGAGGGTATATTCTAGTCCTGATGATCATGACTAGATAGTCTTAACTTTTTTTATTTCTGCTGTTATCATAGACTATCTAGTCATGACGAGTTGTGTGTAGTGAAAGTGCCATTTATTGTAAGCCAAGATACACAGACAGCTTCTGCTCTAACTTTACAGTTGCAAAGTGGCTTAAATATTCATTTTTTGCAATAAACGTTATATTGTAGGCATTCTTGAGAGTCTTCTGCATCATGTGATAACCATTCTTCCAGATTTAAAATTCACATCATTGGGCTGCCAAATTTAGCAGCCTGTGTACATTTTGACATGAACTTTTTTGGGAACAAATTGTAGCATCATTTACAAATTGGTAACACAATTATTCTACAGACTCTAGAGATGCTATGTATGTCAAAAGAAAATTATTTTTTCTTTTTATTTAGGAAATACGGTATACATGTACATCTCAAAACATCTCAAACCTTAAATGGCATTGGAACTCCACAGAACAGTTGTAACTTATGGCACCAAAGATTATGTCCAAATTTTAAAAGATGATGCCATAAGTTACAATTATTGGAACAAAAAAAAAAAAAAAAAAAAGCCAAGATACACAGACAGCTTCTGCTCTAACTTTACAGTTGCAAAGTGGCTTAAATATTCATTTTTTGCAATAAACGTTATATTGTAGGCATTCTTGAGAGTCTTCTGCATCATGTGATAACCATTTTTCCAGATTTAAAATTCACATTATGAAATTTTCAGGTGAAACTTACCCTTGTTGTGTCTACATTGCATGTCATTGGGCTGCCAAATTTAGCAGCCTGTGTACATTTTGACATGAACTTTTTTGGGAACAAATTGTAGCATCAGTTACATATTGGTAACACAATTATTCTACAGACTCTAGAGATGCTATGTATGTCAAAAGAAAATTATTTTTTCTTTTTATTTAGGAAATACGGTATACATGTACATCTCAAAACATCTCAAACCTTAAATGGCATTGGAACTCCACAGAACAGTTGTAACTTATGGCACCAAAGATTATGTCCAAATTTTAAAAGATGATGCCATAAGTTACAATTATTGGAACTAGGGTATATTCTGGAAACAAACGCTCTATGGCCACTGACCTGTATAGAGGTCAGGTCATATGGTGTATCGGCTGCGACAGGCCGCCGATCCCCGTGCGCAATTTTCACGTTCGTTCGACATACTCTGTTTGGAGCTTTAGGTGATTGCGAATATTGCAGACTACAACTTGAAGGGACAGCATGAAACGGTCACCAAGCAACTCACTGTGCTAAGACAACGACATCACAGGTTTAGTAGTCTAGCTCAGAAGTGTAAATCATTCTGTACACGAGACGCAGTGAATTTTATCAGTAAAAGATTTTCAGTAATCGAGTGTTACGTTAAGATTTAAAAGAATTTAGAAAGATGTGTACTCTAAATGTTCAAATTTCTGTTTTGAAAAAAGAAATTGTATTTCCAATGGCGGCGCCTGCATTGCAACTTCGGATGTGCCAGCGTGCCTGGATGCTAATTTTAACTCTGCGCAGGAACAACAATACGATTTGCATATGCTCAACATTCAAATGCAAATTTTGACAGCGCGTTCCCGGATGGTAAACGAAAGCAGTAGCAACCACATTGATCAACGTGAGACTGCAGCGTGTGCCAGTTCCTTGAGTAAGTATTTCATTGCTTTTTCGGCATGTTACCCTAACAATTCGACATAGTTACTATTCATAGAATTGCTACTTTGGCTTTACTACTGTCGCTCGAGACGTTTAGGAAACTGTAAGTACTTTCTAAAAAGGATTTTTGAAGAGCACATAAGTTGGTCCATTGTTCCCGTTCAGAAATATCGGCTTTGTAAAGGGTACTTGTTCGACCACTACCCCAAAACAAAGCAAACCCCAAAAGGCAAATCAAAACAAAGCAACCCCACAAAAGCAAAACAATCAAGAACATGTCAAAAAACAATGAAACAAAACACAAGGTATACACAATGCGAAATGTGTTTATTTATTGATTTTTAAAAAATTATTTTTTTAAGAGGATTTCCCCCAAGAGAGCCTCAAATCATGCCAAATGTAAGCTAAGTTAATTAAGACCCCAGTTAAGACAGTCGCAAACCATTTAAAAAACAACAATATCTTGACCTACGATCTCTGATGAGGCATTTTAAAACAAGGAGGCATTGTAAACGATACTAAAAGAAACTCAAATTTTCTCCATTCATGAAATAAAAAAAAATGATGCGGTTAAAGGTGCTTGTTCCGATCCATGCCTATTGTGTTCTCTACTTGCACATACGCCCCATCAAGTACCATGGGAAACCCAAACTGCGGTTTTATGGTAGAAGCAACTAATGCATATTGCAAAGCTATTCAATACAGTGCGAATATGACATGGTTAACCAACTAAAACGGCGTTTTTCGTTTATATCTGGAGAATGAAACGGAGTTTTAGGGCTCATATTTCAGGACGACAAGGGAAAAAAATATGGCTTTCATTGATATCAAAATCGAGACTATTCCGGGAAATCAGGGGGGTCCCAAAAACGATCGGAACACGCACCTTTAAAGTAACTGCTTCAAATAAAATGTGAGCGGCTTACCGATGAACAAACTTTGTTTTTTTTTTTGGGCTTTTCCCCTTTTAGTCCTAAAGAAGAGACCTTGATTTAGGCTTAGTTTCCAAACCGGGGACATAAACAGTTTACCATCTTTTTATTTTAACCTTGTTCTTGCCAGACACATTTAACCTATCAGAATTTGGTCGGAAATGTGCCTCAGACACAACTTATCTCCATTCAATTGCGCTTTCTACATCACATCTTGATTTCGATTTAACAACATTGTTTAGTTTTAATTACAACAACAACCGCTCATCAACACGACCTAAAAATTAAACCGTGTGACAACACACTGCGTTACACCAGGGGTGCAATTTCGTGTAACTTGCGAGAACATGTTTGATTCTCGCAAGTTAATTTTTGCGAGAATCAATTGATTCGGACCTACTTCGTAGATTTTTGAAAATTAAATTATTATAGGGATAATTGGCCTGCTTAAACTATGAAATAATCAATTTGTTTAAACTATATATAGGAGTTATCCACCATATTTGTATTCTAAATCTATAAAATACAACCAATATTGTTGTAAGAGAGATTACTTGAAGTTAACTTGAAGTTGTTGTGAGCAGCCACAGTTGGTTTCCCTGTCTCAATGTCGGACACATTTTTTTATTCCCATCACTCTTTGTGTGACGAACTAAGTTTGGGTTAAGAATATATGTTGTAAACCATTTTTCCCATAATTAATGACCTCATTAACGACCTTGCCCTTGTATTTGGCCTTTTTCCCCCACTTATTGTTACAAATGACGCGTGTTGCCTTGACAACTTTAGATTTGTCTTCATTATACTCAAACCTATAGTTGTTTAGAATCGACTCATCCCATACCGCAATGTAACACTACTAAGGCTTCAACTTCCACTCACTGCACTGCTACTACTTGAAGATGCCGAAGAGTCTTTTAATTTAATTCCAAGTATGGTCCTTAACAAATTAAACCTCACGTATGAGTTTCTTTAATAATAAAACTCCAAGTAGAGTCCTAACACAAATTAAAACCCCACGTGTGAGTTCTTTAATTAATAACTTAAACGATTCTTCCGTTCTTCCTCCACAGCGTGGTACGAATGCAACTGAACAGGTAAATCGAGACAGAACTTTACCGCGGACCTCAATTATCATGTTGGAAATTTTGATAATCAATTTTCTTTATTTTATGTATAACGCTAGTGGTAAACTAGCCGCAAGGTTTGATATTCAAATCAAACGAAGATCGTTAATTTTTTTTTTTATTTTTTTCACCCATTTAAGTACGTTTTCAAAAATTTATTGTGCCGTTTTTAATGAAACGCGTATTTTTATAACCTCAGTTGTTATCATAGAGGCGTATGGTTTTATACGGTACTTTAGGTACGTGAAACCCAGGCTGGAGGTCACGGGCGTGTCGTGCCATCGGGGTCAGGTCAATTAATGTCAATTTTTAGTAAACAATGTACATGTTCTCGATGTTGCGATGCGTGATCTATCAAAGATGCACAGATTTTCTGTCAGTGTTCACTACGTTCGACTGATATTTTACTTCGTTTGACAATAAAATTGGACTATATTCGTCTGTTCTTTCAATAGAAAAAATACGTTTTTGTGATTCTCAATTTCAACTATTTATATCGGTCATTTCGGTAAGCCATATTTTTGGTCTTGATTTGGGATTTTACGCGAATCAACTTTGATTCGCGTACGCATAATCTTACTGAGAAATCATGGCGCGAATCGATTCGCGGATTCGCTTCGAAATTGCAGCCCTGTACAAGCAGCCTCCTACGCTGTAGTTCGCGCATTATTTTGACCAATTGCGCACCACGCCGTTGCTAGGTGCAATGACTTCACGCAGTTCACGCGAGTGGTTGTTTGAATCGTCCAAACAACGGCTGTTCGTCAGCTCTGTGCCTTAAAATATTCAGTAATTTCCTTCCTCAATTTCTACTGAACGAAAAGGTTTCTCTACTATTGAGCGATTTTTAACTATTTCTTAGATGATTATTCCATTCCAAATGCATACAAAATTTAAGAGAAAATCTGTTCATAGAACCTTGACCAAATTTAATCGTTAAAATTTTGAGTAACAAATTTACTTTTCACTTTTTGGAAATTGCACTCACCTCTCCATCAGTTTCAAGCAGCATATGCAACCAAAATGATGTATCATCAATCCATCACAGAGTATTATCATAACTACTCCTTCTATCCAGTTTTAAGACTGAACATGCAGAGGGAAGTGTTTTCAGTGATTTTATTCTGCTTTCTTTACAATCTTTAACTTTTTGAAGGAGTTTGGGTGGCTGGTCAGATTTGGACATCAAATTTCATCAGAGTTCATACTTAGTTGCCAGCAATTTGACAAATCTTTTATTATATGATACTTCTAGACATAGTAGAAGTGGTCCTCAGATAAAATCCGGTGCAATTTGCTGGATTTGGGGCTTTTATTTTTTATCTAAATTGGGGGTGGTTAAATGGCTAACCATTACCCATCACTTTTTGTGACTACACATTCAGTGATATGATAATGAACCAATGTTAAATAAGGTCACATGTGTAGTCCACAATTATTGGGACGAAGGACACATATCACTCGATCCTCTGAATGCTTCTGATATTTTGTTCGTCTGCAGTCTACAAAGTTGGCTCTTTGAAATGGCCTGCTCATGCTTGTAACAGGGAAAAGGTATCCATGTGGTTGTGCAGACCTTCCATCCATTAATGACCACATGTTAACCAACATAAGTAAAGTTATCTTTACCGAACTAATCTTTGCCCCTCACTTACACCTAGTTAAGCAATGAAATTTGCTGGAGTTCATTCTCTTTAAAATTTTCTTTTGAACCTACATCAACAATGTCAGTTTGGCAAATTTAGATGTGAAAATCCACTAGCTCCTGAGCCCCGCGAATCGGCATTTCACAGCAGTCACTTAGTTGCGTATGGCCGTATCATACAGCCAAGATGCTCTCATCATTTTTTTAATATAAGTTAAATATGATGACTACGCACAAGGAATAAAACCAAAAAGCAAATTACCCGCCACAAAACTACACAAAATACGCTCAAAGTCTAGGTTTTACAGAACTATAGCGGTGTTGCACAGATTTCGCTGCGGAGGGATTTTGTATGTGCTCCCGGATTCTGTCGGGTCGCCCCCCCCCCCCACAGTTGTTGGAATTGGGAAAATTGGTACGGGTACACACACTCCATGCGACTGGTGTGAAACTTACTATGGGGGACGTGTAGGAGTGCTGGAAATTTTCTCGTATTTCATATATTTTTGATCTGATCTCATGATGAGATACAGCAGTAGGATATTGATGATACTAGACTAGTAATTAGTATAGATTGTAAAAAGAAATATTTAAATTTACAGTGAGTAATTTTGCTGCAATGTGTGATTTGTGACATCATCATTCACTCCAAAGGTAATGTTTCACTCCAAGGAGTAACGAAAGAGCGTAATTAAAACCAATAACACCGGACCGACAGAATAACCGCATGTTAAAGGCTTATTAGTATCAGGATTGCTAAATCAGAAAATAAAAACAAAATGTCTGAACAAGATGCTAATACACCCTACAACAAGACTAGGTTGGGATCAAAAGCAGTCTAATAAAATAATAAGCACAAAATCGGATATTTAGCATTAGTGTCCATACGGACACTCTGGGGGAAATTGGTGTTCTAACTGCTATCTAGTTGCCGTCATAACTTCAAACAAATGGCACGCGTGCATCTGTTGAATTGCGTACTGGATTTCAGTGTCAAGAGTTCGTCACCACACTTCCTGATTGAACACAGATTTGTTTCAGAATTACTGACGAACACTATAGCGTACCTGCACTGGCCGGTGAATTGGACAAAACATATAAGCGCCAACAGGAAACCTAATACTACCATGCAAATTGCATCCAGCCAAACTCTGAAGTTTCCATTAAAATCTCTAAGTCTAAAATAAAATAAAATTTTCATCAGAATTTGCTAAAAGACCTTTTCATGAGATTTCAAAGGGATTTTCATGATTTTCGATGTTCTGGATTAGCAAATCACGTCTTATCCCTGTTAAGACACTTTGGCATTTCAAGTTCTTCTTATATTGGTAATGTTTCCCACATCCCCAGGTTGCAAATTCTCAGTGTATGTTCTTCAGACTGCGTAAACGCAAGGTGGCCCACACTATATTCTCATAATTTAGGCTAAACAAGTGCAAAGCCGAAAACTGCAAATGGTAATTGTCCCGCCGAACGAGTTGGAACGGGGACTATAAATGAGCGCGTTCCTTCGTCGTCCGTGCGTCCGTCCGTTCGTTTCGTCCGTGATAAAAATGTAACCCATGTTTGTATATGATTATCTGGAGTTCCGTAAAGGCAACAATGATGTAACTGTGGAACGCCGGGTTGAAGAGTTTCTCGACCTGATTAGATTTTGGGCGTTAAAATATGCTAATGAAGTATTCCTGTGCATATTTATGAAAAGTTTCCGGTAGGCTGGGTACAAGGTTGCTGGAGTTCCGTAAGGCGTATAATGATGTACCTTGGTGGAAGAAGCGGGCTGAAGCGTTCTCGACCTGATTTGATTTTGGGCGTATTTGGGCAAATGAGTATGCACAATGAGCTAATTAATATGCAAAAATCAGTCGTTAATTGTATATCTTTGACATTGTACATGGGATACTCAAAATTCATGTGCTGTGAAAGCCTATCATGGGCCAATATTTCTTTAGACAATTTGCAAGATGTGATATAGCGCCAGCGGACTTAGGTATGCAAATGCGCTAATTAAATATGCGTAATTGGGTATCTATGCAAGGCGTATGTCGGCTATAGGCAAATTCCTCCGCTACATGGGACTACTATGTCATAGGGGTGCGGTGGTGTGGGGAGGGGGTTAGGTATTGCGGGTATGGGTGAGGGGGGGGTGGGGTGTGTGGCAGGGGTTTTGGCGAGGGGGTTTGTGTTGCATTGGTGGGAACGGGGCGGTGGGGATGTGGCATGTGTGAGGGAGGGGGTGAGGGGGTGGGGGGGGGCGAGAGTGAGGGGGGAGTGTTGGGAGGGGGTGGAGGTCGCTTGGGGGGGGAGGGGCGGGTAGGGTGTTTTGTTGCGGGAGGGGTTGTGAGGGAGTGGCTGGTGCCCGGGGGGTGTTGGGGTAAGGGGAGGCATGTTATGGGGTTATTGGGGTGGGGGTTGCGGGTGGGGGGTACGGGAGGGGGTGGGGTGGGTTATGTGCAGAGTGGTTGGTGGAGTGTGGTGGGTGTGGGGAGTGTGGGGGTGTGTAGGAGGGGGGGGGGGGGGCTGTTGCGGGTTGTTGGGGGTGGGTGTTGCAGGGTGTTGGGATGGGGGGTTTTGTATGGGTGTTGGGTTTTGTAGGGGTGGTGGTGGGGTGTTGCGGAGTGGTGGGGAGGGGGTGGGGTGTTGTAGTTGCATTTATCGAATGTTAGTGATCGCGACATTCGGCGGGGGAGGACATATTTTACGCATCGCGTGAAATACGCGGTCGCCTGTTGGGAATCAGATAAGCACAAAAGAAGAGGTTTAAAAGTGTGGAAAAAAAAATTTAACAGTCTTTGGCAGTATCACAGGTAGTGGCAGAGACAACTGTTTTGAAACACTAGACAGAAGTCAGATGTCCAAGGGGGGGTCCCAAAGGTAATTGTAAAAGGCACCTTTAATACATACCGGTACTCACATTTACATTCTGAAAAGTAAAACAAATTTATAATGTAAGGATGTTGTAGTCTTTTTGACAGCATTTTATGGACGAAGGAGAGAAGAAAACTGCTATCACGGGCCCATAATAGCATGGAAAGCTTGGAAAAGTATGCAGAAAGTCGAATTGAGAGAAGAAGGGGTGATGAGTAGAGTAAGTTATCTATGAATAATCAACAATTTCATTCATCTGATCTTCCTGTTTTTTAACTCACCACCTGGCAAAAAGCCTCAAAGAATACCGGAAGTCTCCCTCACATTTTGAATGATCTTGACCAAAATGGGCAACCGAATATTCAATGACTAAGGTTTAATCAAATTATAATATGACACGGAAAATGTCTGTTTCCGACATCAATTTCCTCCCGACTCTCACCCATCATTGGCATTATTTTGCTAATTTATGTGTTCACTAGTGTGTATTTTGTTGTTGTGCAAAGATTTTCTAGGGGAAGTAAAAAAGTTGAAGAAGTTTGAAGTATAGAAGCGGCAGCTAGTGTAGGGCCACCACAAGTGTATATTCAAAAACAATGGAAAAAACGGGCCAAAGGGGGGGGGGGCCTACTAAAGGTCTGTTCATAATTGAATGCGTCTGCATTGCAGTGATTTGCGGTGCCGAGTATATGTGATACTTTCATGCCACAACATCACACTGCCAACGCAAATCCAGTTAAAAGCGGCGGGCACTGGAACATTTCACAAAATATGAAATTGTTTCAATTTGCTTCAAAATGATTAGTCTAGCCAGTGGAAGAAAGAGCTATATTTTACACATAAAAATACATACCCAAAACGATCGGACATTGATATGAGGATAAAGACACATCCAGGTCAATGGTAGGGGCGACCAAACTTTTAATGTTTTCCATAACTTTACTAAACAAATGGATATACGTTAATATTTTTGACTCCGTACTCAACTGCATTAAAACCTAAGGTTATTAGACAGATCAAACAGGGTGCATAGCGTGGGAGGAACATGGAGGCGGCGTGTTGTGATGTGTTATTGTGTAAACGCCATTTTCGTCGATGTTGCTGAATTGAACGTCGCCGACGACGTTAAATCATAAATAGTTCTGTTTACCCAAAGGAAGCTGATTTGTCTAATCAGTTCGGGTGAGGGCTTTTGTATATAAAGTAGCCTTACAACCATGCAAAAATTAGCGATTTTTCTTTGAAAAATATGAGGGGTGCGCACTATTTTCAAATGTGCCAGGTTCTTAAAATGAAATTGACCTTATTGCGGTGTATCGTCAATGGGGATTCTGGGAAAGAGACTGTATACCTGGTACTGCACCGCCAATGCAGATGCGTATGGTGCAGCATGCAGATGCAGTCAAAGATGAATGGACCTTTAGTGTGTGAAAAAAACAATTGGCATTCCACATGAAATTTGCACTACTAAAGAGTCTTCTTGTGTAGTAGGGTTATCTCTTACATCAACAGTTAATACATTGTGATGGTACTATGTTTAAGGGGTTTGACGTGTGACGTTATGCGCAAGCTGCTTTACAACCTCAGCATTCTGTTTGGAGCTCAGTCATGGACAAATGGAAGAATTGTAGTTTAGTTTTGAGCTGAGAAGGTATCATGCGCAGATACCACGGATAACTGTGCGTGTGTTTGAGTTTATTAAAATCGCGGCATCTCTACGCCTGCGTTCCTGCTTTGCTGCATGCCGATGTGGCGCGGGTTTGGTCTGCACCCAACAAGAAGCCCAATTTGAAAAAAGTGTTCAAACTTCAGTGGTTTTCGAATGCTAATGGAAAAAGGAAGTCGGTGAGCTCATCTTTATTTCAAATTGGGACAAACCCACCCTCCGTCTTACTACTAAACCCAGCCCTCTTGCCCCCTATCACATTCTCCTTGCCCTCCGCCCCCCATTGCCCCTTACTTTGTTGTTCTAGCGACAACTGACCCCTCACCCTCACCCTTCTGTATAACCCACCAGTCCCGTCTAACGCTGGCACACAGCCATCCCCCCCCGAATTCTTTACCCAACTCGATCAACCTTAATTCTTATAAACTATTTATACCACCCTACTTCGTGCTCCCGTCCTACCCTCTCCCACGAACGGAAACATCGGGACCTCAAAATATTTAGAAATTACAAAAATTTATCGAGAAATTTTTATTTTGTGGGCGATCCAAACGTCAAATTTTGACTTTTTTTATTTTTTTTATTTTTTTTATTTTTTTTATATACCTTTTTTGTTTTGGTTGAAGCTCAAAAAAACAAAGTCAGTGACCCCATTTGGTATTTCATGATTCTTTAATCAGACACCGTTGTAAATACATATACAGAATTCTGGAAAATTTATCGAGTAGATCACTAACACGTCAAACCACTTATCTTAAACACCCATATTCATCTGTGTTGTAAAAAACATTTCAAAATCATTCTTCGCCAATCGTTTGTTCTACAGCTTGGAATATGCGTATTGGTGCAGCTACAGTTGAGCATGGGATTGCGATTACAGTGAATTCATAGGCACCTTCCTAAAGTAAGACTTAAACTAGCTCTCTACAGTGAGACCAAGCCAGGTCACGCTGGCATGCTTATTTTCTTTTCAAATGAAAAACAATGTTGCAGCGCTGACCTCTCCAGTTGGTAAAAAACGTTTGAAACAACTCATTTTTTTTGTTTTTTTTTGGGGGGGCTAGTAAATACGTTGTTTAATTTTACAAATATTGCCAGAAATGGTTCTAAAAGTCTACTTCATACCTCAGATGGTATAATTATGTAATATAATGTATTTGGGGGTTGAAAAACACGGATGGATTGAAAAAAAAAAAAAAACGTGTGTAAAATAATGCGTGGGCTGACAAAATTCAGGGAGCCCCAATATTTAAATTGACCAAATCATAAAGGGAATCTTATCTAAAAAAAGTCTGTGCACGTGAAGTTGTATCTGTTTGGAGAAGCGAAAGACCACGGGTAGTTCATAGATTGCCAGTTTGAACATGAATTCCCCTCTACTTAGACACAGGGAAAAACATCACTACATTTGCACTACGCCCGGTGTGGGAATCAAACAAAGAGCAAGGACTCGTGTCTTTTGTGTTTGTGCAAATCCATGCCTTCTGACCTCGTACAACAATTTCTACGGTTATCAATTGGGTCACTGCCTCAGGACCTGACGGTCTAATGAGGATCAATTTGATCTTCCGGACTATAAAACCTAGTCCATAATTGTATCCTATTTTTAGTGTTGCCCATGAAATAGTACACTTGCCATTAAAAAGGTAACTACTTTAGTGATTACATGTGTTTGTTATGCTAAACATTGACCAACTGTGCACTCCACATTGCAGTGTATGGAGAAATTTCACCGTGGAATAATGGCCATGAATATTGTGACGTCAGCATAGAGAACGCTATACAAATGCTGAAAGAGGTAATTACACAGTGCATTGGATTCCATCACAGGGTTGAATTTTAGAACTATTTCTGTATAAGATGGGAATCCAAATAATTTCTCCTGAATCTTGCTTTTTATGGAGTTACTTGCTCCACGTACTAAAGCGGTATCCTCATGGGTGTCCAACCTGCGGCCTGCGGGCCATTGCGGCCGTAGGAGCTCTCAGCGGGCCCGACGAGGTAATTCCTGACAATTAAGATGCATAAAATCTTAAAAATAATCGATTAAAAAAAAAAGTCATTTGAATTCAATTTCTCATCTGAAGCCAAACTATAAAATTATGGGAAATTAGTACAATTTTCAATCTGAAACCAAGGTCATCAAAAATGATATTTGTTGGTTAATTTGACCTAAATCTGCATTTCTGGTATTGCTATGCGTTCCTTTTTGGCAAATATTTGTGGAGATTTGGGTCCTACTTCCAGACTGTTGTAGGCACGGTCATAAACCAAACTTGAGAGTCCTGCTCCCACTTGTTGGGCCCGCAGTAGTTGTGGATTTAATCAAAGCGGCCCTGCTTCAAAAGGTTGGACACCCCTGTGGTATCTCATGTGTGGTTTTGAGGCATAATATTTCAAATACAGGTGCACAGCAAGAAATCTGCAGAGTGAGGGATCTATCCCCGCTTTTAACATGAGGATACATTGAAGTAGCCAAGATACTCTCTTCCAAAATGTAGCCTTTACGGTAATAAGTAAATTGATGTAGCCAAGCAACCGTTACCATTCCTCAATCTTGTATAAAACCGAACAGATAGATGGCTTTTTTGAGTAAAAAATGAAGTCATTGTCAAAGTTAATTTAAAGGGCGTGGTCCGATCGTCTTTGGACCCCCCTGATTACCCCCGGAAAGAGTATCGA